>JAODLD010000044.1:9646328-9682847 GCA_026781065.1 Mormyrops boulengeri | reverse complement strand
CGCTCCGCGGGGGGGCCCTCGCCGCCCCCCCCCCCACCCCCCCCCCCCCCCCCCCGGCGCTTCGCGCGCCGGGGGGGGGGGGGGGGGGGCGGCGGAGGGGGGCGGGGGTGGGGGGGGGTTGGCAGCCTGGCTTTAGTATAAAATTTTTTTTGTGCTCCCCAAAAAAAGTAAACATTTTGAAGTAAACTGCTGACAATAACTCAAAATCAAAATGTTCTGTGATGCGTATCGAGAACAGTAATGTGCTTCATTATTCCTTCAGATCAACAAATTATGTCTGCAGGCCGATTAACCCACAATGATGTCACCTGGAAGAATTCTGAATGGAAAAAAATAGTCGTCTGCATAAAAACTATATATATATATATATATATATGTATATGTATGCACATTTAGGAAGTAATTTGCATTCTTATAGGGAAATTTTCCTAATACAGAATAGCAGTTACTCCACATAATTTTAGGTGAAACTGGCATTACTCGCTGCTTTAACAAAGGAGAGTCTGTCAAGTAGCCAATATGAAATCAGGTGACTTGTGATTCACAGCACAAAATAACCTCACCCACCCTGGCCTTCAAAGTCTCATTTTTCTCCAATTAACCCATCTGAGGTGTACGGGACACCATCCAAAGTTCGCGCTCTGTGCCCTCACTGTTCCTCAGATGGTGCTGAGGCGACTGCCAGGAACAAACTGACCTCTGTCCTCGAGGCTCCTCAATGGCTCAGACCTGGCTTGATTACAGAATGCTATCATTCACCTGTCCCAGGAAAACTATTGAAAAATGAATTTCAGGGGTTTAATAGTGATGAACAATGGTAATTCCTCTCCAAGATGCCATCTGTTCAAGTACTTCTATGTGGGAAAAGGTAAATGTCTCTAGTAATGGATAACATTCCCGCCGCTGTAAAGAAGCCACACGTCATTGGTCCGTTTGGAAAAAGGCTTTGGGTTTGCACTGCAACTCACCCTTCATACACATTTACATTTGATCATTTATATATAGGAGTAATCGTCAGCAAGGGATAATCTCTGTGGATATAGCTACAATATATTACATCTGTATTAGCCCACAATAATGTGTTGCACTCACACTTTCCTAACAATTCTTTCTCTACCCGATGTGCACGACTATCCCTAATCCCCCCCGCATCTGCCTTTCAAAGATCTAAATACCGTATATACATCTTTTGCAACACTATTCTAGCACAACTCCACCACTGGTTGGAAATTAAGTCAATGAAATTACAAAATAAAGGAGGGAAGACTTCAGAGAAAAAAGTTGTTAAGGACACAAAGACATTTACTAATAGCACAAAAAGCCTCATTCCGCTCGGATGAGCCTTGCTTGAAATAACTCGAGTTTCTTACTGCTTGCATCTTTCTTTAGGAGGCCCGGATTTCCGAGTGGGCGTCTGAGTGCGTGAAACACCATTAGTCATTCGAGTTTGTATACAGAACAGCCCATTGTCCTACGAAACGCTTTTCATTAAAATTATTCTCCATTAAGCACTTCGTGTGGAGTGCCCCGAAGGGATAACCGAGCTCAGAAACTGTTCTGACAAGGCAGAAGAATCTTCAGAATGGGGTGTTGGTGGAAGCACAAATACTTCTGCTCGAAGTGAAGAGGTTCTCAGATACGTCGCTAAGGGCCTGCGCTGTATTGCTAAGTACAGTCCTTATACCAACACCCAAACATTACTCATAGCTTTTGGTACATGGTGGGGGGGGGGGTTGATGGTGTGTAGACCAGGAGAAAGCACCCGTCTAGTAACCTTTACAGGAATACTCCAGCACAAACATAAACAAAGCCCCAGGCCTCACAGAACTGTTCAAAAACACACCTCTAACTACCGGCACTGTACGAAAGCGAGGACAATACATCGAAACTCCAAAATGGCTGCAACATGCACTTTTTATTTTCTCGTTTGTTTGTACGTTTGTTCAGTTGTTCAGCTCTGTTTTTTGCGCGGCCGTGTACGCGAGGCGGGTGGTGAGGACTAAATGGTGGGGGTCGTGGGCCAGATTGCCGACCTGTCCCGGGAGCGCAGCCGGTGCTACCAGTTGCCCCCATGACACTTTGAATGACCTCCCACCGGAGATTGGTGGCCAGAGGCGCATGAAATGGATGTGCTGCTCATAAGCTTACCCCTGGTTAGAGGAGAAGCGTTGGTCCACGGTTAAAAAGCCCCAGTAGAGTCCCGAGACAACTGATGTGAATTCGTCATGTGTTGCCATGTGACTTAGCTCTTCGCTGGCTAGCTTCACCACAAACGACAACATTGTAGCTTCATAACAAAGGCAGCGGCTTGTGTAGGCAACGTGGCTGTTATTTCCTTTATTTATTCGTATTTTTTTTTGTTAAATGTAAGTTGTTGGAATGCATTCGACGGCTGATTTAGGCGACCATTCAGACAGCTGCCTGTAGTCAGGTCAGGCACGTCCACACGCGGACCAGACGGAACGACAACTGCGCCACAGGACATTTATAAGCACACGAGAAAGGGTGTGACGTCCCACAGTGTTGGGCTCCGGTATTAACATCAGCCGCACGGTATGGATTACACTGGAAAACACAGAGTACACTGTAAGCTTAGAGAGTAGCCCAAAACTATGTCTATTTGCAGTTGAGTTTAGATTATAACTCAAACTCAATGTCAAGGCAGTAAAGAGCTTCACTATGCAGCAGAATTGGACCAGACGGGCAGAATGATTCCTGTGACGTAAAGATACACGCGGTTTAGCACACCCTCACAACAGAACTTAACGAGAACCAAGGAAGGACAACAGAAGATGCTACTTTGTAGCAGCTTGCTAGAGCTTGTTACTATGACGATTGCGGTGGGGAATTTCGGCGGTCGTAATAATACTGAGTGAGGATAATCCCAGTCTTAGGCAGCCGTCACCGAATTGAGTCCAAAAGCAATTATCTAAATACAAAGATTTTTCACGATTTTCTTTTTTCACGGAACAACATTATATCGTCTGAGATGTCATGCAAAAGTCAGGTCTAGGACATATTGTACAGCATGTCAAGAGGGAATAGTGGGGCTCCCAGGAATTTTGTCTCTGTTTGTTTATGTAAAACTACTTTAAATTACACCGTTTCCTGTTCTGTTCAACATCCGGTGCTGTTGCTCCAAATATGCATACAGAGCTATCGTTTCTTTCTATTAGATTTAGAAACCAACGAATAGACTAGTGTTGAGGCTGCTTATTCCAATGTAATAGAAAAATAATTAGAAAATGCCATTGTTTGGAATGTGCGTGCAACGTTTTCAAGATTCCCCCTGCACCATCCCCTCATTAAAATTAGACGTCAAAAACATTTGTAAAATTTGTCATACGACACTCAACACCCAGGTAAACACACCGCGAAAACCACACACATTTACAAAAAAAAGAACTCATGCATAAAAAATACATCTCCTCCGGTACATCGTGCATCGTTTGACAGTATGCGACTCACTTAAAATATATTTCAAAACGTGTGCATGTGCTTGTGTGAAGATGACAGGCAGAGATAGGGAGTGTGTGTGTGTGTGTGTGTCTGGCCATGTGGATGCCACTGCAGCAGTGTGCTCTAAGTCATCGTCCCGGCGACACTGGACGCTATGACAATGCCTAACACCACACAGCATATAATGATCATGATTTTCTTCTGCGTGGCCATCAAGAGCAACAACGAGAAAGCAGAAGAAGTCCCAGGGAAGCATGTAAAGTAAAGAGGAACACACAGGGTTAAAAGGTTATGGAGGAAAGGTGCTCTTCTGCAAGTGCAGTTCAAAACATAACATAAAAATCACAGAAAGGGCAGCCAAAGCAGATAGAAACACAGGCTGGAGTCTCCCAGCACAGGATGTAATGCCTTCACATGACCGCTGATACTCTGTGATGTCACTCTTGCAGTATTTCATAAATATTTTCCCATTGTGATTCACCGTCACTGTATCTTTGATTCAGATCATTTATCACTGTAATACTTAACACTGTAGTAGGAAATATTTCATCTGTACATTTGAGTTACACATTGGTGTATATTATTTATTGTCATCTCTACATTCTGTACATTTACTTATTCACATTGGTACCTTTTACTGTATTCTTACTTATCCTGCCCCCTTTTGCTATGTCTGTCTCGTTTTGCTGTCTTAATCTGAGCTGCTGTAATGTCTTCATTTCCCTCTAGGGACTGACAAAGTACCATCTCATCTCACATCTCATCTCGACAGCCAAGGCAGTTCAGAGGAATGTAACTGACCTTCACCCAAAGCTTAATTTTAAATTTTTTCTGCATGATACTCTTTGCAGAGCCCTGTAAGACTGCGCCTGGGTGCCCCTTCATCTTCTGACTGCTCGTGACGACTATTTTAGGACACTGACAGAGCACCATGAGAACATTAACACAGATCGTGCAACATAATGCGCAGGGATGAACGTGGACACACTCCCCCATGAAACTCCTGTCTCAAGACACACCAACTTCACCGCACATCCTCCCGACTCTTGATTATACCTGAAGCCCAGACTGAGGGCAGAGCAAAGTGTCTCTGCCCAGCTGCTCTAATAGAATTATCTCTCCAGTGGAAATTCTGTTCTTAACTGAAATCTATAAGACAGAAGGTATCTATCCTAGGCTGAAATCCCCCCAAAAAAATAATCTGTGCCATGTTGTTCAGATATTGCGGCTTGACTTTTATGCGGATTTGAGATTGTTAGACGAGAAAATATACCTGTAATACAGGGGTGGCCAATCTTATCTGCAAATGGCCACTGTGTGTGTGGGTTTTCACTGCAACTCTCTAATTACATTACTAATTAGAGGACTGTTTGGCTGAAAAGTCCTCACACCTGGGTTTGAACAGCTGACCTAAAGGTTATCCCAAATAGCTGCATACACACCGGCCCTTTGAGGATAAGACTGCCTACCCCTGTTCTAACACAGAGGTTACAAGGTCAGAGTCAGACTCAGTAGCGTCAATTCAGCACGCTGAGCTCAAAATGTCTTCTTGTGCCCATACTCAAGCTTAGATTGCTGTTTCAAGTTTTCTAAATTATGGCTATATACTACATTATGTTATATATTATTAGACATTGACTAAGGAGGTACCAGCAGCCAAGCTTCCAGTGAATTTACGTTTTTTTTTTTTTTTTTTAATGAATCCTCATTTGTTATTTTGGTTTCTTCCCAGCCAATGAAACAGCTGGATTTGTTGTATGAATTTTGTTTAGTCAAACACACAAAAAAATTATATCACTTCATGAGTGGATAATCTTGAACACTTAACCCTTTAAATATACTGAGTATGGATTCCTCTGAAGTCCATCTGAATGCAATTTCTGTATACGTGATGCTATTTTCTAAAAGAATTAGGAAGTATTTAACGTATTTAACATGCTTTTATTAATACTAGGTGCTGTCAAGTCATATCAATTGACGTCAGGCTCGGTTAAAATTCCACTGAGAATCCATATATAGTCAGCTCCACTGTAATTTTATCACACTGCATAAATTTCCAACCATGTTTGTGGTTCGCTGCTGGAAGCTTACCAACTTTAGCCACTCGAACTTAGCAGCTTAAATATAGCTTGAAACATGGCCACAGGAACAAACCAGGCTGTGATTGTGAAATTATTTTTTATTACCAGCCTGTATTTTATGAAGAACATTAAGACCTGAGATTCTGCTGGAGTACATTAGGGACATGCATCTCCATCACTGAGGCGATGCGATACGCACTTCGATGCATCGACAATGATCCGATATGTTAAAGATACATATGAAGCAGCTACAAATACGATACAATATAATTCAGCTCTATTGTGATGCAATGCGATTTGATTCAACACAACGCAATGCGAAGGAATATAACGCTATACAATTCAATATGGTACTGATACAGAAAGGGTTCAGAGAGGGGGAATCAATCTAAATGTAATATTATTGGTCAAAAATTATTGGTCATGTTTCTAAATAATAATGGCATAGGGCCTCTACTAGTAAATAAATATTAATAAGCTGGATTTTACCGATGCAAAGATGTTAAAACGATGGATCCCAAGTTCATCCCAAATTCTACCCACTGCATACTTTTTTAATCGGGGCAAATGCTTCTTCAACTTTTATGTCGGCGCACCAATGTGAATCGGTGAATCTTGCCATTCCTAGTGCACATGCTCCGTTTTGAGGACATCCTTTAAGACCATTCGCATTGAGAGCAGTCACCAAAAATGAGATGTGTCTACTTAGGCCTAAGTTGGCCTCTGAGGATTTGTATCAATCTGACAGAAACGGCACCCAGTGGATGGCTACGGGATACTAACAAAGTGTCAGATAGACTATTATCTTTTTTCCCTATCGAATGTCTGCTTTGTGTGATAGCCTTCATGGATGACTAATCCTTACTATGAGCTCTAGAGAGGACAAAGATGGTAGGTGTGATTAATTTTAAATAGAAATAGTCCAGATTATTTTTAAAGATGTCCATATTCCTCACAGCATGGCGGTAGCTAATCATGTAACTGTCATTCAGAAAATCTGCTACATGAACTGTTTGCCATTAATCTCTGTATCGCTTACCCTCTAAAGCTCAACTCTACAATCCTTTATATTGTCAGTTACTACTGGTTGCAGTACTTCAATCATCCAGAAGGTGGAACCCTTGAGTAATGAATCGTAGAAAATCCCATATATGCAATATAAGGAAAAAAGGGGAGATCTTCAGTAATTCATATTGCCCACAAGCCAGATGAAGTCACTGACAAATTTACACTCCCTATACACCGCGGCGTAATACCGGAAACTTCACAGAGTCTAGCGATTGGCTAGAAGGACAGCCTGCAACCGGAGCATTAGGTAACAAACTGTTCATTTCTGGCACCGATTTTAACCAAGATGCTAATATAACTTGTCAGCACTGAGCAAGCTTCTTCAGCCTATTGCCTGTGCAGAGACTGTGAAAGTAAAAACAGATACCAGGACTCAAAACGCAAAACTCAGTAATTAGACGAGGTCACCTGTGAAAAATCTTAGGCCGAAATGAATCCTGCCATATCAAGGGTAACGCCAGTGAGTGCAGCACATCAGATGTTGATGAATCTTGAGACATGTTTTGGAGGGACAGAAGTAAAGCCACACCATGCGACGCCATGCCATGCTACACCATGCGACGCCACGCCATGCTACACCATGCTACGCCACGCGACGCCACGCCATGCTACACCATGCCATGCTATGCCACACCACACAGCTACTCAACACAAGCGTAGCGGACTCACCCTCCGAGCTTTACTCTGGTACTTCACCGCCTTCTTGGTGTCGGAGACGGCTCGCTCCACGTAATCCACAGAGTGCTCCACGTTATACTCAATGCGATCAATCATCTCCCCCTGAAAGTCATGGACAAAGACAGACAGACAGAGAATGAGCAGAACAGTGTTGGTGGTGGTGGTAGTGGTAGTCTAGTGGTTAGGATGCTTGCCTCTAAAGCAAGAGATTGCAGGTTCAAGTCCCACCTCTGACCATCATTGGGTCCTTGAGCAAGACCCTTAACCCCACCTTGCTCCAGGGGGTCTGTCCCTGAATTTAGAAAAATGTAAGTTGCTCTGGATAAGAGCGTCCGCTAAATGCTGTAAATGTAAACGGTACAGAGGCAGTTGCAATAGGTTCCAGAACTCACTGCCTCACTAATAGTTGAGGCTGGGCATCATTTAACTCCAAGTATCTTACGTTAGTGTACCTGCTCTTCCTCAGATTCATTGAAAGCCTTCAAAAGTTAGAGTCACAGCAAGTCTTCACCTGAAATCGGGTGTCTGTTGGTCCATGCACACCAGCTTCCAAAATCGGAAAGATTCAAAAGTAAAACAATGTATAACGATTCGAAGGTCCCTTTCCTATGCACTTCCTCTTCCTTGTCGGGTGTAGAAAACTGCTTTCTTTACAGTAAATGAGTTCAGACAGTCTGTACTGGGAAAGGATGAGAGAGAACACTAGCTTCTCTGGGGATTAGGTGGTGATTTTACCTGTATAACACACTGTACAACCGTATTGTAAATAAACCACAGAAAATCAGCTCTTCAGGCATCACACAAAATCAACACTATAATATTTTCACAGTTCTCAGTACCTAATAGAAACCTCACTTTAGGGGGCACAAATGTACAGCAGTAGTAGTACAATCTTACTTAATGCCTTAATTAACCAGAAACTAAGCGTTCGTTATACGTACTGATCCCATGTTCGTTCTTCATTAATCAGTCATAACGGATGATGTATTTCATGCAGTTGCTGTATTAGTTCATGATTTGTACTTGAGTGGTAACTGAGTAACTAAGGTACTTGTGCCTCCCGTGAGCAAAGTGTTACTGAACCTTCTGAAGAGAAAACATTGATTGGAGGCCTAACTGATGTTGCAAGGAAGTGGTCCAGAAGTGAGAGTGCATGGTTTCCCATTCCAGAAACATACAATTTTCATCCCAAGAGAGACGCACAAATCATTTAGGCAATGAAACTTACACTAAGACATCTTTATGGTCTATCTGTCTTTTATTAATAGTTCATGAGGAATAAAAGATGAACCTGAATTAGCCTGTTGCAGTCCATCCCAGACACCTTTATCTAAGCTTCTCCTTAGGACTAAATTCAGGACGATGTTCTTCAGGTTCTCGAGTGATTATTCCACATGAATTATTCATAAATCTCATGTGATAAAATCTTTATTAACAAAAGCATGCTTAGTTTAATTGCCTTTTCTTTTAATGTGTTTGTAGGCTAAATTTGTCTTTAGTGAGATGTTTTTAAAACTGTTTCTATTCCACACCACAACACACCGCAACAGGCCAATCCACTTTTATTCCTGGTTGAGTTTTATGCTGGATTCTCACCTCCCTTCACTGTGTATTCATCCTCACATAATCAGACGTGAAGTGTGATTGATCAGTTTCAGTTTTATCTTCAAGACAGCAAAATGTCCTCCTTTTAAATTTCTGGTTATATTTTTCATTTTGAGATGCTCATACTAACAAAAGACAGGTATACCATAAAGATGTCTTAGTGTAAGTTTCATTGAATGTTTTCTTTTCAGAAGGTTCAGTAACACTTTACTTGAGGTGGCCCTAATACCTTAGTAACTCAGTTACTACTCAAGTACAAGTCATGGACTAATACAGTAACTGTATAAAATACATCAATCGTTATGACTGATTAATGATGAACGAACATGGGATCAGTCCATAACAAATACTTAGTTACTGGCTAATGCTTTAAGTAAGAGTGTACTTCAGAACAGAAATTGTTTTAAAAAGAGCTCACCAAAGAAAAATTAATTCCACAAACACATAAGAGAAAGGGCAATTAAACTAAGCACGCTTTTGTTAATAAAGATTTTACCACATGAGATTTGTGAATAATCCATGTTGAATAATCACTCGAGAACCTGAACAGTATCGTCCTGAATCTAGTCCTAAGGAGAAGCTTAGATAAAGGTGTCTGGGATGGGGACACTGAACAATGTGGCTGAAGGCCTCATGTGGGAATGGATACACACAAATCACACATGACCCAAAAGGCTGTGCATGGGGTGTGGTCATCACGGTGCGCCCAGCCACTCCCTGCTGGAGGTCCATCAAGCCGCTGGGAGGAACACTGGCCATCAAATCTGTTCCGTGCTGCTATGCTGCCCCTTCGGTTGGCGTAACTGTCGACTCAACCACTAGCTCACCTTGTTTGGCTAATCGACACCTCACTGAGTCATTTAACTAATTAAGTTAATTAATTAATTGAGCTGGGGGTGAAATTTAATGAATACATGGAGTGGCTAAAGTGCTCCTGAGGAGAGGATTGGGAACTGAAGTGGTGTTCATCTAACCATTCAACCGGATATCAGTACCTTTTTGGAGAATACAAGAAATTCCTGTGAATTTTTTATTGCTATACGGCATATGTTCGAATGTCGAACTGTGCATCTTTTCTGAGCAAATATGCACTTACTGCCCAGACAAAGTTTTGAACATTTTCTGTGACTGCCTAGGATTCTTCACAGCACTCTATAATCTATTCATTGACAGCTAAAATCCAACAGAAGAGCTTTATAGAAGCGTTCTCCGTTAAATAGGTTAATCGTTGTTGGGGCAAGCTTCTTTAATTAGGCTGATGTCGAATGTCCTTCTGGGACCTTGGTGGAGCAAACAGCTGTAGGCAGAAGGTTGGCATGAGGGCATGGCGTGGGTCTTACCTGGCTCTCCACCAGCATGGCCATATCCATGAACATGTCGTGCAGCTCGCGAATGCTGTTCTCCAGCTTGATGATCTCAGTGTGTCGCGTCTCGATCTCACTCATGGCCTGCTCGGTGATGTTGGAGTCCATGATGATCTGGAGGGAAGGGGGTGAGGTGAGTGACTGGCTAATGTCTCCTCAGCGGTCCCGCTTGGTTTTAGTGCACCCCCCTGAGTCGAGTTGGGCTCCCCCTTTTTGTTTGGCCATGCCACCAAGCGAAGCAAGAGAGAGCTCTGAGTTGAGAGACGTGTCAAGGAGGGGAGCCATGAGAAAGCCACGCAGCAGGCGCCAGATCGCGTAGGCAGCCTGTGCAGATTTAACAGCCCCGCTGAGGGCATCTCGGCCGAGTAAATGCAGCGATGTTCAGTGCATGAACTTTGCCAATGCTACTACTGTCAGAGAAAATTATCAAGCACCATGCAGCGTCTAGAGAAGGGGCTTATTACTGCACCTCCTCCGTGTTTGCATGGGGTTTATTTTTTGGGGGACTCAGTGAAGAAACAGCCCAGATGATTGTTGGCTCAAATCCCAAAGCCGGCAGAGTGATTTTGCTGATGGGCCTGTGAGCAAGGCCCTTAACCTCCAATGGCTCTAGGGATTGTCTGACCCTGCTTTTAGACACACACACACACACACACACACACAGAACTGTAGTCCTATCTTTGTGGGGACCGTCCATTCATTTTCATGCGTATAACCCTAATCCCAACAATGACTAGATAACTTTAACCATAAGTAATCAAACAAAACACAAGAGTTTTGGCATTTTTAGTTTTTTGATTGCAGTCACAGATTTTTCTGCTGAGTAAAATGTTTTCTTCAGGTTCCCCCCCCAAATGAATGTGTCTGTTAGTGTGTGCCTGTCCTGACTAAAAGAAACCATGCCTTTTTTCTGTATTCTATAGATCTTCATTTGTATACTCTGATCTTCTATTGACGGGATCAGAATGACGGACTTTAAAATGATTAAAATGTGTACTTATTGCTGCCGCTGTCTGTTTCACTGGTGTCCTGCGGTGCATAGCCGCAGCCTTGATGCATCATTACACAGTAATGCAGAATAAGATGGGACTATTTCTTCCTGGGGTGCCCAAACTGACGTGTGATGATGTAAAGAGCTGAAGGGTGTTTTTCAGACGTCAAATGATAGCGGAGCATGGGCACGTGTGGGCAGCTCACCCCCGAGGTGAAGATGGCGGGGTTGTCACTTTCCAGCATACTCTCCAGCTCGTCGTTCGTGGTGTTCCTGCCAGCTGAGGTGACACAGACAGGTGGCACAGAGACAGTCACAGACAAGGCAATCAAAGACAGAGGCGACACCTATCTCCAACAGTCACTGATTACCAAGAAACACAGATCTACCAGTTAATTTCTGATAAAAATGTCATTGACTGAAAGTTCTACCTGAATACTAAGACTGGGTCTGCGCAGAACCCAAATTTTGACTGCTACAGTAGAGAGTACAAACCTTTGTAAATGTTTTATCCTTCATCACGTTTCAGATGGTCTGCACCATCATACTAATTATCACTAATTAACAGAATCCATGGCTAGAAGCAAGTGAGTCAAGACGGTGTTGAAGGCACAGTAACGCTCAGTAATATCTAAAGGATACAATGGAATAACTCAAGCCAAAGACATAAAGCGTGCTACATCTGTGACAATGATCTCATGAATGAGGAAATCTGAAATGAAAAAAACCACAGTACAAAAAAGGAACTCCCCCTCCCCCCTTCTGTCAACTGCTCAATTATCCACCGCCCGTCTTCCGGTGAATTCTCATTTCCTTTCCTGGCGATGCATGGGGGACGCATTACGGTGACACGCTAAATGAATATCCCCAGGATCCTCTCCGAAGAGCATCGCTCAAGCTTTCCGCACACAATGGCAGCGCGGGCCGCGCCCCCACATGCCATGCAGGCAATTAGAGAGCCGATTAGGCCCTGGAAGGCACCCGTGCAGAATTAATCACAATTCAGTTGGCGTTTGTCGGGCCAGTTAATTATTGGAGTTTGGCTAATTTTAGTGTCTCGGCGACGAGATGCTCAGTGTAATGGGAAGCCTGGGCTGATGATGTGAATGTGACCTCTCGGATGGGAGACATTCTGGAGAGGAATCCAAAAACAAATCCAGGAATCTCATTGCAAAACGAGTTGACTTAAATGGTCACGTCCTGTTGCAGCTCTACTGCTGCTATTTCATGTCAATATGCATCATAATCCTACGATTACCATAATACTCACAAAGCAGTAGTGGCCAGCACAACCGGAGTTCTCTCAGAGGATAACCTTTCTTGGCTAATTAAGAATATCTGAAAATAAAGCCGATTCATTGCCTTGACAGCAGCATTAGGAAAAACCTAGAGAGAGATGCAAACGTCGAAATCTGCACCTGTAAATTTGAATTATGTATGATGGTGCTTGACTTAAACCCCAAAGTGCTGTTCCCATGCCAGGCAAGACAAATGGCGCTACTGTGACGGTGCCTGATCATCTGGTGGAGGTGCATGACAGGACAATCCATCAGGCGCTGGTGGAGGGGACAACGAGCACACACCACATGTGACCCTCCCTGGGCCTTTGTGATTAAAACAGCTATGTTCTGCTCTACTCTCTCTGTTGGCCAGTCTGTCAAGCCTTCTGTTCAGGACAGAAATAAACAGGCATAGCTCATTAAAAACAAAAACGCCACGCACACACACACACAAACAGAAAGAGTTTTAATTATATCTTTGTGGGGACTCTCCATTCATTTCTATGGGGAAAACCCTAATCCCTTAACCCCTACCCAGCCCTAACCTTAACCATAAGTAACCAAACAAAATACGAGACTTTTGGCATTTTTAGCTTTTTGATTGCGGTTACAGATCTTTGTGGGGACCTGAAAAATGTTCTCGAAAACATAAAAAACTGGTTTTTATTACATATAAGGTAATATAAACCTAATTCTCCTAACCCCAACAAATAAACAAACACAAAATTGTGTTTATGATTATTTATCTCCAGAGTAATACTCATCTCGCCCATCCTGCAGCTCAACACGTAGAGCGTCATGCTAACAGCACAAAGGTTGTGGGTTTGACTCCCAGGGAGCACAAGTCGCTTTGGATAAAAGGCTCAGATAAACGCATCGCACTGTTCTTGGACTGGCGGTCATGTGACGGCCAGTATTTGTTATTGCTGGAAACCAGATGGCTGCCCGGGACTTTGGGATCGTTATCAGACTGTGTCCTTCCCGCCTTACCTGTGGCCTGGGTGGGTAAACGGCCCCCCCAGATGTTGTGTGACACTCTGGCTTGCGGCAAACCTGAAACCCCCACGCCGTCGCACGGGGATGAATGACGCCCCTTTTGGCACCGACTGCCGCGGAGCTCACTGAGATGCTGAGCAGTCCGCTTGCCGACATGACTGACTCCAGGCTTTCGCTTCGATGGGGGCAGATTAGCTCGTCGCAGAGCGTTAACATGACCACTGTATGTTTTTCTGCTACTTCCATGTGGGTGGGGAGTCTGTCTGCGTTTAAACTCACAAATACCTCATCTGTAGAATCTCATTCAAAATTAGAATGGCCTCCAAAGTATACACTGTGTTTCAGCAGACTTTCAGCATATACATTGCACACCAAAGATGTGCATCTCCATCACTGAGGCAGTCATACATCTCAATGTGTCGCCAACGATCCGATACATTAAAGATACATATGAAGCAACTACTAGTACGATACAATATAATTCACCTCTATTGTGATGCAATGCGATTTGATTCAACACAACGCAATTCATTGCGATATGATGCAATGCGAAAGAATATTGCACTATGCAATTCAATATTATACACCAATTCAGTTAGTATATACTACATATGGTTAAATGCTAAAAACAATGCAGCCTAACTAGCACAGCGACCGCATCATTGATATTACTGTAAGACACCACAATTACTGAACATATTCACTGCAATTTCGCAAGTGGACCCATCATTAATGGTTCAGATTCATTTGTGAGAATCTGATCTGTAAAATAACAGACAGGAATAACCAACATGTCAGACACATCCTTTGCTTGACCTAAACTCCATCAATTCCGTAAGATTTTCCCAGTTTAAAGTCTCAGTAAAAGACGAAGGCAATACTTAACCCAAACAGCTCACCATTACTAAGCTCAACATTGCTACATTCAGGCCCCTCTTGCGACCAGCATCTCTTAGGTTTTGAGCTTGTATTCCTAAGCACTAAGCTACCACCCACTCTCCATTATAACTTCTGGCACATGCAGAGACCGTGACCACAAGGAGTGTGGTGGCATGGTCATATGACCGGATCGGCAGCTATGACGAATCAGCCGCGAGGATGGTGTGAATAGATCTCCTCATGGTCATAGGCACCTTCAGATTTTTACATATACAGATGCTCCTCTACTTACGAACATTCGACTTACGAACTTTCAGACATACAAACAAAGAGGACTGTAAGACCAAATTGTGTTCACTGGGCTCTCATTTCCTGTCTGCAACATACATTTTTTTTTTCTGCGCTCCAGTTCCGCATAATACGACTTCTCACCGCTACTCCCACCGCGCAGCAGCGTAGTGTGCGTACTCCCAGCATCCTAGTTCTTAGTAGTAGTGCATATGCCCTTAAAATGATGTTGAATAACGACTTACGAACATTTCAAGTTGCGGACGGCCGTTCAGAACGTATCTCGTTTGTGAGTAGAGGAGTGTCTGTACTAGATAATCTTGAAAAGGAATACTAGCAAAAATTGCAAAACTTACTAAGTCTTTTTCCTAAGGCAAAGTACAAATGTTTTAGTGAAACTTAAACTCCCTGCTCAATAATGTCTGTACAGAATTGAAGGTAAGAAAAACCTGATCTTAACTAACTAGTAATGTAAGAATTGCATATGCATAACATACAAGGTTGGTATTAATAATGCACATCGTCCAGCCCTATAATATACGCGTACTACAGCCATTTTTTAAATTCAGTTCAAAATACTCCACCACGCGTTGTGATGTCATTCGGCGCAGTGGAAACCCAACACCTTGAAGTACCAAAAGTACGGTACCTGGTGTGGTGGAAAAGCACCCTGAGGGTACAAAACAGGAACACAGAAGGTTTTGCAGCAAGAAAAGCTGAACTGAAGCAGAGGCCAAGATCTAAAATGGGTTAGGGTTTCTCCAGGAATGTTATGCTCCATTAAAAAGAGCATGAAATGTTCTGAAGTGCAGATGACAAGTGGCAGCAGAGCCTGACTCCTAGATCTCAGGTACTGGCAATGGTTATTTCACAGTGGGTGCCTCAAATACTAGACCAATGGGAGGACTAACTGTGGGGTAGTCCAATGGGGAGTGGGGGGTGGGACTGATATATCAGACGGGTGTTGCGATTGGAGAGGCAAACACTCATTCAGTCAGAACAATAAAGCCCAGTCCTTGGGGACCCCCAGACAGTCCACATTTTCACTCCCTCTCACCTCACAAAACAGCTAAACCAAACAATGAAAACCACTACACACCTGTTACAGGTGTGTTGGGAGCTGGGAGGGAAGAGAAATGCAAACTGCCTTGGGAAACAATGGTTTAGAGTTTCAAAAATCTCCATCCATCCATCTGTTAACAGCTTTTCTAGTACAGGGACACAGGAAGCTGGAAAAACATCTCAGGTAGCACAGGGGACAAGGCAGGGGAACATTCTGGATGGGATGCCAGTCCATCACAAGGGATAAGGCAGGGGGACACCCTGGATGGGATGCCAGTCCATCACAGGGGACAAGGCAGGGGGACACCCTGGACAGGATGCCAGTCCATCACAGGGGACAAGGCAGGGGGACACCCTGGACGAGATGCCAGTTCGTCAAACCAACACCTTGAAGTACCAAAAGTATGGTACCTGGTGCGGTGGAAAAGTGCCCTGAGAGTACAAAGCAGGAACATGGAAGGCTGGGGACACCATGGACGGGATGCCAGTCCATCACAGGAGATAAGGCTGAGGACACCATGGACGGGATGTCAGCCCATCACAGGGGACAAGGCTGCGGACACCATGGACGGGATGTCAGTCCATCACAGGGGACAAGGCAGGGGGACACCCTGGACAGGATGCCAGTCCATCACAGGGGACAAGGCAGGGGGACCCCCTGGACGGGATGCCAGTCCATCACAGGGGACAAGGCTGAGGACACCATGGACGGGATGTCAGTCCAACATAGCATGCCATTAGAAAGCTGTCACTTTGGAGTACATTTTATTTTAGTTTAGTTTTCACATTAGTTTCAAGTGTATTATATTATTTTTAATTTAATATGAGATCTTTCCATTTCATCTTACGGCTATTCAGATATTACATTATTATACATATTAACTTCAACCCATTCTCAAAGAAGAAAACTTTATTAAATATCAGAATCCAATGCTGAAAATCATATATCTCAGTCATAAATACAAAGATAAAATAAATCTGCAAATGAAAAGGCAGAAATATAAACTTTTTTGTACCTCTGAAAGAGTTTTTCTGAAATTCAACAATCTGATTACCCTTCGCGTACAGCCACGAATAGTAGATGATCTTCGTTTACTGAAAATAGACTCATTTGGTCGTGTGGAAAATTGCGGAGGTTTGTGGACACATAAAGTGTCAGATTTTATTGCTTGGCAGAACCTCTGGATTCATATTTTAATCAGTCATGCATATATGCCCTTCTTTATAGGGTAATAATTTATCAAGTGAAATAGGAAAAAGTATTTCAGATTTTTCTAATTTAAAACATATAGTAAAACAAGAGAAAAAAAGACCTTGAGTTATGCATGTACAGACGATCCTTTACGTTCGAACGTTCAACTTACGAACTTTCAGACATACGAACGAAGAGGACTTCAAGTCCAAATTGCGTACTCCCAGCATCCTAGTTCTTTGTACTTGCGTATACCCTTAAAATGATGCTGAATAACGACTTACGAACATTTCAAGTTACGAACGGCCGTTCGGAACGTATCTCGTTCGTGAGTAGAGGAGCGTCTGTATTTAGGACAGATGGTCGAGGCCAGGGCTTTTAAGGGTTAAAATATTTTCTCAAGTTAGACTCTGTAACTGAAGAAAAAAACTGGCCTGTTCATCCACGCACCTCCCAACTGCTTTAGCAGTGCATGGTGATGGTGAGTTGAGGAATCTCAGGATGGGGACACCCGGTCCACACATTATCACAGGCTATGTGCGATTTAAAGGCACTGGTTCCGCTAAGTGCATGATTCTGGTCTGTGGGAGGAACCGCATGTAAACAGATAAAGCTCACAAACTCGACACACAAGCCATGGGAGAAATCGAACCCACGATCCCAGAGGTGTGAGGCTGCATCAAAATCAATTTATAATCAATCTATAATCCATCTATCCATCCAACCAAGGTCACAGAATATCCAAAAAAAAAACAAAACAGTAATGCACAGAGCCCTTTGTCATTTTTTCTCTCTTTAAAGTTCTGTAAATTGTTAATATACACTTCGAGTGTTGTTTTTTCAAAATGTAATCCTAGCTATCATTAAAGATGATTAAAGTTGGTCTTAAATGTCACTGGATGGCACGGACTCACAGACATGTGTGTGCTCTTCACCTGGGTATTAGAGAGCATGCTGCTGTGCTGTGCGTGACCCCCTTCTTGTGGGGGCGTAATTTAGCTGTCGACAAGGGCAAAGGCATGAGGCCCATCCTCGCCATGACAACCTATGCTCCTCTATATAAGTAATACAGAAAGCTGGAAAGAACTTCTTGCAGAATCAAGCAGAACTTTTTTCAGGCTTAGAATCAGACACAGAGTGCAGACTGAGACTCCCAGTCCCTAGCCCCTGACCCCTCCCCCCTCCCTGCCCTTTCCCCATGGGGGTGTAGCAGGTAATTGTCTGCTGTGGGGAAGAGCTCCACTGATGTCATTGTGCTGATCTTCCAGCTGCAGCCTTTTTTTGTTTTGTTTTCCAGGACAGGCTGGTTCAATATTGACACAACGCAGGCTCTCATTTCCTGCATGTCCCACACCTGCAGGGCGGCGCTGTGGAAGACGCGGGGGGGCAGGGGAGGGGGGTGCTAGGGCTGAATGACTGAATGCAATAGGGAACACAATGTCTGGGGCTGATCATTAAACAACTCAGGCCCTGAACAAACAAGAAGGGGATCAAATCCTAGTGTAATGCATACTAGCTATCGCTTATAAAATAACCATTTTCAAACATACATATATATGTTTACTGTACACTTCCTTAGTAGTCAATTATTTTTTATTCAAATATATTTGTTGAAACTTTCAGAAAACACACATGTAAGATTAAAAAAAAGAAATTGTCACACACACACACACACACACACACACACACACACACACACACACACACACACACAGCAGTGTGTTAGATCGTTCTTTTCAGAAATTCCACATACTGCTTCCACGTGATCAAAATCTTTTACTCTCCCTATTTGTCACTTTCTCCAAAGTTAGAGCATTTTTCCAAAAAAAAAAAAAAAAAAAATGCAATTATTTTCCTGGCCAAAATCTATCTGCATTGACTGCCGTTGTCGTAGACTGTTGGCAAAATGTTCTCAGTAGATTCCATGTATACAAATTGATTCTGTTTTTATTGGCGTCATTATACACATCAGAATGAAACCCAGTTAGCAAACTCCCTGAACGGTGCAAACAAAAACACAAGAGTAATAATATGTAAATAATATGCACAAATTGCCAATACATATGTGCAAAACAAACAGGCAATACTCTCTGGAGCACTGAGCTGCTTTATCTTTAAAATATTCTAAAGATAAAAGACTGTTCTTTTAATTAACCTCAGAGAATGCGGAGGGGATGTGGATGTTCCAAGGTTAGACCAAATGCGACAAGTGATTTTCAAAGTCACCCCCCATTTCCCGTACCTTCCCGTGCGACAGGCAGCTGTCACACCATCCTCAAACAGCTGCCGTGAGTAATTGTGTTACGGCGATACACGTCTGATTTTTTCTCTAATTAGCTAGCCGAAGCACCGTTCAGTTGATGTGATGCCGCTCCGTCCTTGTATCGACCGTACGGCCGAGCCTTGACCCGCCACGTGTGAAAGCGCAGGCCAGGCACGCGCCTTTCAGCTACAACGCTAAACGTCTCAGCGCGGGGCACGAGCGGCCTCGTTTCACGGCCTGCACAAACAGCCACGACGTCATCGATGATGAGCACAAGTCATGCTTCTTACAATCAAGAAATGAAACATGAAATGGAGCCAAAACGATGGCATGCTGTCTCGCATTCGGTCCCACCACAAACCCACGAACATTTGGACCCACGCAGGGATAATGACGTTACCTGTTTACTTTCCATTTGCAGTACTTCGGAGAGCAGTACAGCCAGCGTGAGGCCGGAATTTGCATACAGTTGCAAGCAATCTCAATATAATCTGACCTCCACGTGACCACATCAGCTTCGAGATTCTGAATGCCTGTTAGTGGGTTGGTTTGTCACCCCAGGGCCTACCGAGGTTAGCATGCCTGCTAATCGCAGACAAAACTGCACTACTACAGTCACGCTGCTATTAAAGGACCTAACAGGCATTTGGATTTGGAAGGCTTTGATCCATATGCTGGCGCAAAGAGCGGTATGGAAAGCTGTCAGCATCTGGGGGGAGCTCTAGAGCATCATCGAGACATACGGTCCATCACAAAAAAAAACCACCCAGAAGAGGAGAATCCACATTTCTGCAGGCATCAGAGCAGAGCTGTAGAGGTAAATGGCTTCATGACAGTGTGGAGGCCACCATTAACTCAGTTGGTATTGGGGAACCGTGGAAAACGATTATCAACAATGTGACAGACTGGCCGATGCTAAGCTAAGCTAAGACTGAATGGGAGGGCTGATAAAATGGAGAAGAAGGGTCTGGTTGAGAAGGACTGTAATTCCAATGAGAGGAGAGATTGCAAGAGGCACAACGGGATGATGTCACTCGACGTCTCCAACATTTTTAGATTTCCCGGATCTGTTTTTGAGTCGAAAGGAAATCCACTTAGTGGTTTTGATCCATTGATTCGACCCATCTTTGATACAAAGCGCGCCGCAATAGTGGGCTTGTCGACTCAGAGGGGTGCTGTCGATTTTGCTACCGAGGCAGTTGAAACAAGTCCAACTGGACTTCCAGGAGAAACGGACTGAAGGTAAGGCAGCCAAGTAGACAGAGGGTCTCAGCTCTCGGCCGGAAGAGGTGATGAATATGTAGTGACCAAGTTACTGATACTCTGGCTGAGAGTGTCAAAACTGAGAATAATCGAACTTAACAGAAACTCTGCACAATTCATTTTCACCCTCAGCCAATCAAATTTTCAAGCTGGCCCAACATGTTAGACAGGTGTTTCTGTAAATGGATAAAAAATTATTTCCAAGGGATAAAAAAAATGTCATTCCAATTTGCCACTCTTTAGATTTCCAAGAAGCCTTCCAGTGCTCTGCCCGATGGCGCCTCGCGTCATAGGCTCTCCACAGCATCTCAGTGATGCGTGATGAACATGATGAACACAATAGCTCAGAGCTCCAGGGAGATCCAGCAAATCCCCCACCCCCCAACCCATGGGAGGAGAAGGATCTGACAGGTTGCCATGGCAAACCAGTTCCACTGATTGGTGTATCCTCACCTCATTATTTCCCTTTTAAAATGATCACTCTTTGAGGGATTTAATAATAACGCAGTCCGTGGAGAATTGGTGAACAATGCACTGACTGTGAAGCCAGCAAATTAATTGTTGATCTGTAAGAAATTTCCTTAAAATCTGATTAGTTCAGTTCTTCTTATTCGCAATGCTGCCTGTTGAGGAAACCAGGTATGGGGATTGCGGTTTGTATTTTTATCCTCCTGCAATTCCCACAGGCAATGGGAAAAGCAAAAAAGATGCTAACATATATACAAAAAGACCCATTGAGTCTCCTTCGCATCACAATAAACACGGCCGATGAAGTCAGATTATATACATCTACAAGAACATGGTCCTACTATCAGTGCTGCTTACTGTTACTCTGTAGGTGCAGATTGTCTTCTAAGAATTAGCCTGCGGCTAAGCCGTTTTATCCATCTCAAGACAAACCGTGAGCTGCTGCTGTGAATCTGCAACAAAAGCAGATTAGCTAAGCATCAAATTTCAAATGAAAGCATCTGAATGTGTAGACTAGTCATGCACTAGTTTCTACCTTCTGGCACATGTCTGCATTGAAGCTTTCGCTGTGTGCTGCCCCTAACTGCATGTGCTTCCTTAAGTGTTTTGTTTCTGGTCAGTTAACAGTTACTGTATGTACCGCCCCACAAAGGCGAAATAGCAAAACTCAGAAAGAGGGCATCAGAGTTTTTCGACTGTCCACCTGTATGTGCAGTAGGTAGGTAAATTATAGTGTTTTCTTTAATCCCGAGCATAGTTAAACTAAGATATTTTGTCACGAGATAAAACAGAGCCTAAGAGACCCGAATTTTGATCATAACTCAGTTTCGATGAAACATGCAGTTACGGTGTTTCGCCTTTACATGGCAGTATGGCTCCTCTGTTGCTTTTTGACCCAGCTGTATGATTGGCTGAATTAATTAGAGTTTGTGGAATGAAATATGACAACAGGCCACGTCATGGTGCTCCAGGCCGCCGCTTGTCCCTGCATCACTTGGTCTCTTTCTTGACTCGCTTTTGACTGCAGGGCTTGCGTCCGGGGCAAAGTCAGAGTGGACTGAGAGTCATTACGCGTAAGTTACTCTGACAGCTACTTGAGCTCGGGTGCCGATTCTTACCCTGTCACACCAAATCATACATATTCAATCCAGCAGGCCCAAAATGGACAAGAACATAGGAGACTCTGGAGGACACTTTGTAGCTGCTTCCCATTACCATCGTGGATCCGAATCGTCCTCAGAAGGTGTGAGTGATCACATGGTACCTGGCAGTGATTTCCCAGGCCCGTTTCCAAACACAGTCCTCTGGATGTGGTGCCAAGGCTCCAATGGAGATAGCAAGCAAGGAACCTTGCAACTGCCGTCCAGCCCGGCCGAAATTAGACACCCGAGGGTTAGTCACAAGTCCAATTGATGAAGGAGTGTCTCTTTCTAAAAATCAGGAAATCGGTGTCTGTGGATCCCAGGATGACCTCATTCAGTTGTCCGTCCGGAGAGGATGGCCCGCTGGTGACGTCAGAGCCCGGTCTCGTCCTTGAGCTCGGGCTAAAGGACGGAGCAGCAGGCACGAGGGTATGTGCACAGCATGGGCACCGTGAGCATGTGTGAGGACGCCGCTCTGATCAGGTGTGATACGTACCAGAGCGCGTGTCGGTTCAAACGGGTCGAATGATGCCGCTGTATCGTTTTTTAAAAATGAAAAGCTAAATTGACAATTCTTAGGTGGGAGGGCAATGTTTGAGAACATTCTGAATACAATTATGTTGCTACACCCCCAAAATTCATTTGCCCCCTAATCCACATACCCCAGTCTTCGAACAAACGTGAACAAATCTATAGTCCCATTACAATCATGACTGCAAACCCGATGGCTGCAGAAGCTGCCGGTAGACTGGCCTGCAGGTTAATCATAATGCTGCTTTGGGAACTTTGCTGGAAGGACTTTAGATCGGTCGCTAGGGATGAGGTAGCTAAAAAGATGAAATGGTGGCAAATGGCATTCATGGCGGTCCCAGTGATTAAAATCGTTAAAGACCACCGCGATTTCAGACTGCTACATGTTAACCATTAAATCATGGACGCCAGTATTCCCACTTGGCTGATTGGGCCGTTTAGACCCACCTTCTACGGAGAAGCCAGTTAATGCTGTTGTAAGAAATGTTATATTAGCATAATTGTAGTGTTCAAAGTGACCAAAGATTCTCCTGACTAGCCTATGAATTTCCTGTGGTGGGCCCATGGCTGACTGCAGCTCTCCTCCCTCCCAGACCCCCCCACAGACCCCCTACATATATAATTTTATAGATCCCCCTTTGAGAGTATGACCACTATGCAGTTCTGAAACATGTTCTCTTGCCAGGATTAGCCATTTAAACCACAGCAAACCGCGGGACAACAGGCAGACTAAAAAAATATGGATTTGGTTTTAACAATCACGACACAAAGGCTGAATACATTATCTGCTCAGTGTCGGCTGAGAGACAAAATGGACAACCGACTCACGTGATTGGTGGGCACTGTCACCTGATTTCACCCCCGCCGTACATTCCCCTCCTCTCTATACATCCATGGCTTATTTCAAATCTGAAGCAAAAGTAAAATTGAAACAGAAATTGAAATTGGGAGAGAAATGGCAGTCTGATGAGAAGTGAGATCACCGTGGCATGCGCGCGGGAGGTGGGGGGCGGCGGCGAATGCCTGTCAGGAGCAACAGTCAGTGGAAGCAGCTGAAGGATCGTGATGCAGACATGGAGCCGCGGCGTAGATGCTGAGGAACGTGGAGGTAGCGGCTAATGGCCCTAATGGCACCGCCGACACGCCCCTCCCCCACCCCGCAAAGGGGCTGCCCTTTAGCGTCAGACACTGGGGGACAGGGAGGACTGGGAGTTCTGGGCCTGCAGCAGACATGTTAGGTTCACAGGATCTGAGCGAGGGACCGAGAGCCCGGTCATGAAGAGCCCCAGGGCATGCCAGCCCACCACACTGCCAGGCGCCGTCTCCCCCAGAAGGAAACACCATTATCACAGCGCATTTCCGTACAGGGTCCCTCGGTCACCAAAAGCGCAGTTAATACTCAGAACTGTATTAAAAATAAAATTCAAATCTCTTGCGCAGGTTAACTAAGTGCAAACTATCCTGTCACTTAAATTCAAAACACTGTTAATATGGGTGACTTAAATTATAGAACAAACTAAAATTCAACCCCCCCAGCAGCCTCCCCCCTCAGTAAAGGGGAATCACTGGGAGCATGTTCATGCTGTGAACGGGGGGGGGGGGGGGGATAGACAATAGATTAATCATGTCCCTACCACATTGCCTACTTCCTCTCTGATCATCCTTACTTTCATCTGGTCCTTCAGAATGCTGGAGGTTTAAACACATCCTCCAGAGAAAACCACTAACTGTACTACCTTGATGGGTCGGGAGAGTGACTAACCTAGCTGCCGGGAGGCTGACACCAACACGAGCCGTCACAGCCACACGCAGCCAAGGCAGGCAGGGTGGGTGTGCCCTAAAGAATGATGTGCGCGTAGTTTCCGCCTCCTGTGAAAGATGATTGGCCAGGTGCGAGCTGCTGCTTTGTGCCAACAGGCTGCGCCTGCTGTCATTTAACCGGAAGCCTCATCCCCTAAATCAGGCCACAGACGCACATTAACGGCATCAGGAATAAAAAGGCAATCCCCGTTATCTACCCAGTCTTGGTGAGGCAGCTTCCTCGGCTTGATGATATGAATGTTTAATGTCAATGCCACGGCAACGTCGCTCGCGGAAACAAAACCATCAATCAGCATCAACTGGCAGAAAACAGTAATGTGGGATGTGTGTTTTGTAAGCTACGGCTTTTGTCAAACACCGTGTTTGGTCTAGGGGCGTGTCGTCTAGCCGGTCGGGAGAGGAGGAAGGGGCGGGGCCTCAGGACATTGTTTAGGGCCCAAAAGCCCCACTGAGAGACAGATGGCTGCAGGAAACGAGCCCCGTCTCCCTCCCCAGGCCGCAGAGCCCGCTGCCAATTGGGGAAGATGGCTCCAGGTCGCCTGCCGGCCAGCCCTCTCCACGTTTGGGGCGTCAGGGCGAGCGGTCGAGAGCCGGAACAGTCATGGTTCACATACGAATTACGAGAACAGATCAGACCTTGTCTGGCACTCACATGCTACTTGTGTGACATTCCCTAATACCCCTGCCAATGACAGATCGAGCCCATCTACTGGCTCCAAATCAAATTATCCGCATGCAAGTAATTACAAATGAAATGGAACAAGAAAAAAAAATAATTTCCTTTGCAAATCTCCACTATATTTTTTGTGATCCTGATT
Organism: Mormyrops boulengeri; assembly: GCA_026781065.1. Taxonomy (NCBI): domain Eukaryota; kingdom Metazoa; phylum Chordata; class Actinopteri; order Osteoglossiformes; family Mormyridae; genus Mormyrops; species Mormyrops boulengeri. Next base: position 9,657,598 of record JAODLD010000044.1, on the reverse strand, counting down.
CCCACACCATAAAATCACCATGCAGTGGCAAAAACATCTGAGTATATTATGACAAGCTGGAAAACACAGACATACCCTAACTGGCTTCTCTATTTCCTCTCATGGGAATTAAATTGACCTGTGTGTGAATCCGCCTTTGACAGTTACTGGGCTGATGTCACAGTCACACCAAAGTCTGTTCAGTCTCAGTCTCAGTCTCAGCTTTGGCAGTGAGCACCTTGGACCTTGACAGACTGGTTGACATGATTAATTACTGAAGGTCCAAACCCTTCCGATTTAAGGTTTATTTTTTGACCTATAAAAAGCTTGATGTCTGGTCAGTCAACTGGACCACCACCAACCAAGGAAAGCATTCCTGACCCAATGAAATCCTTCTGGATGCCTGAAGCCACCTTCATAACAACATTCCATTGCTCTGCAGACTGAGCTGCTGGGAGCCGACTGTTACCGAGGTGACCGGATTCGGCATTGCACAAAGCCCCTAACGATTCGCACAGCCGTTATTTACCGTCGTGCATGGAAGGAGCTCACAGCAGTTTTGCAGGCTTGCAAGGATTCACGGCTCTTGAGAAGTTAGTAATGAGTCAGCCGGGCGCCACATGAAAAAACTTCTACCATATAAACACGGCCCAAAAGTTGTCATTGCTTACACGACTCGCCCAAAGTTGATGCTAAGACGTAGTCACCGCTCTGCTTGTGGAACCGACAACTGAGATACTAAATCCATTGCGGGATGCAGCTGAAGGTGTTCAGCCACAAACTGGAGGTATGCTGAAGCGCTTCTCTGCTCCTCTTGCTTGTTTTCTGTACCCAGTAGTCACATGCAGCTGATCAGCTCTGCATGTGTGCGTTCCAACGCGTGCAGCCACAGTGATCAAGCTGCCCTGTGACTCTATGTGGCAGACAGTTAAAGATCAGCCCAAGAGTTTCTTTATGCCTTATTACCTGCTAAACGCTCATGTTTTCACTTCTTTTATCTTTTGCTCCTGTATATAATTCTTAATATAAAGTGCTATAACAAATCTGTAATGCTAATGATAATACGATGATTCATCATCATCATCATCATCATCATCAGAGCAAAAGCAATAATCTATCTATCTATCTATTTTAATAATAAGAAAAACAATAAATAATAATAATGATAATAATAATAAACCCTTTGTTTTTATTAAATTAGCTTCTAATTAATTTACTGCATCAGCTACTACACAGAGGGCTAAGTGGCGCAGTCATCGCATTTAACAGCAGCAGTGCAGCATTTCCAGTCCGTCTCCTTTACGTCTGCAGACGCGTCTAAAGGTCGGCGTCGCCGGACTCACTGATCTCCAGCTGCCGCTGGATGCGGCCCTTGCAGCGCTCCCTGTAGTCCGACTGGGTGGCGTTGTACTCCGTCATCACCTCCACGAACTTGCGGGACAATGTGGAATGCTGGGGGGAGAGAGAGGGAGGGAGAAAGAGAGAGAGAGAGAGAGAGAGAGAGAGAGAGAGTGAGCGCGCGAGTCAAGGGAGAGTGAGAAGCAGGCTGACGTTTAATGTTGTATTTCTTGCGTTGAGTTTCCACTAACACTGTACAGCAGGATGAAATCTAATCAAAAACATGAGGCGAGATAAACCTGGATTCTCCGTTCTTATTAACCGAATTTTGCCATAAAATGAAAGCGCCCAGGGCATGAGCACTGCGCAGGTTCCTGGGTGGAGAATCTGCAGTCCAGCCTCCCAACGTTTCTGGTGGTGTTTCGAAATGTTCAGCCAGAGAAAGTGCATTTTTGGTGGGCCAGTAATTTATCAGGCTCTGCGCTCTTTTGCTCACCTGTGTCTTGCGTATCCGCAGGTCTGCAGACGACCTGTTCAGCCCCTCCTCGTGCTCGATGGACTGCTCGATGCCTGCAGAAAAACACAGGGGTCTGTTTACATTCCTGGAAGATATGTTGCTTATTCGTCCCTACAAATTTGTATATTTAGACAGCCAGATCACTATTAATTAACTACTGTGGCATAACAAGCAGCTCCCAACAGGGGATTTGAACCTGAAACCTTTCAGTTATCTTGTCCCAGTTGTACCATCTGTTGTTGGGGACCAGAGGATGGAGACAGCAGACTCTCGTGCCCTTAAGTTCATTCAGATTAGATGCCAGGCGACACACTCCAGACTGTCCTGGAAATGGTGTGGACAGCGTGTCATGGTGGGACCCCTCCACCGCTAACCACAGCCAAAACTCAAGGCCGGGACATTTACGTAGATACTTCCTCCTTGCGCATCCCCTGGGACTGGCCCACAGCTAACCCCAGCAAACTGGCTGCTGCTACAGCCAATACTATATTCTGGAACCTTCCAGAATCGACTCCAGTCATGTTTTTCCATGGGGAGAGCCACAAAAAAATGTTCTGGAAAGGCTGGAGAGCATCTTCATTATAAAATCTGAAAAATCATACAGAGACTACCAAAACATTAACGAACACTACCACGTCCAAAAACACTTCATTTAAAATAGTAACGGCCGCTTTTACCAGAATGACAGGTGATGATGTAATCCATCAATCTTTTCCTGTCTTTTACCTGCTAATGTAAGCAAGTCTCTCGCTTTGCATGTGATCACAGCTTGAGGCTCTCTCCGGACGGGGTATCTCTTCGTGACACACAAGAGCGCAAGACGCAGCAGGCGTCAACACGCACTTGGGTGTGTTCATGCTCATAGACACGAACGTGAGTGACTGCCCTCCTTCACCAGTGAAGCACAGTCTCATTTCAGGGTGAAGTGTGGCCTCGTTTGAATGACTGCTGTAAGACAACTACATAACTACTGACTTGAAATTTTTCGAATAAAAAAACCACAACCCCCCCCAACCTAAACCCTATAGAGCTGGTTTGGGATGAGTTGGATCAGAGAGTAAGAGTAAGGTAGCCAACTGGTGCCCAGAACTTGTGGAAACTCCTTCAGGACTGTTGGAGAAGCATTCCAGGTGGCTACATCTGGAAGCTGGCTCAGAGAATGCCAAGGGTCTGCGGTGCTGTCATCGAAGCAGAAGGGGGCTGTTTTGAAGAGTGTAAACAGATGTTAAAATGTTGAGATGTCAAACTTCTCCTGGTCATTGCGATGTTGGATATGTATTACAGATACTCCTCACTGTACGACCTAGCTGTTTACCGATCGCCAAGTTTGAACGAAGGCATGGTTTTCACTTGGCGTCAGCTCCATTCTCCTGATGCCAGACTGAGCCGTGCTTTGCAAGTGTTATATGCATGACACACTGCTTCAAGTTTAACACCCATGTGGCTGACATGGGCTACCATCTGCTGAATCTGCCAGTTTGGGTAAAGCTCCCAGCAAAGCATACATTTCTGCAATGGCATCTGACGATGTCCTTCAAGAAAGTTTTGAAAGTTGCGTTGTGTGAAATTTGTTTCAAGTAAAAGCAGGGCTCGAGACTAAGGCAGGTTTGACAGACGGCAGACCCTGATTAGGAGCTGCGACAGCTGCACCATCGTTGGCTCTGCAGCGCCCCAGAAGACTGACGAGAAGAATTACAAAGGAGCATCGGTGCTGCTGCTGAACTCCAGCCGGCTTCTTGGCTTGTCAAGGTGACCCTGCCCCCCCCCCCAGTAGTGACCCCACAGCCAGATGCTAGAGACTGTAGACCCCCCAAGAGGACTCACTGTCCTCTTTCTGAACCCACAAAGACTTCACTTAGGTCGAAAACGCTTTAAATTTAAAGCAGGCTATTATTATCATTATTATTATTATTATTATTATTATTCATATCGCCTTGATTATTCCATCCATCCATCTTGCATGACTGCTCATCACATTCTCTTACATTCTCGCGATGAGGAAGCAGAAGCCACGATGAAGAGGATGGATGAGGTGCTACTTCAATAGAGTGTACATGCACACACACGCACACACTCACACAAACACACACTTACACGCACACATGCACACACTCACACATGCACACAGGCGCACTTACATGCACACAGACACGCACTCACACACGTTGCGTGATGGAAACAGTATTATTATTGTTAATAATAAAAATAATAATCATCATCATGAGCAGACCTTGTGATCTAACCCCCCCCATGACCAATGGGTTTTCCTGCCATTTCCATGATCCAGGCAGCTGCACCTATTTTCAGTTTCTCCAAGTCCCAGTTTGTGTCATCAAGGGACTTACACATACCCCTGTGAGTGAGAGACTCACACCAAGATGCACAGCACTGTGCTGAAGTCAAAGGCTGACAAAAAAAATGCTTAGGACTACTTATCTGGGCAGTAAGGATACATCTGCTCAAAAAACACTATGTGGCATTGAAAAATAAACAAAAATACAATAAAAGGTAGCAAGAATTCAGTCCTGTTGGATGGCTAGAGCAACACTGTTTCAGATCCCAAACCTAGTCAATTAACTTCCTGGGGAATAAATTAGCCAAACAACCTGTGCTATAAATTGAGGTAAAAACTGGATATTGCATGGTAACTGCAAAACACTGGGCGACTTTTGGAGTAGTTTTGAAATGGCTGAGCTGACACACTTTAACAGACATAAAACTATGTTTTACACCAACGAGGCTATAGCTTGTGAGTAATAGGCTGCCCGACTGCATTTACAAGATGTGCTGTTCAAGTTGTCATGAAGAAATTTTAAGAAACTGGGCGAGATGCAGACAGAAAGTGTAAGAGTAAGAGCCAAAAAGCCGTCCGTATCTGATGAGCAGTACTTAAAGGTCACTTCATAAAGGGACAGAAGGAAATCCGATGACACTGGCATCTGGCAGAGTCACCTGGCACCAAAGAACACACTTCAGCTGTCTCCCAAGACATGGTCTCATGTTTCAGCTTAGAAGTCATTCCTGCAGAAGAGAAGCAAGCAGAGGCCCCACAAAGCATAAGGCGACAACCAGTGGCAGCAGATCTTATGGAACAATGGGCTCCAATTAGAAATTTCTGGTTGGCGACGGCACCCGTATGTCAAAAGACAGGTTGGGGTTGAAGTACCCAGATGCCGGGCCATCTGGCCAGCTCATGGTCCGGATCTGAACGTGACTGAAGCTGGATGACATCACTGGGACAGGTGGAGCGGCCAAAGTCAAAAAAGTTATGGCAAGTCCTGCAAGAAGCTCGGTGTTTGGTTCAGAATGAAATCAGTAAGGGTGCATCAGAAATTAGTGAGGGGTCACGGCCCCCACAATACTGTCACAGTCATACGGTGACACATTATACATTATTAATCTGAGGCTGTTGTGCACAAAGTCAAACTCAGGTGTGAAGAAACTCGGAGGAATTTATCTTAAGACTGTAAAAAAAAATATACAGTGGTAGACCCAAGTGAATTACCGTAATGTTCTTGTTTGTTTTAGTGTTCATGTTTGTTTATGGTAATTCTACTGTTTTTATGAGGAAATATTCTTACTGCCGAAATAAACAGCTTTATACGTAATTTTCCTGAGGGACCTAAGACTGTTGCACTAATGGATACATTTAAAAAAGTGTGTAAAATAGAGAGCTGGTGGTCACTGTCAGAAGTGACGCATTTGTTCAAATTGTGAAAAAGGTTGGGGGTGCGACGGGTACATTAGCAGCCAGCGAGGTCAGATGGGGGGATAGTACAGGGGAGTCCGTCTCCAAGGCGATATGCACAACGAGACAACCGGCTTTGACTACGCCACTGAAGCTATGTGGCTTTGTACTGTTCAGAGGAGTGAGTAGCAGATGTGACCCCAGGAAGGAATGAAGAAGAGGAAGAAGGTTACATTACTGGAAAACTGTACTTATATCACGTTAGCCATCAAACTAAAATAAAATAAAGGAAAAAAAAACACAGACACTGTGGTCACGCAGTTAGTAGTGCGTGGCACTGAAAAATCAGTGTAAATCACTTCTGACTTTTCCATTTCACTGGAGAAGATGGATCACTAAACCTGCTTAAGCTACTGAATAATGAAAGGGCTACTCTGTATCACCAACTGCTGCCAAAAAGGTTTCATGTTGAGTCGGTTCATTATAGGGGCACTAAATTCTCAAAATCACAAATTCCCGTCTGACGCTGCACGCGTACGTGAAGCCGGCTGGCGAGAGGATGGCGCTCACGGACGACTCACTCTTTAACTTGGAACGCACTTTGTTGGCCAGCTTCTTGATGTCGGTCATCAGCTGCTCCAGGTCCGCCTTCGTCTCTGTGAGAGGAGAGAACAGAGAGGGAGGACGCTGAGTGGGGGGGATCTGGTGCCTGTGGCCCCCATCTTGGCAACCATGCCTGGGAGGTGTGAGTCACACTTGCACTATCCTACATGTGAATGCACACGCGTCGAGCGGGCCTTGTCGCCGTCTGCAAACCGACGGCCGACAAGTGGGGAATGATGTCGTCACAGATGCATTGTGGGGCATGGTCAGACCTTTCAGGCGGGACAAACATGCCCTGCCCATCTCTCACGCACATGCGCACAAACGCAGACACACGCACATACACACATGTACACGTGTGTATCCATATCTTTATGGGCACACTTCATTCATTAATATGAGCATAACCCCAATCCTAACTCTGACAACCTTAACCCCAACCCAACCTAACCTTAGCCAATGTTGACCAAATCACAGATTCTATATAAAAAAAAAATTCACATGAAACCTTTACTGTTTATTTTTTTAAGTAACAAAGGTGCTCCATTTGAAACACATTAGTTCTGTGTCCATCACAGTCCTGAATTTAGGGTTCCATGTCAAGAAAACCACACTGTGCATCATACTATAATGAATAAAACATGACGGTAAAAAGATTTGGGGTTGGCTAAAAACATTCAAGGCTAATCCTCACCAGCACTGCCACTGCTGCTGCTGAGCCGGTTGTTAGCAGAACCAACGGTAAATCACCCGAAATCTTAATACAGGTTAACGATAAAGCAGAGATTTGATGACCCATAGTGCACTGGGGCCATAATCTTCTGCTTTTTGCCAATGGAATCAAATGAGGGACCCAGAGATGGGAGACCACGGGAGATTTCGCTGGCCCGTCTGCCCGACGAGGTGTTATTACGATGTCAATATCAGCTGGGAAGTCACATCGAGCGGCGCATGCATGAAACACACCAGGAGAAACAGGAATCAAACTGCCTGTCCTTGCTTCAGCCTTGGCCTAGCAGACATAGATGATTCGGCGTGTTTCAACATGTGTTTCAGCATGGTCTACATGTGGCAGGGGACTGCATGGCTCTAGGCGGGCGCCTTTAGCACAGCGCCTGTCGCATTTCTCCTTGAGGGCTTTTTCGTTTGTGGTGCTTGTGGGAAGCCAGGCAGGAGTAATCAAACTCTGAATAATGGATGGATAAACAGAGGTGTTTAATGCTGTGGCAAATGGCCCTCCAGCTGGCTGTGCGCACGCAAGTGCCGGCGCAAGAAAAGCGGAAGGAACGCAGGACCGATCATCCGCTGACAGCTTTATAAATAAACCAGCCAGTGCGTGGTGGCGTTCACACGGATGGAGACAGAAATGTACCTGGAGTTCAATTAATAGGCAAACGTGAGCTGGCTCCGCTGGAAGGCTGCCACATCTGCAGCAGAGCACAAAATGGCATGGACGGATGGGGAGGAGCAAGTAAGACCTGAAGGGACCCCCTCAAACGGCAGCAGCCGAAGCCTGGGCCATCTTCTGGAAGGCTCTGAGGTGGCTGACATTTTGCTCTGCCTGGGCCTTCGCCTGCTTTCCTGTCACATGTCACCTGGCGGTTTAAGCTCCTTGCTGGCCTTGCTGGGCTGGGGTCCCATATAGCCCATCAATTAGCCATAAACGAGGGCTGCTCGTTATACTAAACAGTGCTGTCCGGGACAGTGATGACAATGCAGGGACTGCTTGGCGACAAGCATGATATTGGCATGAATTTTACATGATAAGAAAATCGTCTTGACTAAAAGTCTGATTTAAAAAAAGAATTGGGGTCCAGTTTTCCACTGGCAGCCCTGGCCGCTGGGATTAAAGCCGAATGGACGACAGACTCAATGCCTAAAGACACAGGGAGAAATCGATTTTCTGTCGTGGGATATTAAAGCCAAACTGATGGCGGAACAGAGTCTGCTCTAACTTTGCTCATCAGGTGCACCTTACAGGCCGACTGGGGACCCGGCTAATGAGCACAGGCTGTTCTGCCGCTCTGTCATGTCAGGGGGAGGGGATGCCCCAAGCCCCACTGACCAAGGATCGCAGCCTCGGCAACCAGCTCTGGCCCAGGGAGCATTAAACGGGCTGCGGATGTGACCCGCATCCCAGCGAGACCCACCGACAGCCCGCTCTGAAACAGGTGGGCCCAATGTCACGCATCAACCTCAGCCGTGGATCAAAACAGCCCAGAAGGGGGTGTGTGCGCATGCGAAAACATATTATATTTTAGAGTGTTTCCAACGGGAATCTAATGTTATTTAGTACTACTCATACTTCACAAACAACAAACAGAAAGGTACTGCAGCAGAATTCATTCACTGATTTAATATACAGTACACATGCACACACACACGGACACACAGACACACACACACATATATATATATATATATATTTACTGTCTACATACTGTATATATACACTGTGACAGCCCAGCCGGCTTGACAGCAGCACTCCAGAAGCTGTCTTTCAGTACCACACATCCGGACAGCGCCGGTACTTAATAGCCTGGGCAGATCGCCGGGAATAATGCCCATCAGGAGAATGTGCCACGGCCTACTGTTCCGGCACAAAGGGAGACAGGTAGGGTACACGACTGGATTATCTGAAAAGAGTGGTGCAGTCTAAATGGCGCCCCCTAGGCCCGGCTGTGGTGGCCTCCCAAGAGGAGCTCTTTCTGTCTGTTCACCATCTTCCTTCTAGAACAGCTGTCTCCCTGCAGAGCATCTGAGGAAGCAGCCTCAGGCTTCCGGGCCTCCCCAGGGTTGCCCCCGTCTCTCTGCCTGTGACAACCGCATGTATATTTTATACACAAACGGACACAAGCTAAATGCAGACACACACAGCTTTAAATTGCTCATTTCATTGACATACATTATAATAGCTTATCATTATAAGTTAAGCTAAATCAGTAAGAAAGCTTCCTGTCTGAATACCTGTAATAGCTAAATGTGCACGTTACCTCACGCTCTGTACTGTGTCAGGTTATGTGGCCTTATCAGCTCCTTTCAGGGTGGCCCCAGCTTTGCACAGGAACCACCTCTATGCTATCCATCCATCGAGCAGGGTACACTCTGAACAAGCCAAAAGTGTCTCTGATCTGAAAACATTATACTTCATTTTTTTGGGCACTACATTGGTTCAATATATATTTTTATCATCTATGAGCCTGAAAAGGCTAATTGGTTAGAAGATGAATATTTCATCATCGCCGCTGCGTCAAAATTATACATATACTGGTTACAGACAAGAGTGCGTCTGTATGTGTGAGACTAAATACATACACACAGATAATATTTGTTTCCTGTGTTCTTCTGCTTGATATTACACAATTAATTATCACCCCCCCGATCCAATCAAAGCACAGAAGAGACCGATTTCGGTGCCGCTGTGAGATTGTACCCGGAAACACGGCAGCATAACAGTCACATCCGGAGTAATCAGCCAAGGAACAGCTGCAAATCTGATTTGGACTTCATGCTCGCGGAGTCACACCAAATGAACTCTGGGTCGTCCACGCGGTAAGCTCAAAACGCTGGTGATGGCGAGCAGAACCGAACCAGGGTGGGAATCAATATCAAACCAACACAGTGAAATGACTCACTATGCGGCTCCAGGCAGTGCTGTATGATTCCGGGGGCAGGGCCAAAGGAGCACTGGCCCCAGCTGATTGGCCCCCGGAATGCCTCCCTTGTTACTCACCACAATTACAGCCCTAGAATCACCCCTGGCTCCAGCTACATAAGTTTCAAAAGGAAGCCGGAATGCACCAGTGTGACAACGAGCCATCTGAGTGCAGGTGAACCACCCCATACACTGCATGATTAAACCTCTTTCTAAGGTGACTATTACCTGGGTATACCACATTAAAATCAAGGGAATGTTCTGGTTCAGTTGAGGGGCCTCAGGAATACATGATACTTCACGCTACGTCGGTCTGTCATTTATTTTTTTGATAATTTAAGTCCCACCCACTACTGTCCCATTTTGCTGTGAAAGGTGGGCAGCACCAGCGGGAGGGTTTCTAAGCCGCAGGATAGCGTCTCGCGGGCAAGAAAAGGATCCCCGCTCTCACTGCCAACCTCGCAAACTTATTTATATGTTAATGGGTGACGGCGCCGACCTCCGAGCCGCCGGGAACCGCCTATTCACGCCCGACCCCAGCCAGAGTGCTGAACAACTCCGTGAATTCCTCTTTAATCAATATATATGATCTCAAGGGAGGGATTTATCTGCTGCTGAAAGACAGTGGCGTGGAGAAGTGAAAGCCTGTTTCTCAGCTATGGTTAACGGTGACCTCGGGCGGGGGAACACGGCCCATACACGCATATTCCTCATGTGCCTTTGGTGACCAAAAAAGGGTGAGGCAACATTTCACTTGAAGCTCTCATCTATAATGCATTATAAATACCTCCATAATGCGTTATAATAGTCAGTATAAGAATTAAGAATTACATCATCTTCAATTGAGAGGCATTATAGTGTATTATAATACTTCATAAACTCCAATGAATCTCTCATCTATAATACACTATAGATACCTTCATAATTCATTATAATGGCCGGTATAAGCATTAAGGATGCTTTGTACTGCATTATGAAGGTATCAATAGTGCTTCATAAAGCATTCATAATGTATAATAAACATGGCTACAGTGTATTTATAGCTGTATTCATAATGCTTTATGAATGTATTAAAATGTGTTATGAATATGTTCATAGATTCTTATAGACATTCATAGTAAGTGTTACCAAGACTGTTGTCCGTATTTTGCAAAATAATTCTTTTTTGTAATTTGTTTTATTATTAAACAGCACCACACAGAACTCAAGACTGCACAGGCAAGCATCACAGAGGTAATTACTGTACAAATATATCAAAATATCAATATCGGGTACAACCTGAAAGACCAACAAACAAAGTTTTAATATTAAGGTCCGAATGCTGCTGATTCTGAGCCGGAGACTGACCGGACTTCACGTCTCCATCTGAGTCGATTTGTCTTTGGAACGGCCCCGCTGAGGTCTCCTTGAATCTTTAAATGCCACCACAAACAGGCTGAGGGGACCCCCACGGAACAACTGGCTGCGGCAGATAGATGATCATTTCCAGA
>JAODLD010000044.1:9629783-9642781 GCA_026781065.1 Mormyrops boulengeri | reverse complement strand
CTTAATATTAACGATAAAAAACTGCCTGCATAAAGATGCACCCCCCCCCCCCGACTACCGCCACTAGCTGTTAATAAACTCAGGTATGTTACTGTGCCTTCAAGGTGACACAAGAAGCTAATTAGCCTCTGTTTTAATCAGTAGTTACTGTTTTTAGCTCAAAATGAAGACGGCTGCTTTAGAGAGCAGGCAGCAGTATCAACGGCAACATTAAGAGGTAAAAGGCGGAGTGAGAAGACATTCCCCACATGATTATACCATCTGACAGGAACCTCTGACACGAGGCAGCTTGGGTCAACGGATTCACGCTGTTTACGCCATCGTCTAACCCTACAGCAAACATCGAGATTCATCAGACCAGGCAACATTTTTCCAGTCTTCACCTTCTTCAGTCCATCCTTTTCTTCTATATATATTTTATTCTTGATTACCTTAGTCTATCACTGTTCCTTTATGATTTACTGTTTACTCATTTTTTTATTACCGTTTTTTTACTTTATTACTGTCTCTCTTTTTCTTTTTCTCCTTTTTGTTGCACAGTCTACGAGCGACTTAGGTAACACATTTTACTGCATAACATATGCGACAAATAAATGATATTGAATCTAGTTTTGGTAAACCTATGTCCACTGTAGCCTCAGTGAAACCCAACACTGTCATCTGCTGTTGTACCCCGTTAATCTGCAGGTTCGATTTGTTAGGTATTTAGAGATGTTTTTCTGCTCGCCACTGTCATAAGGAGTGATTATTTGAGTCCCTGCAGCCTTCCTGTCGACCTCGAGCCAGTCCAGCCATTCTCCTCTGACCTCTCTCATCAACAAGGCAATTCCTTGTATAGAACTGACACTCGGTGGATTATTATTTGTTTGGTTTCCTCACCATCCCATCTAAACTCTACAGACTGTTGTGTGTGAACATCGCAGGAGATCAGCAATTTCGGAAAAACCGACCCATCTGGCGCCAACAAATATGCCGCGGTCAAATTCACTTAAATCACATTTTTTCCTCATTCTGGTGTTCTGTCCGACCATTAAGCGAAACTCTTCAGCCTCGTTGGCATGATTTTATGCATCGTGCTGCTGCCACATGATTGGTTGATTGGATATTTACATGAATGATCGGATGTTCCTATAAAATATCCAAGTACACCCAGATCCCAAGTCACACTAGAATCAAAGGTGCTGGTCTACTTTCACAGGATTATTGACCCACTGGTCATTATTTTTGTTTATTAATAATTGATACTTTATTAATCCCTGTAGGGAAATTGTCTTTTACGCTTCCCTCAACTTGCCCTTTGTAGAGTAAGTTGTCTGCCAAGAGCTGCCACCTGTAGCGGCGCCCAGGGAGCTGGGGGTTAAGGGCTTTGCTCATGGACCCGCAGATGTGCTGAGGCTGGGTTTGAACCAGCGCCCTTCTGATTACAGACACACAGGCTTAGCCCAGAGCCAAACGCTGCCCCCTTAACCCCACACAGTGCCATCTATCATAATAAAAGTAAACTGCTTCTTTGAAGATCTTCAGAATTAACAAGCATGATATAATTCAGAAAATCTTTCACCCAAATCGACAATGAGTGAACGGCTTGTTCATATATGGCATAAATTGACTGTGCAAAGGTTATCAAATAAATACGCAAACATGAATGTTGAAAGGATAAGGAGAAACGGACTCATGCTCCCTTTCGACAGAGATCAGAAACCTCTTATACAAAACATGATTAAAACCTCTTAGAATTTGTGTGGGATATACAATCACTCCTTTCACTCATCTGGCACACAGTGGTAGCTATCGAACCAGGGCGTAAAACACACAGACATGCAGGGGGCAGGAGGGAAGCCTTTATCAGATTGCATTTTCAGCAGAGCAGCTCCCCCCTCTCCGCGATTTTTAACCCGATTTTCCCGTTACTGAGTGTGGCTCTGCCTTGATGGCAGGTCTTACGCTCCTGAGACACAAGGCACTCAACACACCGGAGGTCGAATTTCACACACGAGTAAGACTGGAGAGGCGCCCATTTCTTTGTGCTCACCGTGACCAGAATTACTCTGCAATGGAGCGGGTCCCCTACCCAGGGTGCACCCCTGCCTGGAGAGCTGGGTCACTCTAGGCACACCCTGCTTAGGATAAACGACTGGGAGATGGATGGAGGGATAAATGAGTGAAAACAGCTATAACAAATTAGCACAATTTAATAAAACTGGACTTTGATCAAGAACATAAACTTTAGTTGGGTTTAAGAAGCAATAACCAATTAAACAACAAAATGAGAATTTAAAGTGAACCTGGCAACAAGACTAAACAAAAGTACTTTGGAACTCTCTCTCCACCACCAGTCCAACTGGCCCTAATTGCCCGTTCGATCCATTCAAGCAGGACAATCTGGTGATAATTATGCTTCGGAGTCTACATAGCTTTTTTTGTTGTACACCTTCATGCAAAAAACATGCCACTGGTGCAAGCGAATTGCATATGATTCAGTTCTCATTTAATAAATAGGACTCATTCTCATTTATTTTAATGAACAAAGCAAACTTACATAATTTCTCCTTTAAAGAAACAATGTGTTAAATTCTACTCTTTCCTGAGCAAAACTGCGGAGGCTGTCACGACAGACGTCTTCTCCCTGTGATCAGCGCTACCAGCTCGCTGAACTCCGTCAGCCTGACTTCAAAATGCCGGCGAAGAAAATGCCCCTTTTAATCAGCTGTGCAGGATTAGTTTGGGGTTAGGGTTAGGGTTAGGGGTGGGCAGGATCCCAGCCGCGGCTGAGCGCTGGTATGTGCCTGGAAGGTCACAGTAGAAAGCGATCGACTGGAACTGGGTGCCCGAACCCGCCGTTTGCAGAGACGGTATCGTTAAGACGACGTCTTTATCACATCCGTGACGAGGCCACCGTGGTAAACGGGCCCATCTGTCGCCTGTGTAAGTCTTCAGTGTACTGTGCCACGTGCGAATGCATTTATGTTGCATTACAGGACTGATGCAGAGCCAGAACTGGATGCCGATGGAGGAAGCGATCGCTTAGGGGTAAACAAACTGACTTTGTATGACTGCATGCTGGAACCTGGTGCTAGTGCTGTTATCCACCTGAGCTTCCCAACGCTTTGCTCCCCCGATTCCCAAATGTGCTGAACGCCACGTGCTGCAGCACAAATAGGGCAAAATGGCTTAATTTGCACTCATGTGCAGACTCATTCCAGCACATTTATAGGGGTGTAATATTCCCTTTTTACCCCTAAGACAAGGAAATGGGGGGATATTCTGACTATGTATTTGGCATAATTTCAGCTTAGAAAACCCCAAGTGAGCTGGGGGGTCCATCCTGTTTTGATATAAAACTGTTGGCTAACATCCTAATTTATGAGGATCAATAGAGCTCCATCTCATTACTACTGAATGTTAGGAAAAGTCGCTGCCATCTCGGAGGACAGCGTGTCCACATACGTGTCTGCGTGACGGTGTACTGTCCTTTTATACTATTCTCCCATGAGCCTCAGCTAATTCTGTTTCATTATCTTGCTTAATATATTTCTGCCTCTGTCCACAGCACACTTGGGTATTGTACTGGCCATGCGGTTTACAAAAACGCTTCGCTGACATTTAGAGGTGCAAAACAAACAAGGTAGAGTGCTGTAAGGAATTCTTTTTCCATCATATTCTCCCATCCCTACCTGCTTGTTCACTGTGAGCGGGAAAATGACAATGCTTCTGACATTTTATTGAACAATGGCACTGAGGCGAATGCCAATATCAGCCCTCTATCTGCAGCGTTTGAAAAAGCAGAGACAAAAGAAAAAAAAAAATGTGAATCAGAACCACTGTGCTTTTAAACATTTAGGGCCAGATTCACTAAGCAGGACAAATTAGCGTGAGGGCGCAATCAAAAAAAAAAATAGTGCCAATGGGGGTGGCCAGTTCTGTAGATGATCTACTAAAAATGCGCAAATTTATGAACAAAAACAAAGTCAGTTCATTTAAATAATGACTGGCCCCATCTACCAAGTACGATCCAAAACAAGACGTTTTTTTCAGCATTAAATAATGGCACAATTTACAGTAGACTGCCTACTGCAAACCTTAGTAAATCACGTTACGTGATTCATTTAAATACACTCCTCCCTCAAATTTTGCACTTTGAAAGGGAAGCCCTACAAATGTATATGCAGTATGGCCAGTCACAAACTTAACTGTGTCAACACTTTTCTGCTGCTATCTTTTCACTGTGCATCTTTTAGGGTTGTACCGATACCAGACCGAGTACAAATATGAATATATACATTTGTGTACTTGTTGATATCCAGCACCGATACAAGTACTCAAGGCAGTATTTGTACCATTGAAAAAAAAAAAAGGACCTAACCTAGTATAACCAGACCAATACTCAGCCTGGCACAACCAGACCAATATGGCTGACAAATCTCTCACAGATGCCCAAATCTGACTGGGATGCCAAAGCTTCAAGTTTTACATAATGTTGCAGTTACTTGGTATCGGATCTTGGTATGAGAGAATTTTTACAAGTACAAGTAAGAGTATATGAGTGTAGTATCAGCCCGATACCCAATGCCGGTATCAGTGCATCCCCAGTGTCTTTAGTAAATCCTGACAATACACTATTAATGCCAAAAGGGGGTCTGTAAATATGGCCCTTAAACTTAAAAACTAGAAACTAAAACCTGAATACAATTTCATCCTTATTCATCAGTCACTGAGTAAAATTGAACATATAAATAATAAGAAACAATTAGTTGAATATATTATAATTAACGGTTCATAACACCTGAAAACCTGCCAGATGGTTAAACAAGATTCCCTGTGAAGAGCTGGCATACCAGCCAGGATGCTCCCTGCCTTGTGCCCTATGCTGCCCCCAGCTGCCCCTCCCCCCATCAGGATAAGGAAGACTAAACACAAACACACCAACACATTGAGCGCAACATGGAGATAAAAAAAGGGGCCAACAAGTAAGTCCAAATTAAGGGCTGATTAGCATTGCAAAAAAAGCCATTTTTCAAATTGTCTTGCTTCCGTGTCCTACAATTCTTCACAGCATGTAATAAAATTAACACATTATGGTCTTCATCCTCTGCATACTCTACATCTTTGAATCATAGCAAACATTCAACTCACCTTTAATTCCTCTTAGCTGAATCATTACACAGTGAGTATGAGGTGCACATTTTGAAAGATGCAAACATTTATCTTATATGCCATCTAGTTAACATGGTAAATTAGTGTGTGCAAATCCAAAGTTCATACAATGTTGTTTATGTTATCCTAGATATGGAATTCAGCTTTTCATTCTGACACCATCCATCCATCCATGCTTCCTCCACCTTCTTATCATGGCCAGGATTACCCGGTATTGATAACAGACAAAAGACGGACCAATAAAATGAATAAGCGTGAATAAACAAATCACCATATACCATCTTTCGGGCAGGACAAATGCTAACCTACTTTTTTCGCTGCCTTGGAAGAAAAGGAGCGAAAGTAAAATATACAGCTGTGGAGACCACAGCTCATTCACTCATTTCTCGATTTACAGTATGGGTGTGCGTCTGTGAATAATATACATTTTTTTGCAAACTCCAGCCTGGCTCTTCCCTGTTTCTCAATAATGAAGGGCTTCTTCCTTGCTTTATTGGACTTCAGTCCTGCTTCTAGGAGCCTGATACGAACTGTCCTAGCAGTGCACTTCACACCTGCACTTAATGTTTCCCCCATTCCTTTTGAAGGTCACTTGATGTCACTTCATCTTGTTCTTCTGTACCTAACCTAACAAAGATCATAGTCTAGCCTAGCCAACCTTAAAAACATGCTAAGAACACTTACATCAGCCTGCAGTTGGCCACAATCATCAGCACAAAGCCTATTTTATAATAAAGTGTTGAATATGTCATATAATTTATTGAATTATTATAAAATGAGAATATCGTAATACGAACTATCATAACCCAGGGAGCATCTGTATACAGCCGTGGAAAAAATTGAGACCACCCCTTATTCCTATACTGTAAGTAAGTAAGGTATACTATATTAAAATGCATTTTCGCCTTACGATATTTTCCACGTATGATCAGTTTATTGGAATGTAACCCCACCATAACCTGGGGAGAGGCTGTGTAGTCATATCCAGCACTGAGCCAAGCAGGGGCAAAATCCGATGTAGTCTGTGATTATGTCACCAGCTACCTCTCTGCTCTCCCCCAATACCCGGGGGCTGCAGTTATGGTCAAGACAAAGCAGACAAAGAGATGATCTTGTTTCCCCTTTATACGGCACCTCACCCTTACCCTCGCAACATTTTACTGACACCATGACTCGATCTATGATGTAATGAAATATCTGCCACCCTCTTCTCCCCCACTTCAAGATAAAAGCTCTATTAAGACAAAGCTAGTATGACTTTAAAAAGCAGCTTTACTGAGCAATAATGCACCCACCATCGGAAAACGATAAAGAAGAATTTCAGTATTGTTTTCATCGTACCGTTCTGTGTTAACTATATTCTCCACAGGGTCAAGCATTTTTAGTTAATTGTATTTAAATGTGTAATAGTCCTTGTTTAAATATGGAATACTTCTTTTATAAAGACCAGACTAATATCTGTAGTCTGTTGATGATGTACGTGCATCCCATTAGTATTGGCTTATTAATGCAAGGAAAGTGAGATGGTCACTTTCGATAAATATGGTCTCCCGCTGAAGATCTACTTGCAAACAGACTTTATGGCTTATGTGACAGTCTGTGTGGTCATGTGACAGTCTGTGTGGACTTGCTAGGAGCAGGAACATCCACCTTCAGGATCCACCTTCTGCCACAATCTGGTGTGATATGGTGAGTTACAAAAATAACGCGTCTAAGCGACGAATGACAGTCACGGAGTAGCAGGGATACCTGCGGCTGCTCTCGTTAATCACCCATGCAATAAGGAGGCACAGTGGCATGTGCCAACTGACCCTGAGACTAACGACTAATTTGGCATAATGTGGTCACCAGGAGTCAGCTGCAGTGTCTGGAAGTAAAGTGTGGGTAGGCTTAAGGCGCAGAAGCATCTAGCAAGTGACATTTGAAATTCCTATCAATCCTAGCAGGGAAATTAGCAAGAAAATGTATTCACCTGGATGCCTCACACAGAAGGAACAGAGCCTACTTTCATACTGAATATGGACACCAATATGGCAAAACCTTGCTTCACTGTCATCCTTAGTGAAGTCCTTTGATTCAGCGAAGGCTATAGAGATGGTCTTCAAGAACTGATGGCGGAAGCAAGAAAATGGAATGTGGGGAAATGATCTGTTGCTCTGGAGAGGACTGGTCAATCCCATACTCACTTTGTGAGCTGGAAGGTCATCAAACTAGCGCTACAGGGAGCTAATGGCCGAGACCAAAGGTGAAGCATAAACACTGTTAATCTGTGCACCGTCATTTGCATTCGGTTCTTGTTGCTTGGTTGATTCATTCATCCAAAGCAATTAACATTTTTTCCCTACTCAGAAAGAGCAATATTTCTGCTGGAGAAATTCAACTTAATTACCATTCTGAGGGCTACAGACAAACCCAGGCTGTTCTGTCATCGTGCAGGTTAATGGGGAAAAAACTCCTTTACCTCCCTGATAACTGCTGCTTTTCAGTTATGAGACCCTCATCCCAGCCCAGAGAAAAAGGGAAATATCACAAAACTTCATCAGTAAATGTTGACATACATTTTTGAGAAAGCAGGTTCAGGCAGCCCCTAGCACAATTTGGTGAAATCATTCTGCCAACCATGGGATTTGAACCAGTGACCGGCCGATCAGAAGCACAGCACCCTAAACCACCAAACCACACACCATACCCTAGGCAGCTAAAAGCCACACATCACATGCTCTGCATCTAAAAGGAAAACGCAAAACAACCATAAGGTACTGCACAGGCTTCATCCCAGTCATTCCACACTTCTACAGAGTTGCTTTTGCCGTTTAATCTCAGCTTAACCCATTACATCTCTTCAGCTGTCATTCCACAACTCATCAGTGACCTATAATCAAATTCAGGTCCAGAAACTAAAAATCCAGACCAAGATTTAGTTTCAACCAGCCAGTTGAGTCTCTCTGACTGTGACTCTTTATACTCAACTGGTTGACTGAAACAAAATCTTGGTCTGGATTTTTACTTTCTGGACCTTAACTATCCAGCTCTGCCTATTATTCAACACTGGCTGCCATCATAACCTGGTTTGTATGACGTATGGAAGATATGGATGCCATTAAAGGCTAAAAAAATGAGGGTGGGAGGGAAGAAGTAGTTCTTGGGAATGAAGATTATTGTTTTTAAAGTTGGCTTTGCAGAAATTAAGCTATAGAAGGTACGACTACTAATCATACTAAATGAGATCTTGGGGATGTTGCTGAAGGGAGGTTACGATAACAAATTAAATCGAGCGCCGATAGCGGGTCTGTGACATCAGCGGGGGAACGCATGCAGAACACAAACTTGCTCTTATCTGGAGTAATCTTAGTGTTCAATTTGACAAACTCCCCCAGAGCAACATTTTATTGATCTGCATAACAACCTGTTGGCAGAGAAAATGCAAGTGGGATTCCTGTTGACAAGGTGATGTTTGAATGAAGCGTGTTTTATGACAAGGACATTGGTATCAGCTTGGTAATAAATGACACCCTTTTCGGGTGACGTGGTTGCTTAGTGGATACCGCTGCGGCCTCGCACCTCTAGGTTGCAGGTTTGAATCCCTCCTTTTCCTGGATCTGGTATTTGCATGTCCGCCATGTGTCACGCAGCCTCCCACCTGCAGCTCAGATAATTGGTGTCTGTTGCCTGTTGCGAGTGTGTTCACGGAAGGGCCCTGCGCCGGACCGGCATATCCGCGGTGTACCCCCGCCTTATGCCCTGTGGCGCCTGGACAGGCCCGTAGCCAGAAATAAATTGTGTGGGGGGTACGGCAACCCTACCGATAGTTCCATCTCACTAGATTTTGCCAGCCTAATTTTACTACCTGTCTACATGTCTGCCTGGGATAGTTAAAAGATGAATGGATCCTCCCCCCTCAAATGTGTGGAAAAAATACAATTGATTTGCTCATAAGATGAAAGAATCTTACAGGTCTTGGGCACGCCACACAGAGTGGCTGAGTCACACCAAGAGCGCGCGGCCTTCTGTCTGCAGCGCCAGAAACACATAAGCTTATGGCTTAACACAAAAACATTATAAATTCTTAATCGTGTTTATGCATGTAAAGCCTGCGGTGTTGTGTAACACATCCACTACTACTCTGTATTTTTAGACGATTCGTACCGACATCGTGCTTACGTTTACGCAGTTTAATCATTAGCTAAGCAGTGAATACGGAAGGTCCCTTCACACACACTGACAGGGCTAACAGCTTCTGTGCAAATCACACAAGTAGCCAGGGAAGTCCGGGCCAGCTGAACGGACCCCCCCCCCCCCGAAAGGTGAGCTGAGGTGAGTTGGGACACTCTGGGAAAGAAAGAGCTTAATGATGGCCAGTAGCTGCACAGGTGAAAAGTCCTACACATCACAGTGAGCCTGCTGTTTAGTGTGCCTCAGTCAGGCCATATGAAGTACTTAAACATTGAAAGCCAAAGCGGCATTCATTATTAATAGCAAATTGTGTAGGAAACTGTTATAGTTAAAAACGGAAATACAGCCATACCTCAGTAATTGCTTCCAAAAGACACGACTTAAGTCGAAAAATGACAACGCAAAAAACCACTAATAAACGATTTAGACCCCCTATAAAAACCTAATGTGTAAATGCGGCGGAGTTATTGGCACCAAACACCAGGTAAATAAGACAATATTTTTTCATTTATAAGCTTTTGTTTGATTTTATACATTACAATATATTATTTTACATATTTTAACATTGCCTGACCCGCATAAGGTTGTGTAAACTGACTTGGATATGTATTTTTTAACAAAAAATGCACGTAAAGTCAAATTCGACGTAATGCGCGTCAACGTATGACGAGGCATTACTGAGCACCTGCAGCGGTGCTGTGTCTATAGGGAACGGCTACTATGCTCCTGTATAAACAAAAGAGAAAATAAAGCAAGATGGGGAAGAGCGACCAAAGGGTAACAGGGGGACGAATATCACGGGCCAAGTGCTTCTTGCAAACTACTCTGGATATTATACCTACAGGTGTCACTTTAGCATTTTAGCGATTTAGCAAAAGAGTTTCAGGGGTAGCGTGTGGCTCAGTGGGCTAAACCTGTGCGCTTGTAATCACAAGGTCGCCAGTTCAAACCCAGCCTCAGTACGTCTGCGGGTCCATGAGCAAAGCCCCTAACCACCAGCTCGCTGGGCGCTGCTACAGGTGGCAACTCTTCGCAGACAACTTACTCTGCGAAGAGCAAGTTGAGGGAGGCGTAAATTATATATCAATTATTTATTTATTTATTATTGAAGATGGGGAGATTTTATAAAACGGCAGGGCAGCCTAGCTACCCCCCCAGTGCCCACGTTGGGTCCTCGCTGAGTAGGAGCGACGCTGACCGCGCAGAGAAAGGCGACACCCATGCACCAAACAGCCTGGACGCGGCTAGGTGTCATCGCTTGTGAGATACCTGCTCTGTATGAATATGAATATCACTCTTTCTCATTTATTACTGCTAATACTCATGTTTACCAACACCGACACTACAGAAATGGTAACCATTGTTATTTGTCTTTTATGTATCGGTAAGACACATAATTACCAACGACACCAACAATGTAGCCAAAAGTGTGTGCTACTAAGTTATTAATAAGATCGTGTTGTGTAGAAAAGGCGGTCCGCTTTTTAGGTTAGTAATACTAAATCTGTGTTTAGGGCAATTCGCTGAGCTCCATAAAGCACTGGGCGGGTCACCTTCCCGGCTAATGAGTGAAGAGAAGATGGCGGTACCCCTGCGGTTTTGCTCTGCAGACAGAGTACGGACATCTGATGATCTTCCTATATCAAACTGGAGGCAAAGCTATTGGCTTCTTTCTATTATTGAATACTGGGTTAAGCGCAACCGACCAGGACGAGATTTTCCGTCCACCGCCCTGATCACACTATCGCTGATTAACAATAATGATGCACTAAACTAGGAGGACCATTTTCAGCTCAGGCAGCATGCAGTCAGGAGAATAATAGCCTTTCGGTGACTCAGAGATCTTCCCCGTGCACCAGCAGAGAACATTCTTCAAGAAGAAAACATTGTATGCAGCGTGAGGGTGGGGCTGATTTCACGTTACACCCCAGTGTCCAGTCATGTGTGGCTCATATTACACTCTACAGTGTAATACAGTGTACTACTAATCCATACTAATACAGTGTACAGTGTCCACAATTTTCTACAGTGGACATCAGCACTGAATACTGCTTATTTCATCTTTATTAGAAAAGTGCATTGCTGTGCTTCATATCTCGTGTGAGTTTCTGGTAGTATTTGGCAGTTTCACGCATTCCTCAGCAGGAATTTGTCATCAGACTGTTCTCTTCATTTTCATAGCAGAAGAGTTTCACAGGAATCCAAAAACTACATCCCAGAAAGTGTGTGTGTGTGTGTGGGGGGGGGGGGGCTCACAAATATTTCAGTTTTACATGTGGAGAACAGAAAAGAAGCTGTTAGTTCACGGGTCAAAGTGTAGGAAGGGACACATTTAAAATTTGGACATGCCTGCATTTTCAACACGACCCGGTAATTTTCCGATCTGTATGTTCAGAGGTTACTGCGACCTTATCTGAGAAGCCAGTTGCTGAAAGCAGATGGACATTTAGATCTTCAGGCTATCGCAGAGAACAACTAGTTCAATCTCGGAGGAATTTCAAGTCTCTGAGCTGCCCGTATAAAATATATCCATTCATTCACCCATGTATTCATCTTCCATCCGCTTATCCTGGACAGGTTGGGGGGGAGCGGGGTCCTATCCCAGGCAGCATAATAAAATATATCCTCATATGAAATATTCAAGCACTATAAACCGAAGGCCATCAGCAATGTCATCTTAGTTCATATGACAACAACAACAACACGGTGTCACCTTCCTCAGACGCATATTCATTATATGTACTAGGCAGAGAGAGATTTCAAAATATTTTATTTCCATATTGTCAAGATTAAAAATGACCTATACTGTCCCATAAACACACACTCAAGATACCAACACAAGAAGAATGCATATAATATTCAGATACTGAGCAAAGCACAAATATTTTCATATTATGTTTGCCAAAGAGATTTGCTACCGATACGGGACAATTCAACAAGAAAAAAGTCAATACGGGTCCAGTTTGCTCCAGCCAAACTGACGCGATTACAAGCTCAACTGGTACTTTCAAGGTCCATCGGGCCCAGCCCAGAACACCCGAGGCAAGGTACCAGATTCAGCCAGTAGGCCCGATTATTAGTACCATTAAAGTAGTGGGGGTAGAGTAGGAAGTGAAACGAAAGCCCAGTTATGACATCATCTCTCACAGCCCCTCCGACGTTCACTCTGTACCCCCATATTCCACTTTCCCTCAACCTGATTGGTGGAGGGTTTTAATGGGATTTATACACCGATCAGCCATAACATTAAAACCACCTGTCTAATATTGTGTAGGTTCCCTTGCGCTGCCAAAACTGCTCTGACCCATGGAGACATGGACTCCACAAGACCTCTGAAGGTGTCCTGTGGTATCTGGCACCAAGACACTAGCAGCAGATCCTTTAAGTCCTGTAGGTGGGAGGTGGGGCCTCCATGGATCGCACTCGTTTGTCCACAGTTAGATCCCACAGTTGCTCAATCGGATTGAGATCTGGGGAATTTGGAGGCCGAGTAAATATCTTGAACTCTACCTCATATTCCTTAAACCATTCCTGAACAATTTTTACAGTGTGGTAAAGGGGTGTACTTGGTCTGCAACAATGTTTAGGTTGGTGGAACGTGTCAAAGTAACATCAACATGAACGCCAAGACCCAAGGTTTCCCAGCAGAACATGGCCCAGAGCATCACACT
>JAODLD010000044.1:9585512-9598497 GCA_026781065.1 Mormyrops boulengeri | reverse complement strand
TGAAGAGTCCTCACACCTGGGTTTGAACAGCTGACCTAAAGGTTATCCCAAAAACCTGCATACACACTGGCCCTTTGAGGATAAGACTGCCTACCCCTGTTCTGCTGTATTCAGGATCAGGAAGAAATAATGGATCTGGCTCCTGCACTGGTGCACTGCAGAGGGGTCATGGATGATGGATTAAACAGATGTAAAACAGAAGGAAAAATCTGAAAGTGCTTTGCAACGGCACATGAGCAAAATCAACACAAGCCAAACCAAAACCATATCCTGAAACATAATCAATAAATATGTTGCATGCTATTAGTCAAAGTATCCTCAGAGGACTCCCAGTCACATCTTGACTCTTACACTGCGAGGATTACAGCGGTATAACATTCGAGCAGACATCTTAATTCCTGTGGATTTGGAAAGAGATGTTCAACAAGGAAATATGGGTGTGTTATTCAAATATTCATGTAATTTTGGCCATGTTGTGTTTCATTGTTACATGACAAACACAGGTCTTGACTGGCATGGATATGACATTGCAGGTATAAATGAATTCAAAGAGTAAAAGGTTTTAAATCCATGCGTGTATAAACATTTACTACCAGGGCCGGCCTGCCAAAATAGGACAGAGGCATGTAATACGCCACACAGGAATCTACTGCTAAACTAATACTGATGTTATCAGATCAGTTAGCTGAGGTTGTTTTTACATTTGAAATGTTATCTATTGAGCAGACATACTGTACAATTGAGAAAGTATCACTGTAGTAGTCACTGGGGCATCTGGGGTTAAGGGCCTTGCTCAGGGGCCCAACGGTGACATTGAAATGACTCTGCTGACCACTGGACTCAAACAGAGAGTTAAAATGAGAGTCTAAGACCTGTAAGATTACAAGGTAAAAAGCAGGGGCACCTTAAAGGGGGGAAAGTTAGGCCTTACCCTAAAAAATTTGGAACATAACTGGACTGATCTGGGTTGGGGGCCCAAAATCTCTAGCGGGGCCCCTGGTACAGAGTAGTTGATAATTAAAGACCCATCCAAAAGAAACTGTAAGTTACCCACCCTTTTGTCCACCGGTTGTAACACCTGCCAATGTAATGGGGGTTTTTGTCCATGCCGACGTAGTCCTACAGGGGCCGACTGCCTGGTAGTGAAAGTTTGCACTTGCATTCCAGTAAACTAGGAGATGATTCGCCGCAATGCTGCCATATCAACAGTGAGCTTTCGGAAAAGTGAAACTGGATCATCAGAGATCGTTTGTTTCCGACAGCGGCCAAATGGGGGCCTTGTCAGTTAAATTTGTACCTAAGACACGTCTTTATTTGGAAGTAATTAAGCCTCAAAATCAGCAGAATAAGTGGTTGGCAGAGGAGATCATTTAGAAGCGCAGGAAGGATGGAGAAGCGATCGATCCTTCAGGATGACCCTGACAATCTGGTGCGTGTTGGGCTGGATACTTGGGCACACAACAGGAATAACAAGACCAGTACCCCAGATTTACCTCTGCATGAAAGTAAAACTGTGTATTAAAGCAACTGCTAAGTTTCCCCCAGTGTAACACAAAGGCAGATAAAAACCTCTTATTACAGACAGATGTTAGTCTACCACCCGGACAGGAGGGGGCGCAAGTCAAAAGCCAAGCAGCACTCCTTGGAGATCAAGGAGGCATACATAATTCGGAGTAACCGGATTCTGCGTATAACTGCAATGTTCTGACGCAGGCTGACTGTCAGACAGGAGAGGATTCAGCTCGCCTGCTACAGACTGACAGAAACCCTCTCCATCCTCTCCCAAGCCGAGGACGAACGGTAAGCCCTAATTTAACTTTGATACTTCCTTTTAGGACCATTAGTGGGAGAAGGAGCTACACTAACACCGGCGACAAGTGTGGAAGAAGGAGGTGAGCCACAGAGACTGAAAGTTAGGGAGAATGAGTGAAAGTTACATTTGTATAGAGCTTTTCAAGACACTCAACAGCACTTAACAAAAGCAATGGAGAGCTGCTGTGTAGGCCCCACCTGGTGATGCAATGGGACGGTGCACTCACCACACAGTAGGTAAGGTGGTGAAAGGGCAGGAGAGAATTCACCAAACAGATATAGGGGATGATTAGGAGGCCAGATCTGAAAGAGGGCCATAGTGGGTAATTTTAGCCAGGTCATCTTGATACCATCCTTACTATTTCGGAATATGCCCAAGGATCTTTTATGACCTCAGAGAGTCAGTACCTCTGCTTTATGTCTCATTGGAAGGACGGCACCATTTCTAACTACAGCTAATGCAGAAGGTAACTCAGAAGTACTGTGGCATTCTGGGAAAACGATCCAAATCCCAGGCGTTTGAGATCTTGAAAAACACTGTATAAATAAAATGTATTTATCATTATTTCAGTAAAGTTGTTAATAAAAAAAAATCTTTAGAATTCAAGGATACTTTAGACGTTTGGCGGTAGAGTGTTTGCTGCTAGGACTACTGTGAAAGAACTGGAACTGGTGTCATTTTTAAAATTTAATACCGTGTTTGACCCCCAGATGACTCATTACTTATTTTAGCTTCTGTAAAAGTGTTCAACTATTCACAAAGACAATGACTTGAAATATGAAAGAAAATATATGTATTCAAGATCACTGTGAATTCACAGAAATATAAATGTTAAAAACTTAACTGTGTACAAAAGCAAAAGACTTGTTTAAACTTAGCTAGATGACATAAGTAGCATAAATGTTTAAAAGTCCATGGAATAATCCACATTAGTTATTCCCTTGTGTGAATACACTAATTCTTCATCAGAGCCAGCAATGATTCACAGAGGTTAATTAGCAAGAATTTATTAAATAATAAATTAAATTGCCAGGGCAATATAACTGACTTTGACAGAGAAACAGACTGTATTAAAAATATTCTACAGTGTTTAAAATTGGCACATGAACACTATTAAATCTTTCACTCACCCAAATCCACAAGAGCATTTCCTGCACAGAAACTGTTGGCTACAGCACAACTCTTTACAGTGAAGATATGACCTCAGACACATTTCGGCGTCTGCCCATCAATTAAGTTTGGCATATAAAGAGATCTCAGTGCAGCTTCTGAGGGAAGGTATACAACAAGAAATATGTAAACCTATTTCACAACTAATGCACTAGGTACTCCAAAGTACAAGGGCATTCTGGGAAACCAATCCCAGTCTCAAAGCCCCCAAAAAATACGGATAATCCAACATTATCTCTCAGTGGGCATGGCATTTCCACTTGATCCATGGAAAAAGGCAAATCAAAAGCTGTTGGTTCAGGTTATGTGACTTCAGGCTCCTGGACTCATCAGTTTCAGTGTCTATAAGGCACCCAAACACACTGAACCTGAACAAGACAGCATTTAAGGGTAATGTATACAGCGACAAAGTGAAATGCATATGGTCTAGTGGTGCTCTTTCTACCACTATTGATAAAGGCATAAAAATCCATTCCAACACGATTCTCTTTTTAAATCACTCTCAATTAATTCTAGTGAAGGCCAAATCCGCCTCATGAACCATTTGCAGTATTTTTTGACCCCACTAGATGGTGCTCTTGGCTTGCTTTGGGTCATCCTATGAGCCCTTTTTTGAACAGACAACACCATCTATTGGAGTCAAGAAATACTGCAAATGATTCTTTGTCATCACTACTTAGTCGATCTTACATGCCATGTCCCGAATATCTATTGTATGACAAAATAAGGGCACAGTGTTTGACAATCTGGTTCCAAACTGGCACTGGGCATGGCAAGGGACCGAGGGGGCAGCATAAACAAGTTCTCCTACAAATGAGCAATACATCGGCAAATTCAAGGTTTAAGCCATAAATATAACAAACATTCATGCTGCAAACACAGACACACAGTGCCTTTCAAATAATGTTCAGACCCTTAGTTATATGACAGATAATCAAAGAGAAAAGGGCAAAATTTAAGAAAGTTGTTCATTTTTTATGAGAATCTCCTTGAAAGCTTATTTTAAGTGCATATGATAACTAAACTAAACTAGCCATATTGGTTGAGTGGGCCTTGTGCACAACAGTGAGATAGTTGGATACAATAAAACTTGATTTGTTCATGTAGGTAATCACCACTACAAAAACATGATGAGGTGGTTGAAAAAATCAGATGAATGGGGCTACAGGGGTCAGTGGTCAAGTGAAGGAAACATATACAGGCCCAGACAGAAGGTGGTCAGTCTTCAAACAAAATGAGCCCCTGGAAAGCTCATGGGGGTTTTACATATACAAAAATGTTCTGAGGGCAAAACGAAAAACGATTGGTTCAGAGAGATAACCAATCAGATTGTAGAGGAGGTGGGTCCAAGCGACTAGATGAGGCATGACCAACCAATCAGATGTCTTTGTCCCACCACCTCTAGTTGCTTGGATCCACCTCCTCAACAATCTGATTGGTTATCTCTGGGCACTGGGTGATGCCGCCGTAAGAGAGCCCACGGGCACAGCGGAGCAGGGAAGGATGCAGTCACACGATGGTGATGCGACTCTTTGGCTGAGAATAATGGAAAGCCCGGTATGACTCAAGACGTATTGCTTCTGTGTTCCTAAAGGAATAAAACTAGTCTTTCCTATTTCCATTTCCCCACCTGAAACTGTATTTCACAAGCAGTTGGTAGATGCTTTAGTGGAGAGGTGGACAGTTTCATTTTTATGAATAAATTGATTTTGTGGGATTCTTGGGAAAACCAGGATGTAAAATGTGGAAATGGGGTGTAAATCCCACATTTTGGGAACATTGAGTTTCACATTTTGAAACAAAAACAGACAGTGATACAGGCAATGAGGAAGATGAAGGGTGGATGTTTATACTAAGGTTGGAAAACTGCTGACGATCTTTATCAATTTCCTGTTTCATGTCAGTCTGTGGAATTACTTTAAGCTGCTGACCTGAGTTTAAAAAAAGAACTTTAATCACTGCCAGACATTTCCCCACCAAATCCGCAGCTCACATGTATAAACATCTATGAAATTAATACATTTAGGCTTTACTCTTTAGTGTGTGCTGCCATTTACAGTAACATGTATGGTTTATAATAAGTAAATAATCACTATATCTAATCTTTAAAATTTTAAGCTTTAAAACTGTGTGCACATTGTACTGTTATTTTACAAAATGGGACATTGTACAAAGAGCCAAAATACTTCTGCAAGGCAGTGAAACTATCTGTGATGCAGTTCTCAGTGGCTAAGGCCGATTTGTGTGTGGCTTACATCACAGACACTGGGCAGAGTGATTCTGTCTGGTGTGTAACTGGCCCATTCACAGATGAGAGCCAGAGAGGCAGGTCCTGCAGACCTTACAGAAAGAGCAGCTCTCTAGAGCAGTTTTCTAGTCCAAACCCTGATGGAGTTTGCTCTAGGGCACAGCACGAACACAAAGTAACACTCAACAAAACAATAATAAACCATACCAAAATGTCTTTTATAACTGGTCTCTATAATATACTTCAAATGTAAATCATCCCTTACTATATCAACACACACATTCATTACCAAAACCATAGGGCCTGCATTAAAACAAAAAAAAAAAATGAAAGTACAGAAAACATTTTGAGAGCAACTTCAGCAACAAACAAAACATTTTAAGATTAATTAACTTCTGGTTAATAAAGTGAAATCGTGTCACGTCAGTCATCACTCACTAGACACCCGAGACTAGTAAAAATGATCCATTAGCTACTGTGCTGGAACGTTCTGGGATAGTTTACACTGTATAGTGAGTCACTGAAAGCCAAAGCTAATGACACCTGTTTGTGAAAGATAAAGGCCACCCTAATGGAAGAGACTCAAGTGACCAGGGGAAAATCCATGGTCATCTTTGTGCAGCTTTTAAACATACAAGAATGCAACAGACCATTTGTTAATGTAACTGAGAGGGTCTTTTGAGCAGTGAGAGTGAAAATGGTGGTAGCAGGGCATTTGATAATGCAGGATCACTTCCTCTTCCCTGTCTACGTTCTGAGAAATGAATCCATGACCTTTAAAAGCCGAAGCAGAGGTTAAATTTCATTGGGATTTGGCTGGTGAATCTCTGCCAACTGTTACAAAATGATTTCATTAGGGAACCTTAAGCAGGAGGGGTGATACTTTAATAAACTGATATGTGCTGTAAAAATGTATATTTGGATAACGTCAGTCTTTGTCACACGTCGTCTACGCGGGATTCTTCTGGAAGCCGAGCCAATGAGGGCTCAGGCTGCCACCTCAATAGAAGGAATACTGGTTTTCCACGGCTCGTGCTCTCCTGGTGGTGTCACTTTCGTGGTAGTCCTCGGCAGAGCCACTAGGGGGCTCCAGAAGGCGCTCAGAACTGTTGCTGCGGCTCCGCAACCCACTTCCTCCCCCTCCGCCTCCCCCTCCCCCTCCCCCTGGCTCAGTCCGGGAGAAGGGGGGCAGGGCGGTGGGCGAGGAAGACGTGCTGGAGGAAGAGGGGGGTGCGTCTGTAGGGGGGGGCGCTGGCTGTGGGGCTCCAGGGAAGTAGTGAGGAGAATGGTGTGGGTCACTCTGACAGCCTGGGTCTCTAGAGGGTGCTGGGATGCGGGGCGCAGCAGGATCTGTGCGGCAACAAAAAAGAGCAAAGTGTCAGGATGGTCCAGGGGGAGAATGACCCGTAAGGACACTGAAGTGTATAAGTTATGCATGCTGGAGGAATTGCAGAAGTTAGTGAAGTTTATGTGAAACATATCTGTTTATTCCTATGTCTGTATATAATAATAAAATAATAATAATAATAATAATAATGATACATTGTATTTAGAAACCACTTTTCTAAACCCAGAGACGCTAAAACAAGAAACAGGAGTGGGAATTAGAAGGAGAATGGAAAGGATTTAGGATGAGATTTAAGATGAGGACAATACAGACAATGTATGTGAGTGCATGCATGAGTGTGTGTGTATATATATATATGCATGCTGAATGTATGTATATAATATATATGTCTATATATTTTAAGTCTGAATATTTCTACAGAAAATAATGGTATGTACATATTTTTCCAGACATATATGCATATGTATACATGTGTTTGTGTATGTAAGCGCATATAACATGTATAGAGGCATATGCTGAATGTCTGAGTGTGTGCGTTTATAGCTAGTGGTAAAAGCCTCCTTATATCCACCTCCTTATATCCAAATTGCACCTTATCAGAGCCCAGCTCTGCCTCCATATGGCCAAATCGCACCTTGCCGGAGCACAGCTTCACCTCTTTATGTCCAAATCGCACCTTGCCAGAGCGTAGCTCCGCCCCCTTATGTCCAAACCACACCTTGCCAGAGTGCAGCCCCGCCCCCTTATGTCCAAATCACACCTTGCCAGAATGCAGCCCCGCCCCCTTATGTCCAAATTGCACCTTGCCAGAGCACAGATCCGCCTCCTTATGTCCAAATCGCACCTTGCCGGAGCGCAGCTCCGCTCCCTTACAGTATGTCAATCACACCTTGCCAGACTACAGCTCCGCCTCCATATGTCCAAATCTCACCTTATCAGAGCCCAACTCCGGCTCCTTATGTCCAAATTACACTTTACTGGAGCGCAACTCCACCTCCTTCAACTTGAATTTTTTTTTAACATCCCAAAATATAGTAAACCATTCAAAGTGAATGGTTCAATAAAATGTCAGTTTTGCACTAAAAGTCATGTTTTTTCATCAGCTTTGTTAATTTTCATCAGTAGCTCTGGACAATCATTTCTCCAGCGGATGAGCTATTCCCATGTGACGCCTTGATTTCTGACCCGTGTTTTTGTATTTTGACTTAATCTGCTTACATACTGCTACCAAAACCTCACTTACTAGCTAGACTCTGCTGGAGGTACGGCCTGTGTAAGAAGTAAACCGTGAATAACTTTATATTTTAATAAAGTTATTTTAATACATTTTCATGGACCATTACAAAGAAATAAGCAGTAATATTACTTGTAGTGATGAACCATTTTGATGCATGTTTAAGTTTCATGCACATGTTTCAAAAAGTTCAAATAAGCTTTTTATCACGTTATATCATAACTATTTATCATGCAGGCTGTGTACATACTGCATCTTTAAGACTGCAAATAAATTGTAATACACTAATGTACCAAGTGGCTTTTTCAGGACCCCTGTATGCAACACCCCCGCCCCCCTCGCTGATTCTGCTTTAACCTCTGGTAGGGGGGCTATACTGAGCTGCACAAATAATTACAGCACCATGAAAATGGGTTTCGGTGTCAGCGAGCGGCTCAGAATCTCAGGACACCCCCTGTCCCTTAGCCTCTGAGGTTAAGTGATCCAAACCGGCAGCTGTCCTGTGTTTGATTTCAGAGCCAGTGCTGGTCCAGTCCCCGTGAAAATGCTGGCTGTTATTGGTGTGTGTGACACAGGAAGCGGAGGAATGTGAAAGAACGAGGGGGTGGGAAGAGGCAGAGAGACGCACGGGAGAGTGTCGGTTTTCCGCTCTGCGGAAGAATACTTCGTGATCCTGATCCATAAACACACGACAGCAATAAGCCGTCCTCCTAAATTTACGACAAAACAATCTATAGACGCCCGATCTCTTCTTTTCTGGACTCTTCTTTTTTGAGTGTTGACTGAGTAAAAAAATCTGTCTAGAACATAGAAAAGTATGACTTTTTACATTATTG
Organism: Mormyrops boulengeri; assembly: GCA_026781065.1. Lineage (NCBI taxonomy): Eukaryota > Metazoa > Chordata > Actinopteri > Osteoglossiformes > Mormyridae > Mormyrops > Mormyrops boulengeri. The sequence continues at coordinate 9,589,848 of JAODLD010000044.1, read as the reverse complement.
TGGTGTAAAAACAATGGACTATTGTGTTTTTGAAATAATGCTTGAAATAACATTTTGAAATGGCTGCTTTGTACTGGTTCCTCTAGACTATGTGTTTATAAAAATATATATGTATATAAAAAATTTTAAATGACAATTGTACCTCTGCCAGTGGGCAAAATGGGGGTCATGAGTCTCTGAGTCACTGATATGTTGGGGGTCATGGACTGAATGGTTTGGGGACCCATCCTCTAGACCAGGGATCTCCAACTCTGGTCCTGGAGAGCTACTGTCCAGAAGATTTTTTATCCTACCTGGCTTCTGATGAGCCACACCATTTCTCAGGTAAATACCAGGAATGGGTGTGGCTGGAAGCAAGGTAGAATAGAAAACCTACTGGATAGTAGCTCTCCAGGACCGGAGTTGGAGACCCCTGCTCTAGACCTATGTGAGGTGTTTCCTGAATTGTGGCACATTGCAGTGGTCTGTTGCTCGGGGTCCTGGTGTGTGACGTACCTGCCGGACTCCGCTGGGCCTGGACATAGCAGCGCAGCGTGATGTCGGCCGACCCCCCCGACTCCAGCGGGATGGGGTGGGTGTGGAAGTGGCGCAGCATGTCCAACAGCGTCTGGAACCACAGGTGGTGCACGTGGCACTGACCGTTATCGTTCACGGACAGCCGCAGGTGCTGGGGGCGAGAGGAGGGGTGGGTGCGATGGCAGGAGTTAACACAGCAGCTTGGAGGGGCGGGGGGGCATTGTGGTCAAGGAACTGAATTTAATACAAATAAAGGCGCAGCGTGCATGAGGAAAGTCAAGAAGGAGGACTAGGTAATGGGATGGCTTGCTAGAGTAGCTGTTTAGTGTGCTTAAAAGGGGGAGTGTGTCTTTAAGACAAGCAAACATCACAGGTTTTTCTATGACCAGCCCACAGTTTTATCAACAGAGAGAAAAATAAGGTGGGGAGCCGTTTTCCGAGTTTCCTGTTACAAGGCCAGCGTGTTTCCTGCAGGATCCAGAAGCACTGTCGGAACAGTCCCCCCCCACCCTGGTGTGTGGCTTCCTCCCCTGGCCATAGGTCTTGCTGCTTCCACAGCGAGCAAATCATTTGCAACATGAGACACCCGCCCCCCCCCCCCAAGCCACCAGGCTGCGCTGGGTGGCTGCCAAAAGATGCCGACTGACACTAGAGAAGGAAGGAATTCTGACTTCCTAGCCATGCTGGGGGGGGGGGGGGGTTCGCATTTCGCTCAGATTGCAATGCAGGCATCGGCTGGCTTTGAGAGCACAACCCCCACGGGGGATGGCGAATTCCGGGCGCCAGGCACCCCTCACCTTGGCCTTGCCCTGGAAGTTGAATGTCAGGACAAACTCGCCCGGCCGTGTCTCGCTCTGCCGGATCACAAAGAGCCCATGGCTACGTGCACCACCAGCCAGGACCAGCTGTGCGGCGCGCACTCGTGACAGCGTCCCGTGGAACCATGGGTAGCGGCTGAGATTGCCGTCGGCCTCGGACTCCTGTGCCCCCTCGCCAAGGGCCCCTGTAAAGACAAACAGACTGTGAGGACTTGCTCAGACCAACTCTCACTACCCTGCACCTGTAGCTCAACAAGTCTAGCACTGTGCTAAAGACACAAAGGTTGTGAGTTTGAATCCCAAGGAGCACACATTAACTGTAACCTTTCCCTCTGCTGTTGCTTAGTATAGAAGCATCAAATGAATGACATGTTTTTCTGTACTCTGAGTCATCCATCGGTTTCGCTTCTCCATTATTGTGGTTAGCAGAGTGCTAGGATACTTTTCTCCCTGCGTTAGCGTGATTGTGAATGGACCTTCAGCTAAAGTATTCTTATGTTTGACAGAGACTGATTTCACACGGAAACGGCACGCAGGAGACGGTCTGCCAACAAATAATGGACTTGCTAATTCAAGACAGAAAAATCAATGTATTTCAATCTAGTGCTTCACAGACTCTAATGCTTCAAGAGCCCTAGCTGTACGCAGCATTGTACATAACCAGAAGCAGACTCCGCTCCCTCCACCATCAGTAGGAAGTGCTGAGACTTACTAAAAGCAGACTCCGCCCCCTCCACCATCAGTAGGAAGTGCTGAGTCTTACTAGAAGCAGACTCCGCCCCCTCCACCATCAGTAGGAAGTGCTGAGACTTACTAGAAGCAGACTCCGCCCCCTCCACCATCAGTAGGAAGTGCCAAGTCTTACTAGAAGCAGACTCCGCCCCCTCCACCATCAGTAGGAAGTGCTGAGTCTTACTAGAAGCAGACTCCGCCCCTTCCACCATCAGTAGGAAGTGCTGAGTCTTACTAGAAGCAGACTCCGCCCCCTCCACCATCAGTAGGAAGTGCTGAGACTTACTAGAAGCAGACTCCGCCCCCTCCACCATCAGTAGGAAGTGCCAAGTCTTACTAGAAGCAGACTCTGCCCCCTCCACCATCAGTAGGAAGTGCTGAGACTTACTGGAATCAGACTCCGCCCCCCCATCATCAGGATGAAAAGTTGCAAGACTTACCTGAAACTGATCCCGCCCCCTCCACTGTCTGTAGGAAGCGGTCCAACGGGATATGTGAAGGGTGCTCTACGAAGGGTGTTTCTCGGCAACGGGCAGAGGGGGCGCTGTGGTGCTCAGCCGCCGCTGCACAAGGTCGCTCGGGGGCCCGGTGCACTCCTGACGAGAGGGAAGATGACCCAGGATATCAGTTCCTCCTCCTCACATGACACATCATCATCTTCAGCAAGGTTACTGGACTCTTCAAATTGGGCAGTGTTCCCTTTAGCCAATGAGGGATGGTGTGGGCGTGTCTTTGCCTCTGAGATTTTCACGGCGATTCAGCGCACCCTCAGAGAGGAGCTCACAGCTGCAGGAGGACACCATGGAGAAGTCCCTGTGAGGCTGGCCGTGTGGACATGATGCCAACTCAATGTCATCGCCACTGTCCCTGTGACACACAGGTAAAGGAAAAAACTGGTTGATGCCCAGGTATTAACTGGCATCAATAATACATCAGTCACTGATTATTTATTAATGTTAATAAACTTCCCCCAACATTATTAATTGCAGATCAAGCAGTACTTCTTGATATGCTACTTTGTCTACCTGTGTACTACATAGCTACAAAAAACAACAAAGCTCAGTGACACTGTAACCTTCCTGACGTCACTGACAAGCAGATTTACCCGGGGTCTATGCAGTCCTGAATATCTGCTACCCAAGAATGCTTCTGAAGTGAGTCAATGGTCTCCAGGATGTACTCCTCACCATTCTCCACCTTTTGTCCCCAAAACAAAAAAAAGCAATTAGTCAAACTGCTATCAGCCTGGAACATGGGCGTAACAGAGGAGTGGAAATACACCAAAAAGCCACTGGGCTGCGCTGCAGCTGTTGCTGAATCTGGATCACACTGGCCTCCAACAATCATTTATCAATAGTGGTCTACTTTGCAACAATGTGGTGTAATTATCTAACAAAGTCCTAAAAGCCAAAGCACTGTAACTAATCAGGGGAATGCAAAATGCACATAACGGGGAATAAAACACTGAGATTAGATGATATGAACAGCTACCCGGCATCTGGGGAGACGACGGTGCGAGTCGGAACAAGTGCAGGTACCGACATCCTCTTATAACCGGATCATTATAGGATTTCTCTCCATTTTCCCCTCATTGCACCTCCGGTTTAGCCGGATGTCTTGCCTATCGTTGCTAAGGAGGCAGAGACGTCTCTGTAAATTCATGTCCGTGAGAATCGTTTCCCAAAATAAAAGGTGCTGTCAGGAGAGCAAGCCAGGAAGAAGACGAAGAGACGGAAAGAAAAGAAATCAACAGAGAAGACAGCAGGAACACTGCATCCTCCCAGACAGGTCAGTCACGCCTAGGAGGCCATGGACGTTACGCCGGGGCTCTGCTAGACACCATTAATGCGCTTAGACAGGTCTGACACAGATGCAGAGCCTTCAGGCCTCGGGCTCCAGGAGAGTCTGCAGTACTTCTGCAAACGGCCCCTAAGAAGCATGAGTCGCCCCAATCTGCAGCCAACCTCGCTTTCAAGTTATAGTCATGGCTGTTTCTGCGCTTAGTTTTTATGTTTAAACATGCATGATCTATCTATCTGTCCATACATACCTACATACATCCATCCCCCCCTTTTGTTCTTTCTTTCTTCCTGTGGTATTCTCCCTTAATGATGTGAAGTATCACAGCACACCCATGTAAAGTGTCTTTGGGCGACTGTTGTGAAAGGCGCTATATAAAAATACATTGAACTGAGTGTAGATTATTCCCAACTTCCAGCACTGTAATGTCTGTCCTGTCATGAATATTGCCCTGTGGGTTATCACTCTGC
>JAODLD010000044.1:9557569-9585412 GCA_026781065.1 Mormyrops boulengeri | reverse complement strand
ATTGCCCTGTGGGTTATCACTCTGCAGTGTAGATTATTCCCAACTTCCAGCACTGTAATGTCTGTCCTGTCATGAATGTTGCCCTGTGGGTTATCACTCTGCAGTGTAGATGGCTGAGGTACCTATTTTACTTGACTTGACTTGACTTGATGATGTACATGCATCTGTGCTGAACACACACATTCGACACAGTTGCAGTGTTGGCTGGTGTTGGCATGCGATGCTGCTGGGATCACGCAGAGAGGAAGGGAGGCTGTACCTTGAGGACGAAGGTGTTGTCCTTTTCTGGCATCTCCAGAGGCATGGTGGTCCTCACCTCCACAATAGCCGAGAGGGGTACGCTCACTTTGGGCTTTGAGGACTGAGGGGGAGGGAAAAACACTGAGAGAATGGCTATGATGTCATCAATACCTGCACTCACTCGACCGCCATACGAGACGACACCTCAGCTGCTTCTTGTGCCTTGAGCGCTTCACACTAGAGTGGGAATCCTGCAGCCTAAAGTAGAGAAATTACTGAGCAAGGAGAAAAGCGGAGCTCCAAAGCTGGCGGAGCAAGGACAAAGCCGCCCAGGCCGGCATGAGCACGTACACACACGACAGAGACCAGCATGAGCACGTGCACACACGACAGAGACCAGCATGAGCACGTGCACACACGACAGAGACACACCGATTCAGAAACGACCCGGGTCCACGGGTGAGCAGAACATCCCAAATCCGGCACGGGCATCTCCAGGCCTCAGGAGCCGGCAGATTTCATGGCTTTTGCTTGTCATGAACTAGCACTTACAAGCAGTGTTGGAATTACCAGTAACATGATAATTTAATGACATTCCGATCTTAAACCAACGTACCGGCAATGTATGCATGCTGTCTGGGTATGTATGCATTAATAAGAGAACTGAAGTAATGCAAAAGTTACTTTCCCTAGTAAGTAATCACTTTTATATGCAGTAATTCGTAAAGTAAATAAGTTACTTTTGAAGAAAGTAACTAGTAACTGTAACTAATTACAAATTTTCAGTATTAGCACAATATTGCTCGCTACATGTTGGCTTTGCTACATGTATGCTAGGCGGAAACTTTTTTACTGAGGGACTGATATCATTCTTCACATTTGTTATTCTGCTCACCAACAAATACTTTTAGATGTTAAGAACGTGATTCTATTAGTCCTAACAAAATAGTAAGAGTAAATGTTAATTCTTAGGCATTTACCTCTTACTTATTGTTTTGTCATGATATAAAATAATGAACACTCATGTTATCGTGGGAAAATATGTCTACAGCAGGGTTTCTCAATTCCGGTCCTGGAAGACTAGTCTGCGACACGGTTTGCAGATTTCCCTGCTCAAACACACCTACTAACCCTGGCAATTAGCTGGTGAGCTGCGTGAATAAGGTGTGTTTCGGCAGGGAATTCTGCAAACTGTGACACAGACTGACCCTCCAGGACTGGATCTGGGGAACCCTGGTGTACCTCCTTATATTTGCCATAGGTTTAGTTTAAAATGAGAGTACAGCTTTAACTAACTCCTTCAGTTTTTTTTTTTTTTACTCGAATCTGACAGTTAATTCAGCCGATGGGTCAATAACAGCTCATTAATTAATCTCCCGGAACGGAAAGGAGAAGCTGTGGCCCACAGGACCCAGGGCTGGCCTCGCTTGGCCTAGATAGAGGAGCCGAACATCTGGCGATTTGGGCTTCACTGTCCTGCTTGAAGAAGAAACGCGAGTCTTATGGGCAGTTTGGTCTCCATTAGCTCCATGATTTTACGACAATCTCTATGTTTAACTCAGCCAGTTGACCTTGAGGTTTCGGCAGCTGTACAGACCTGGGGTTCCGAGACACGTCACCCCGTATGAGTGTGTGTCGTTGGCCCAGTCGTGTCAGCAATACGTGGCGTAGCACAATGGGGGGTTGGGGGGGGGGGGTGCCAACAGAGGGCCCCAGGCTCTTTCTCACATTAGCACCTCCGAGTGACTTGATATGATAATTGAGTAAATGGCACATGAATGAAGACAAAAATAAACAGCAATGAATGAAGACAAAAATAAACAGCAAAGCTACATCAGGGCTGCAAAATGTACGAGAAAAATAATACAAAGATTTAGACTTTGTAGGAAAACGGCGAACCGTAGAAACTGCAGAGATAGCTCCTCAGGGATGAGATGCTATGCGTATTTTTAATACGAATCAAAACTCAATTTTCAAATAATAGATAACTATACAACAATTTCACTCATATAATACTGTTTTTAGCCGCAACAGCTAACAGCATGAATGCAGAATTTGCGCCTAAGCAGCAGATTCCGTGTCCAATGGCTACCTATTAAGGACTATATTAATATTAAATTATTTATTAAGAAGCATGTGACACAGCGTGTATCATCCTGAGCACACAGGGAGGTAAATCCTTGGCCTTTTCACGTCTATTCATTTTAACGGCAACCGTTCAGCCCCAAATGGGGTGGAGGGGTTGCATTAGATGGGATGGAGGGGTAGCAGGAGATGAGATGGTAACAATCCTCTGTTCCTCTGCCCCCTTCCACCGCACTGCGGCGTGTAAAATGGAGGAATCCAGCTGCAAGGACTTCAAGCCGGCAGGCTTGCGTCATTTCGTTTCGGTATTGGTTACAGCTGAGCTGAAGCAGAAATATAATAAAGAAAGGGGCAGCCTAGGTCCAGGGGGCAGACACGGGTCGGCTGGTCCACCATTACAAAATTATTATGAATGCATACAGATTTCAGGAAGAGTGGGTCAGTGCAAGGCGACAACCAGCCTCACTTTGTGCTGGACTGTCCTCATAATGTGAGGATCGAAGATATCTATCAAGATAAACTCATGGAGAAGACAATAAAGCCACATGGCTCCATGGACACCTGAACTCCCCCTCAAGATGGTACAGCCTTAGGTTTTGACATGAAAACAATCATGCAGTGCAGCATGAGTAATAAAGTGGTACACTCCACCATGGAGACATGCCGGGGTCAGCAGGGAGAGCAAAGCTTCAGAAGGATTCCGTTACCAGGACACTGGGTAGAATGTCTTGAATCACAAAGAGGGCGGCACTGAATGGGACACATGAAGAATGGGGCGTGTCCAAGACATGCTATGAAGATCATCTACATATTTAAAACTTGGCAAAAAAAAACACTGTTCATGTGAATGCTGCTTTTGAGAAAGCAGGATGTGTTCAGTGAGGTGAGACGAGGCGATCGGCCATGTCGGGCGATGCTGACACGATGCCATCCCTATGCTGAGACCCTCTTTCTAGAATCTTCTCTTTTGAGAATTCAAAACAAAATGGGAGAAAGTCTGTGCAAATCCTGTGTGCTTTCTTCTAAAGGGCAGTATAAAGACCCCAGTCACAGAGCAAACGCGCAGACGCTCACACGCAGACACACACACAGTTGCACACACAGAAGGTCACCAGGGACACGGCCATGTTAATAGTATTTCCAAATGCTGTGGAGCTCAGGTGTCCGCTGGATCATGAGGTGATTTTGGCCTGGGGGGGGTGGCTTTGCCCTGGACGAATCTGTGAGCTCAGGACTCCTTCCAGCTGGATGAGAAGAAGTTGCATGGCGAGACCGCTCGCATATGGCCCTATCCACTGGAAAGCGTATTCCTGTCCCCCCAGCACTGCCGCCCGAACCGAGTGACCTTGGCATGTTCTGCTAGTTGTCCTCAAACACGGGGAAAGCATGGAGCCCATTTGCAAAGCCCCCCCCCCAGCCACATCCCACCGCAGTTATCACACACATTCACCAACTCAAGGCAGAATTAGATGGCCTCCAGGGGGCACTATGGAGCAAAGCATCAGAACCCACCTTGGGTGGAACGTAGAACTCCAGCAGGAAGCGCTCACCCTCAGTGCGGGGCCCCGTCTTCCTCAGCAGCAGCCGGCACTTTTGCCACTGCGAGCTGCCCATGCAGTTGGTGTCGTCGGCCACCATGTAGCGTAGGGCGCCCTCCCTCTGGATCTCCAGCTGCTCAGCCTTGTGCCCCTGCGAGGCCTTGGAGAAACGCAGGCGCTGGCTCCACTTGTCTCCCGTGGCATCGCCGTTGGCCCTGCGGCCACCGTCGGGCTCCGGCGATGAACGCCTATGCCAGATCTCCTTGACTCCGTCTACCACACAGAGGCTCATGTTCCGCAGGGAGAAGCCCTTTTTGAAGCGGGCTTTGGGATGGCCTGCTGACACGTCCTCGGAGCTGCGCGACTGGCCCAGGGCCGACACCTTGTGCGCCAGGGGCTGCGAGCGGGGACTGCGGCTACCTGGGCCACTGTCCATGCTGTCCAGTGACTCACTGGAGGCGCCAGCGTCCCGCCGCAGGTAGAAGTCCTGGCCGTAGGGCAGTGGGCAGCTCTGGAGGCCGGCAAAGGGCACGATGCTGTAGCGGGGCCCCCCCGGGGAGCCAGGTGTGCGGGGCCGGCTCAGCTCGGCTGAGAAGCACTCCAGGAAGTGCTGGGCGAAGTGCTGGGAGAAGGTGGCGTCGGCGCCCGGCGAGTCGTAGCTGGGGTTCTCACTGACAAAGCGGCGGAACTTGTCGGCGAAGTCGGAGGCGGAGGCCCGAGCATGAAGCTCACAGAACTCCTTCCAGTCAGGCAGCGGGCAGGAGGAGAGGTCCGGGCTACTGGGGCGGGCGTCGCCATTCATGACTGCGCCATTCCTCCGAGGGGTGGGGGGCCTGTGGGGGCGACAAGAGAGCTGCAGTCACTGTTCTCTTTCCAGAAGGAAGTTATACGGCACTTACTTGGCATTTATGTTCTTGCTCGCCGTAAACGATCATTGGAAACGCACCCTGATCTGTCAGCGAGCGCACAGCGCGACTGTACAAGCATGTCAAAACGTCCTGCCCTGTTCTGCCGGCAGGATGAATGTCTCGTCTCGACTCGAGCTGTTCAAGCCTCTGAGGTCTCTCCCAACCGGAGAAGAGCAGTGAATTTTGCAGTTGGTGGTATGCAGAAGTCAGTACGGGGCCCCACCCCCCATGTGGGCTACTAACAGTGGATGTTAAGGGCACGATTCCAGGCGACGGTGTGCCGCTGTGCCACCCTGCCAGTACCACGGGCCTGGCAGTGCAGCTGAGCGCCAACAGCGTGCCCTGGGATGCACCTGCTGTACACGCTGTTCAGGCTCCAGACAGACAGGCCCGGAAAGTGGGCCAAAAAGCTGGGGGAGAAAGAGGGGGAGGCCGGGACAGGAGAGAGTAGTGCTGTTATAATCCAGGCACTTAGGACGGCAGCCCATCTAGTCCATCAAGACACATTCAAAGCGTTCAGGAGTCTTTAGCAAGCAAAAACTACCACTTTCTTAGATATCATTAGGTAACCACACAGCAAAAAAAAGCTGATTCCGGCTGCCACAAGCCGACTAGAGCGACAGAACAGATATGTGGAGATCAGAGGCTGTTATCAGTGCCAGTGCAGAGCAGGGCTGTGAGGGGGGGGCATGATTTGCATGGTTGAAGAGTTTCCAATAAATATTAAAGAGGCGCGATTATACTTCATGGGGGAGGACGCACAATCAGGCCGGGCGGCTGCCCATTAAGCCATAAGTTAATAACAAGCAAGAGACTCCTTCGCTTTGATGCTGAACAGAGAGAGATTCACAGATAATTGATATTTAACGGCAGGCCCGGACCACAGAGTACGACAGATTTGAAACCAACAATGTTAGATAGACAATGTATCACGGCAACCTGGAGACTCCATTGGAATGGCAAGTAGAGAACGCAGCGTGAGGTTCCCATTGGAAGTCACAAACGTTATTAAATTCCCTGAGGAATTAAGCACAGCCCTCGCGTACAGTGTGTATAACACTCTATAAATTGCCCGACTGCATCGGTGCCGACTGACTCCGGCTCTATTAGCCTTTTGCCATTTTTGTTTGCGATCTTTCAACTGCTGGAAAGTTTTTAAATCACCGATATTTTATCACTCGATAGTATGACACTTTCAGTCATGCTTGTATGGTGAGAATGCTACACTTTTAGCACCTTATGAAATTCACCATATTAGTTGTCTCATGTTCTTTGCACTCTCTACTGTAAATATACACCGTGACTTTGCACCTTAAAATATTAACAACGCCCCCACATGCAGCTGTGCTTCATTTCTGACGCGGCACATTCATAAAGAACTGGAGATTGAACTGGAACTGGAGATTTGTTGGGGGGGGGGGGGGTTATGAACCAGCAGGTCAGGCAGCCAGCAGAAAAAACTGGAGCTTTTAGCTTGTCTAGAATCACTGTTCATTGAAACTGACTGGACCCCCACCTCCACAAATATCCATGTATATAAAAGGTACACAAATGGCAAATTTGTAAGCATCTACACAGCCATCTCCGCGACCCCCCAGGAGTCACAGCGTCGTACCCCATGGTTTCTCGGGACGATTAAACACCCCAAAAAGACCCAGGATACTAACATCTGCACATTTAAAAATTCATTATACAGCATTTTATGAAAAGAATTCTGGCTCTACTGATATTTATTGTTACCTCCAGCATGGAGGTTTCAAAGGTTCAGATTTCAATGAGAAGCAGAGAATGTGTCAGACTCTGCTTCCGAAAACCGCTTCAGCTAAACAGAGGGACCATGCAACTCCTCCTTTCCCTGTTTAACAGAAATAAACTGCCATAATACATGCTACCAGATTTTAAACACAGATATTAAATAGCACAATATAAACCTTTACTGGATAAAATAAAACTTTTATAACCTTTTCCAAGCTCTCTCTCCTTCACAGAGTTGTACTGCAGCTGGACGGATTTAATCTGTTACATCTTCATTTTTAATACAGATTACATTAGTGGTTAATCACAACTCAATCACTACTGTTCTATACAAGGAGAGCAAACCTTTTCAACTCTGTTCACATTGCCCCTGTTTTTTAACGAGAATGTGAATTACCATCCATTATATACCTTTATAAATTTTATATATATATCTCACAAATTTTTACAGGTTATTTTTATATTAAGATTATCGGGAAATATCATTAAAAATGGCATTAAAAATACAATATCTTTTGCCCGTACATGGGAAATTTCACAGAACTCTTTGGGCTTGTGATGTCCTACCCATTTACCGTCACTCTGTTATTTATAGTTCATGTGTATATTCCTGAAATGAATGTCTCCGCTCAGAGAACGCGCCCCAGGCAGACATCAGGGCTATGAGACTCGGTGCTGTGAGTCCACACCATGTCTAAGCGTTCTCTGGAGACACTGGATGACCCTGCCATATTTGAATCCAGGCCTCTGTGCCAGAAACCGAAATGTGAAAAATGGAATGAACGCCATTTGGTGCGGATTCCCACCCACTCCCTAGATGAGAACCAGCAGAAGATCTCGGTTTTGGGTACAAAATTACAATAGCCATCCCAGGAGAGCCAGGAGAATTACCCTCCAGGTCCAGTGGCCTTCTGCAGTCACAGATAACATTCTTAGATAATTGGTGCAATTCAGCCACAATGAGAAGACGCCCCTAAAGAGGAAGAGCGAGCAGCCCTTGTCTGGCAGTAACTCACAGGACTCCGCATCTTTGCTGACATCCTGGACTCTTCTTACTTCACCGGAACGCAAAAAATGCCAGTGGGTCCTTGGCCGCGGTGACAGGTCTTTCCACACGCATGGGGGCGTGGTTTCAACGCCTAGCGCTTTCCGCGGCGGAGTGGGCCGGAGGCGGGGTGACACAGTGCGAGTGCAAGACGTAAACACACTGGTTACCGACGCGAAGCCAATTAGTCTAGATCAGGGTGCGACTGGTCTGGTGAAAGAATGTTTCCCAGCAACTGAAGCCTTCCTGAAATCCAGAGTTAGTTCTTAGCAAACAGTTTTTCTACAGCATGCATATTTTAGGGAAATGGCCATTTCTGCTATATTACTGGAGGAAAATAGAAAGCTTCACAAATATCATTAAGATAAAGCTTCAGAGCGATGTCGGCCATTTCAGGTCCAGGAGCTACAAATCCAGACCAAGGTTTTGTTTCTACCAACCAGTTAAATACTCTGAGACTGTGACCCTTTATGCTCAACTGTTTGGCAGAAACTAAATCTTGGTCTGGATTTGTAGCTCCTGCCCAAATGACTCTGAGACAGAAGCACAGAACTGTGGTAATGTTGGAAAATGAGGGTAAATGAGTTTAAGAGGATAAGAGAGAGCACCATCCATTTCGGGGACTTCTTGAGGGCAAAGACAATGGCCTTAAAGTAATAATAAAGTCATCAAATCCTTGTAAGTCACTCTGTAATGAACATACCACGAGTGACGAACTGCAGTGTGAATAATTAAACAAAATCCAAAGACTTTGCCTCTTTCCGAGCTGAATTAGTTTCTTGCACCTTGATCAGACAACCTGAGGCCCAGTAACATGCTTTGCAAAGCATGGATGTGTTTATTTGCGCAGTTAATTATTTTCTGATATGGAAGCTGTTTTTTTGCATTCATTAATATATGTAAATTAGTGCTGCATTGCTTTTTGAACTTAGTTTAAAGAGATATCAGCTGATGTGGCTAAGTCCAACAGAAGGGTAAGAAATCCAGAACATACCGTGGCATGATTTAATCACACTACGTTTTGCTCTCATTTATTTTGGAGACTAAACGGTTTCAGATCCGTTCAATTCTGAAGCGACTTCCCCCTTCTCAGAAACTCTATGAATCATACTGACGCAGGGCTCTTAAATGTCACGCACTGACCATGAGACACACCTATGTCAACCATTTCAGACCCTCACATGCCACACCTTGTGTTTCTCACGCTGAGAAGTAAGGTATAATGCCCGCCAAGATGTGCCGTTATATAGAATTAAGGGACGATGCACAGGCGTACGGAGCGGAGTTTCCACCGAGTTCGTAACTGAGTTATACGGAGTTAATAGCCTAGTTAATAGTTGTTTTCCGGTAAATTCCAAAATAAGTTACATGAGATCCCACTGCAAGCGCATTATTACATGGATGTGCACACAGATGGAGTGCAGAAAAGGTGGAAGTGTTAGAGCAAGATCCGATGAATGAGGTAGGCAGGCATCTCAAGTGTCATGCATTGACCGTGAGACACACGTTTCACCCCAATATAATCTCACCCCAAACTTTTGATGAAACTTGAAAGTCTTGCTGACCTGATATTAACAATGTATCAGACTGCTATTACATAAAGTCGTGTGGGACAAACTTTCATTACAGACATAGAATTTCAATGAACCTCGGTGTGTTGTGGCAAAAATCGCAATTCCAAAGAAACCCGATCCATCATGACTGGCTTATTTGGGTGATTTGGTTCTGAAGTAACATCATTTAGATATTAAAATAATTCCTCCATGATATGACAGAACAACTGTGGCTAGAGTAGGCGCTGCTGTCTGTTAGAGGGCCCTGGAGGTATACCGTAAGAACCCTGGAGTATGTCATCCCTTCCAAGACAGTCTGTGCAGCATTGGAAATCAAAGCCCTATTTCAAGACTGTATCAGGAAGTGGTCTCTGAAGCCGCAACATTACTGGCGGACATCAGCGTTCGTTCCACAGATACTCATCTTGAGGAAGCATGTTTTCAGAACAAACTTATGTGTGAACTAATTTAGATGTCGGTGACACATTTGGACCCGAGCGACGAGCCCTTACTATGGTCATGGCCTCCCAGTCAGCACTGGTTTCTGATCCGGCTTTTTCTGGGCTTGACTTCTTCTTTCGGCCAATTAGCTGGCCCCACACGAAACCTTCCTCCGCCCATGTTTTCAGTTCCCTAGGGGTGACCCCACACCAGGCGATCCGCACCATACTTGAGCACATCTGACCCCCAAAGTCTAGTTCATTTGAGTAGCGCGATCACTCCATACCATGCCCAGACACGGTTCTGTTGGACTCGGTATGCATATATTGTGATCGTTAACTGAGCCCGAGCACAGAACACAGACATGACATCAATGACGCGACTGGCTTTTAGTTTTGCATATGAACAATATAATGATCTGGACCTGGAAGGAATGATCCGGGATGGCTGTACAAATCGGGTAGCATCATACATTTAACAAACATTGTGGCAAAGAGAACTTTGGCCTGCGGCAGAGGTGCAGCGTTTGCTGGAAATTTGGGCTGACGAGAGAATCCAGGAACAGCTGCGATGCAACACACAAAAACTGCAGGATATCTGGTGAAACACGGTGCTCCCTTTATACGTGCAGCACGGCTAAATGAAAATCACAGCGCTGCATACTCGATAAATCTATAAGAGGGCCGTGCGTAGTTGCGCACAAAATGACTCCAAATAAACCACAATATAGGACATCAATCATGAACTGCACTGTGCGATGATGTTTCTCTTCTTATATTTTCATCAACACAAAAAGTCGCAGGGTGATGACAGTAGTGTGTGCGAGTGATGGTGAAATCGTGCCCAGGCCTGGTATGAGGCAGCTGAGCCAAGTGTGAGTACGGCCTAAAACTCCGCTGTCTGTAGTGTCCAGCCCCCCACCCCCATCGTCTCCGAGAGGCGGGGGCTCCTTGCTTTCGCTCTTGTGCTTCACACCCTTTCAATCTGCCTTTTTTTAGACGGAAAGTCACACGGCGCCTCAGAAGAAAGCTGGAGCAGATAATAAGACCAGTACATCTCCCGAGCTGACAACTGGAAACCACAGGTGCCTGACTGGTCTGTAGGCAGTGGCCAGCTGAGACCTCGTGACTGACCCCCCCCAACCTCCCCACCGGAACGACGCCAATTACAATCAGCTTCCCCAGCCCCAGTTACTGGGTAATATCAGTGAAACTCATACACCTGGTCAAAACGTGAATAGACTTAAAAAATGTATATATATATACATTTATATATAAATATACAGACACACATCACATACATTATATATATGTATGTATGTGTGTGTGTGTGTGTGTGTGTGGATTAGGCCATTGTGTCTGTGTCTAGAAGGTCACCGGGTCAAATCCCATCATTGGCAAGAGTACTCATATCACGGTCAGATCCCTAACCCCCAAAAAACCTCCGGAGGCACCAGACTCAGGGCTGACCCTGCACTGCGACCCCAAGCTACCTTCCCACCTGCATATACGTGTGTTTCAGGGGATCAGCATGGGATATGAGAATATTGAATTTCCTTGCACTTGCTAGCCTGTACCGTGACAATAAATGCATCCAATTCCATCTCAAACGAGAGAAGAAGCCAAGCCTCCAGCAAGTTTGGGCTGAAGTCTTTTGAAGTACGGGAACCTGTGCTGAGTTATCTAACCAATCACCTGTCACAGAAGTGATTTGGCAGGAATAAAGGGACTTAAGAGACAGACATAAGGATTAAGGCAGAGCCTAATGCCATATGGTTTAGGGCAAGGGTGGGGAACCTGGTCCATGGAGGGCCGGTGTGGGTGCAGGTTTTCGGAATAACCTCTCAATCAGCCAATGACAGTGAGTCTCCAAGACCGGAGTTGAGAACCACTGTTTTATTATTAGCTGATTGAGAGGCCATCCCAAAAACCCGCACCGGCACCGGCCCTCCATGGACCCCTGGTTTTGGGGAAGAAGCAGCTGCTGTTCCTTAGTATCTATGCTTTTGGTTTTTCAAGCCATTTAATGTATGAATCATTTCATCCCCCCCAAAGAGTTCTAGAACCCTTCTGCACACTTCCTTAGTCACAAGGTTCATTTTACTGGTGAGGCTGGCCCATATCACACTTTACTTATACGTATTGATTTATAACGAGTCCAGCTTCATGTGATATCATGTCACACCCCCCCCCCCCCCCTTGCCTGGATCACGGACACCTGCGGTCACGGGCATGACAGGAAGGCTTTGAGTCAGCTGTGGGCTCAACTTAAAATATTCTTTCACAGATTTTTGCCTCAAAATAGCCTTTTTTAAACGGATCGGTTTCAGAATTTATGCCACTGAGTGCTGGAGAAGCCCAAGCCGCGTTATAAAGTTTTTCATGACTTTTCATGACTTTTCTTGACCAGCGTCGCACAAATTCTGCTCAGATACGACAAACTTGTGGACTGTTATCTTTGGGAAGTACTAATGTAAAAAAAGTACATAAAACATAATGTGGAAGTTTGTTTTTAACGTGCTGTTAGCCATTTCTGTTAATACCGTTACTGTTTGGCTACATCACCTGGCAGTCACTTAATGACAACTCAGATTACAATGTTACAGAGCTGTTAACAGAGCACTAAATTGCTTTGGTAAAGAGAGAAGCGGTCATATAAATGGATACCATTACAAATGTGTCAATCTCTTCTGCTAAAAGCAGTACAAACATGAATATTGTTCATATACAGTAATAGTGTATCTCCTATATTACAATTGACTCTTTCAAAAAAAATCTCCCATTTGCTTCAGTGTGAAATCATATCACCCAAGGTTCTACCCACAAATCTCTTTGTTTTCCTATTAGACCTAAGAGCAAGTACGGTCAGCGATTTTTGGTCTGTATCAAATAAGCTTTTTAATAAACATGGCGGCTTACTGGTCATCTGTGGCCCGGAGCCCACAGGTGTCGGTGGTACAAAATGAGAAGATGGGATATTTATGCAGTGTTAGAAAGCTGATCCATAACAATGATAATGAACCACCCGCGTACTATAAAGAGGCCACCTGGATTGAAATACATTTTCACCCTATAAAAGATGTGTTACTAACGGTAACCCGTAAACTACACAATAATCACTTAAATGTTTAATGCTGTAACGTAACACTGGACAGTAACCGCTGGTTGAATAATTGAATATGATTTGGACAGCCAAAAATAACTAATGAAAACATTTACACAACCTCAAAGTTTTCGGTCTTACGTCGGATGGGTGGTAAGTCAGCCTCGCTCCGAACAATAACGACCCACAACCGAGATAAAATAAAAGCAGCCATCTTTAATTGGACTGCTGCGTAAACAGAAGATGATGACCGGCATGCTAATATTAACAACGCTGAGACAAGCAACTATAGTAGCCTGAAGGGAGGAAGAGTTCTGCTCCAGGAATATATTGTCTTTCATGAGTTTTCACAGAAGTATCGGCAGACGGGCCAAATGTGGCGGATGCAAGATAATGCCACTGTGTGCAGAAGATTCCGGAAGCAACTGGCAGTGGCAGAACCGTGGCTCAAAATGAATGACAGTATTGAGAACTGCATGCCCTGAGGGAACTCGGTAGAATTCCCTGCCTGCAGGACAGCGAACGCAGTGAAATTAACCGACCCCAACTCCAGTTGAGTGCGAAACATGCCTTTAAACCAGCCCGCAAGCAAGCTGTTTCTGCACTGCTGCGCCACATTATCAAGAGACAGGAAACATAGTTGGTAGGAAGGGAAAACTGGGATAGCTCAGGATCTGGCGTATGATTCAACCCACACACAGAGACCAATAGTCAGGCAGGCACATGCACACACACGCACAGATAATCAGGCTAAAAGCACACAAGCTGTACACATCCAGGGAGGCTCACCTGCAAAACATGAATCATCCACTTTGCAAAAAAATAACAATAAAAACTTCACCTGGCAGACATACTCCATCCATCCATCCATCCATCCATCCATCTTTAAACAGACTAAACAAGAAAAGGCTCCAAAACAAATAACAGCTAATCAGACAAACTATTTTAGCATCAGAAGCAGTGTTTCTATTGGATTACTGGCCCAATCAACAATTTATCTGCACTGCCAGAAAATAGCGTCCAGCCCTGGTACAGTTTGGTTCCCCAAGGTACAAACAACATTAATGTACCTCCAATGGTACAAAAATGTTCCTCAGAGTCCATTTCTGTACCTTAAAATGAACATTTACCTAAAGCTAGGGTACAACTGACAGACCCTTGAGAGTTGAGACCCAGTGATAAGTAATCACCACTGTGTGCGGAAGCTTCCGGAAGCAACTGAACAACGGAACAAATTTGTACTTTTTTCTGAGAGTGTGAGTCTGGACTTTCCTATGTAGCAAAACCTTTAAAAGCTACACTTGAAAGCAGAGTGCCGATCCCCAGTGAATGATGCATTAATCTCCAGTCGAGGCTGGTTTTCTTCATGAGATCTTATGAGGGATAAATCTGAAGGCTGGTGTCACTCAGTTGTCGATAAGAATACACAGTGGTCATTTTGTATACATTAACTTTTGTAAAACTCACTGTGGGAGAGACGCTAATTAAGCTTTGCATCATAAGGCCTAGTCAAATTTAATTCTTTTAGACTAGAATAATACAATAAAGAAAACTGCTTCCCCCTTTATAAAAGTCAGTTTATCAATAGAGCACCATGTGTCCTTGATACATTTATTGACAAAGAAGTTACAATCTAATCTCTACTTTGATATTGTCACATTATTGTACAAAAATAGGTCAAGACATTTAGGGTGCACTGACAGATTGGAACATTAGTAATTTTGTTACTTCTACATGTACAAACATTTACATTGTTACTTAATAAACATCACGTTGCTTATTTAAGACGCGCTACAGTAAGCTATGCCTGACCAGTACAGTTTGTGTTAACTAAATACCATCAGTGCCTCCTGTTCTCTAATGCACCTCATTCATCAATCTGATCTGCTGCTACCTCGGGGGTGTCAATGGGAAGCAAAATAGTAGGAGACGAATACAAAATTTGGATAAAATTCCGTAGAAGACACCAAAATTAGAGGTTATGGCTTCATGCAATTAAACTTGTAGCAGCAAGACGTAGCCTGCCTCGTGCGACTGACGTCATTTGTCTGGGTCGGGCATCCAAAACCAATAATTTTATGATTATAGTGACTGTAGTGATTAGAATGATAAGGCAACGTGACGCGAGGCTCGGTGGCCAAAGAACATGCGCCGCTTTGCCAGCATTTCATTGTTAAAAACGCAGCTGACGAACTGTGAATGATTCTTACTTTTAAAGCCATACATGTTTACCAATATCTCCGGAGCTAAAAATAAATAAATAAAGAGTTTTAACTTATCACTGTAGAAAAGTAAGAGCATCGCTGGCGTCTGAAATAACTATATACCGTCTAATTCATTGTTATCAATATTGTAATTCTATCTTAAGGACGTCAAACGGGCCGCCCGTCGGTCGTTTAAGCACCAAAGGGAAATTTCAAGCATAAAAGAATGTCGGCGTCCGTCTACATCCGTATTACATATAATAATGTAAATGCCACTTCTGTAAGTCGAAGACCCGAGAGATGGGGGAGGGGTGGGGGTCTTTCCCCATAACTGGAATAAAGAAGCCCTTCTCAATGATCCTCAATCCCTTAGATTAATCAATTAAAGCAAAGCACCCTGTTACGTTTGCAATGGATTTATTAGCAGCTCCGTGAATTCATCATTAAAATAAAGGCGTCGTACGCCGGAACATCCCCAACAAACCCTGGCTTTCAGCTGCACCTGACCGGGCTCCTACAAACCCGCAGCTCCCACGATTCGACTGGAATTAGGATTTTTACATTGAATCAAAACGCGGTTTTGACAGCCAGGCGAACGCATCTCCCGGCCGAGCACAATGCCCACAAAGGCAGCCCGCGGATTATTCCTAAGGACGCATGCAAAGAAGTGACAAGTGAATGAAAATGAAACGCAAGAACGCTCACCTTATTTTCGACTCATCGTATGACGTCAATACCGATGTTGTTTTTAGGAATTATTATTACATTTTATTTCAATACGCGCTTTTCATAAATACTTTTCGGCGAACGGAAAATTCCTGAATTACCACTTGCTACATGATCGCTCCATATTTCCTTGCCGTGCACACTAAAGTGTAAACTACACAGACACACATATTTTTTTTGGGGGGGGGGCGGCTCTGTTGCCTGTGATCTATCTAGCAGACATTAGCGCTGGGCTTAAAGGAGACGCGCAATATTCCGCTTATTCTGATTTCAGATTTAAATTATTTATATTGTTCTTCTACGAGTATTATCTTACAATAATAGTTTAAAATAGCCGAAACATAAACGACAGGTTATGTTTTTAAGCTTTAGATAATACCAACATTAATTTACAAAAACGGTTTGGGTCAGTGCATGGCTGTGAATATCCTAAAACGTTCACCATATGTATTTGAAATGTTTATTTATATAATCTGGGATTGTATCACTGTTTATGTGTGAGATATTTCACTGAAAACTAAAATATGCGCTATCGTCGAAAATTTCCGATGTCTATATGTCTAGTTTTTCATTCAGAACTTTCGCACACTCGATATTTAATTTGTATTTATGTTTAAACTCAAAATTTCAGGCACACACATTAAGAATCACACATATTTCTTTATAACCTCTAATTAAATCGTGAATGGGGAAACCTAAAATATCCCTGTGTCATAGGCATATCTATCATTACCGATTATATTACCAACACAAACCATTTCATAAGTAGAAATCAAGGTTTCCCATGGCCTTTGTGCAATTAAATGGCTATGCTCGAGATCAGTTTCAAACAATCCAATAAAGACATCGGAACAAAACGGATAAGTGTCTGCACTGTCTTCATCGAATTATTTACGTTTTGTTTATTAAGTGTTATCACGCGATAAAGTGTAAAGGTTTGCACAAACAAGAGAATGAATGGGAAGCGAACAGGGCGCATCTGACATAAACCCGAACTATCTAGCATTTAACACATTAAGACTGACGGGCAGACAAATAAATCGCCTTTTTTATATTGAAAGAAATATTAACACAATGTTCTGAGCAAATAAAGCGCCTTTACTTTCTGCCATTTACAATTTGCGGGAATAACTGCGATCGTGTATGGCCGCAACATTCAGTTCGTGAGTCCAGCAATATATTACCCTCCGGTGGGTGATGCCGTCGCCCCAACCTGAAATATCCAATGGTTCAGTCTGTTTTACACCAATCGATGCTGACTATTCGCTTGACCACTTCTGTTTGACTTATCACTGGGGTTTTTTTTCTCCCTATGATCTCGCCTTCACGTCTTTTATTGTCCACGTTGGCTTATAAGACTCACACCTGAATTTCAGTCTGTCCACCCCAGCTGTAAGGGAAAGTGACTTCAGCCATTGTCAAATATTTATAATTATAATCGTTTCCGCGGAAAAGTCTTTAAATCAAACACATCTGCTCTCTTACTGTTGGATAAATACGTGGAAAACTGAGATTCACGTTGTCATTCTGCTTGATCTGCGCAAAAAAACTCAATCTTTCTGTGAGAAAAGTCCAACATACACAGCGCATCTGCACCGTCACCGTGACAAATTACACACTTAGCAGTTTGACTGTGCACTCTATGTAGTCGCGTTATTAATCAAGGTCGTGTCGTTTGTCGCCACTCCTTGCCTGCATCTAATCTGACTAGAATGTCGTATGATGAACTGAAGTCACTGTCAATAACAAGGCACCAGATATTCCATGATCAAGTCAGCACTGGGAGATGCTTGTTTCCTATCGGGTGCTTAAAGGACAGGCTGTGTTGATAATTACAGCGTTACGTAAGTCATCTTTAATTGGGTGCTCGATATTTTAGGCCACGTTACGCATGCATGTCAGTGTGTATCAATGGCTAAAATAGGGGAAATTATTACTTTAAAAATGCACCTTCTGAAACAAAAGAAAGAGAAACATTCATGAAAATGCTGTATCGATGTTCATCTCTTTATTTAAAACATATCCTGTGGGCCTTTCAAGAGAGATTAGCAAATGGATTTCAAGGTGACCTTTTCTCTAGCGAGAGAACAATTACTGCTTGATTAGCCCTGGGCCACTTCTCTCTTCGTAAACCCATGGTGGAAAGCGGAAGCTTCTCTTTGTAACTGACCATAGAGCTATAGACAGTGTTCGCATGGTTCGCACGGATTTTACTGATCGGTTGAAGCTTATGTGCCAATATTGCAATTATTTATCATAGGACAAACACATGATACCAGCACATGAAAAACACAGGCCACAAGTCGTTTCCTTCTCACACAAATTATCAGCAGTGGAAACAACTGCTATGTGAACAGACCGACCCTATCCCTTTTCGCAGTTTGATTTCTTACAATGTATTGAAACAGTCCCTTCCAGGGTGTAACTCATCTAGGGGAAAATAGTTCTTTTGCATATTTAACAGATCCCCTGCAGGGTGGCTCCTGTTCCCGTGTAGATGTTCCACCATCCTTAAACGTCCTCCTGTAGTGTAGAAAAGGTGATTGCCACGAGCCACACGGCTGTATTACGTGACACTGCTTCTCGATATGCTGTATGGAGCTGTACAGTTATTTTCTCTATGGTTCTCTTGCAAGGAATCATGTGCACAGAAACCTTCATCACCTTTACAGGCAGTCGCATCGCAGCCAAACAATACACTGGAATTACAATGACATGATCACAACCCTTTGTGCAAGTTGAACACTGAACGGTGGCCCCCGTAAGGTACCCACCCGGGTGGCCTGGAATATGGCGAGAGTCCAAGGTCTCCATAATCTTTAGAGTGGGACGCAAGGACACAGTGTCACACATCTGACCAGACAAACTGCATTGCTACAGAAACCTAACAGAGTCCCCAGAATGTCTCTGTGTTCCAGTTATCAGGCTCATCTCACTGGAAGGAGAACAGCAGAAATAAGTGTTTTGTAGCCACCAGATCCCATGGGAGCAGATCGTCTCATGATGACCATAAATAGCAATCTGCATACATTATAACAGCCTTCCTCAATGAGAGTGACTGATCCGTGGTGAGCGTGAGGTCACGCCAGAGCAGACCATGTCCGGTCCTGCATTCAGTGTTTACTTCCTGCTTCTAAGACATCTGGTCTTTTTTGGAATCAATGGATGTTCCTCTAAGGGTACATATTGAATCCCTGACAGAGCAAGCATCCTGTCGGAAAGGTTAATGTGTTTCGATATTATGATAATTCATGAAAGGGAAGTATCGCTTGTCTGTCAAGACAAATGTATGTTTTACAGACTCTGGAAAAGATTAGCGACTACATATAGCCTGAAGCTAAGTCAAGTGTACAAGTGTAGATGTGCACCGAAGGAGCTCTCTGCTAGCGCACTGCTGCCCCCCTGCCTTGTGCAGGGCTAACGGCAATCACAACCTGGTAGAGATTCCCTTGTATTCTTACATCGAATCTATTTTTCACAAAAACCCCGTCATGCTGTATGTATGATACATTTCCTCATGGTCTGTCTTCAGTAACTAAAGGCAAACAAGAATGGAGCTAAAGGGAAATCAATAATGCTCTTCCGTTCGTGGGGGCCTCCCTAAATGAAAATACCATGGTGCTGCACACTCTGTGCCTATTTTCTGTGCCCCCTCCACCAATCCCCCACCACCTTTCCATAGGATCCACAAAATGATCCTCTAAAGTGTTTGCACCAGGCTATTCATGCCTGGGAATTTAGATAGAATAGAGTGGAATCACAGGGAGATAATTAAACTGGCATTTGTACATTAGGTGTCAGCTAATGAAAAGAGGAATGGAGGTGCTTGGGAGGGAGGGGGGTTAATGAGTTAATGGGGAAGGGGGTCACTTGAAACCAGTGTGGAGAAACAGGCTGTAGCAGGGGCTCATTCTTCCAGAAGGTGCCAGCTACTCCAGTTACAGTTAGTTATGAACTATCCAACTGGTCTGCATGCTCGCTGTCATCCATCACCATGTGAACCTGGAAAGGAGCACAGACGCCTTGAGGTCGGGTAAACGAAGGATTTATTCGGAGGATACAGTCGGAAACATGGAACATCACGCAGAACTGACGTTAATAACCGGACTGGGGAAACATACTTAACGTGGACTTAAATACACCAGACTAATTAGATGCAACTAGAAACGTCTGGTAACGCGGGGATTCCACACGGGGTAGATGAGGGGGCATGGTACACGGGAGGATCGGGCAAGCAGAGCATGACAATGACGCCTTGACATATTTTGTTGTTATGGACCTTGGGTGGACGTGTTGAAGAAATAAGCCTTTGAAACAAGTGAGAAAGGCTTAGCTGGATACATTGTTTTGCACAATACATACTCTGATATGTCCTTTTGGGATCATTGTGCCACTCAGCTGGTAATACAGCTAGTTATCTATGGTCAGCCATGCTTCTCGTAGTCATTCAGGGTGTTATCAGAATCGACCACCTATTACCAGTTTTCCTGTGCGATTACTTCAGGCAGCCTTCATGAATATGCACAAAGGACAGATGAGAAGGAAACAGGATCACATGTACCCCTGCCCTGGTCCTGTCTCTCACAGTATTTTGAAGATGAACATTTTTGTAGCAGTAATTTGATTTTAATTGCAGATCTTGGCTTCACTGCGTCAGCATCATTATGTTATTAAAACCTGGTTTAATCCCTAGGCCACATGAGGGATTTACCTGTTAACCCCTTTGCATCCCTTGTAACCACAGACAAAATGCAAAGCTCTCCTGTCAAACAACAAAGGATCTTAGGTGTCAGCCAGTATTAAGTATGAATAGATTGTAGAATGACCCTAGCTGGGCTGCTTTAGGAGAGGAAGCAAGATGTATACAAGGAGAATGCCCTTAAATTACCTTATCTGATGGTATTCCATGAGAATGCGGTAGACTGAAACAACATTACTACTCTAATTAATTGCTATAGTTAAGTAGTGGGTGTGCCATTTAGATATCACATACAAATAAAGGACTAAGGTCAGGAAGCTCTGGAGCAGGAATGATTGGATAGGCTTGATCACATGGTTTGAGTGAGGACTTTAATGGGGAGAATCAAAAACAAAGCTCTGTTACCATGGAAACCTTACCGGGCTACATAGAAAATGTAAAAATGAAGTGTATGCTGGGAGACTGGACTATACCACTGCCAGTTTATGGAATGAAATGGGAGTTCTGGGAATACTGCAAGGTCTATAGAAGATGCTTTAACAAATATTTTGAATCATATCTAATTTTAAATATACGTTGCTCGTAATTACACTTGTAAGTCTTGGGGCTTCCACTTTAACGCTTATTATACGAATTTTGCAGTCAATATAAAAACTTTTTTTTTTTTGCACGGATGATAAAAAAGTGGTGAAAATACAATTCACGGTTTCAGAATTCTGTGCAGTGCAGAGTAAGAATTCTGGCACCAAAACTGCATCATTAAACTGTTTTTCAAAATAACTGAGAATGAAATGTGTAGGATATAAGCCGGGCGAGATATTTCTGTGGAAAACAACTATTTTTACTCGGCATGGGAAAGCCGGCTGTTTGTTTATGTTACTCAAAAAAAGCACAAGTTTATGAAACCAACCAATGACCCCGAGTAAATAAACACCAAAAAAACGTAATAAAGAATTTATAAAAGCAAGCATTTTACAGTGAGATATTCTCTGTTGGTTCTCCCTTTGCTAACCAATGGCAGTGCATTTATGAACAATGTAACAGAAGCTCTCAATTGGGACTTGGAGGTTATTTATAATCTATACTGGAAAAAAATAAAATAGTACAGCTAAAAAATTATTGCTTTCATTTTCCGTATGATTGAGAATGAAATTTAGAAATTGTGAAATGTGCTGGTCAATGATAATGCTCACTAGTTATTACCGCGGAAGTACGGGTAAAACACAAGTAATAAAATTTGCTTAATTTTTAAATTTTTCAAGGAAATGCGCTACAGCTGCCCCCTGTTGGTGCAGTGGGGAATCACAAGCCTACTTATCAACTGAATGAAATCAAATGCCCGTAACAATCTTAGCCCTTTACTCCTTATCCCAAAATGACCTCAACAAACTATGTATAAACTTATCTGTTTCAGGGAGGGAGGAATAGAAATTTGGAACTGCTGTGGCCAAATTCTTTACTTGTTAATGGATGTGTAAACACATTGTGCCTCGTGTCTTATTAAATGGTACGATGAATAATTCAGAGGTCTTCAGAAAGCTCCTGTCCATTTTGCAGGCTGCTGCTGAGCTTTTCACACAGACGATGCTCTCAGAGGGCTCTGGGTAGGAGCAGAGGTCATGGGGTCAGCCACTCCAATCACTGAGGGAGCAGCTATGCCTCGTTTAGTACAGTAATGCGGAGCACAGTCCCTGAAGAGCGTTTCACTGCAATCATCTGCTTTCAAATCAGCACAAAGGGAAGCACAGCTAGGTTCTAGGGTTGTGTTGCACGAGTGTCGATAGATTGAGGTATTTTTCCTGCTTTGGGCATGTAGTTGTCCTGCAGTCTGCTCTGAATGCCGGTATGTAGGTAACGGGGTTAAACTAAGAGTTTCTGTGCCAAAGAGGTTGCAAAGTGTGCCTGTATTCAAGTGACACACATGGTACCCCGTTTACCTCTTGGGACGGACAATATCCCATAAGAAGCACTTTTCAGTTTTACGTTCTATCTGCAAAGCCATTTCCGAATTCTTTATTTACAAAATGTTTGTTGGTGCGTGTAGTGCTTGCTTATTAATTGTATCAATTGCAGTCAATGAGACCTGCCCCCCCCCCCAACATCCAGAACGTGGTCAGTCAGAAACGCTGGTACAGTACCCAGCCGAACGGATGCCACAGTCCCTGCCCGTCAGTGTCAGCATTATCTGGAGAAGAGAGTGTATATGAGCAGAATTCAGTCTGACATTGAAGCTTCACCCTGTTACGTTCTCGCTGGACAAGTCTGTGGTCACAGTTTAGCTCTGTAGACACGCTACACTGAGCTTTGCAGATAGCGGCCTCTAGCAGCCTCCGCGGCATCCCCCTTTGCCAATAATGAGGTCGACTTGGGTCAGGTTTAAGATCACAGATGCTTCTGAGGTTTCAGTGACGGTTTAATGTGTGTATTCCGGCACTAAATATGGTGGGACGGGGATCAGCTGTCAGAATGGGGCAGGACTTCTCAAGAGGACAGAATGCCCAGTGCGTGATGTGGCCATCTGAGGGATCATACTGGTAAAGACTAATTGTGTAGGTTAAGTCTGAGGTGAAGATCAAATATCTGCACACATGGAAAGCTGTGATCGGCCCATGGCGGTTCTGCTGGAAAGGTCTTTGGTTTCAACGCTGTGGGGCAGGAAACCTAGGAGAAAATGGAGGGGGGGGGGTTTCAGAAAATACAAGAAAAATGTCAGACTGGATATTGAAGATACTCAGAAGGCAACTGAAAGTCTAAAAATAAATGGTTTAATGTTTTCTTTGGAGAAAAAACAACTGGATGCTACAACCAGAGAGGCAAAAGGAAAACTAAGACACTCTTTGAAGCTGATAGGTCCATCCTCCCCTCATTGAGGGATTACTCAGTCTTGCTCTTATTGCACTAATTAGCTCTCCTGCACTCTCTTCTCAGCTTTCTATAGCAATAATAGTATATAGGCCAAGCCGTTTTCAATGAAACGTACAAGTTCCAGTTATATACTTCACAGAAAGATTAATGCACAGCCTATAAAATATGCAGAGGATTGCAAAAGCAAAGAAGTAACATGTATATGACCCAATTCTTTAGAATAAACTTATTGGTAATTTGAATTAGATCCATTTTGAATTTTATTGAATTTAATATGTGGAGCCCACTGGGGTGACCTTTGTCCGTTTTTATCCCGTCTGGCCGTGGCCCCTGCCAAGTTGGCAAAGCTGTTAGGCAGTGGCCGTCCTCTGTGTCACTCATATGTCAGTACGTCCGCATCATCCCCTCCTCCCTGGCCAGCATGCATCACACAAACACAAATTGATACCATGTAACAAAATATGAAGAGCAGTTGGCTTCAATTTCATTTTATGTTTATAAAACGTTGGCAAATATCATTTCTTAAAAGACAGTGACTTCGTTCAGTTTTTCTCTACTGCGCATCACCCTGAAGACCATGGTTTAAAACAAATGGCTTTTGCCAATATAAACTAGTTCATTGTTATCACTGTATCCTGTTGCACTCATTATTGTAGATCTCCATTTGTCAATTCTTTCAGCATGTTCAAGTGGATTTCCTCTCAGCATTCCAGTTTCCTCTCACAGTCTAAAAATGTGCAGTTTAAGTGGACTTGTACCTCAGAATAATCTCTAGTGGGTACCCCCTGATGAAATGGCATCCTGTTCACGGTGTACCCTGCCTTGTGTCTTCCGCTTCTGGAAATTGGCTCCACAATCACCGCAATCTTGCTTCGGTTAAGTGATTATATAGATAACGGAAGTATGGGTGCATTTTAGTATTGTAAGCAAATGCGCCCCCTAGTGGGCAAAAGTCATTGTTACAGAAGACAGAAAAGCAAGATGGCACAGTGTACTGTTCAAATCCAACGTACTCCCTGATTCTTCAAATAAGTATAATCTCATATTAAAGATGCAGATGCTCTTGGTAGCTGAAAGAGACACAAGCAGGACTGTTGCTGGAATCTTAAGACATCAGGGACTTAAGCCCATTAGTGTAATCTGTCCGAGGGTCTTCATATTGAATTATCGTTCTCTGAAGTTATGATGACTGTAGCACTATGAAAGTTTTGGGAAGCACAACCCTGCAATATATCTGTTGTGATGTTTTAACCGCCATGCTGTCAGACTGAGAATTACACACATCACTTGTGGCTTCCACCTCGTGACGCATCTGGACACAAACAAGGTTTCAGAGTCGCGGCCATCAGCTGCCAACGATTAGCATTATTCTGTAATTGCGAATCTGTCTTGAATATAACTGACCAGTATTCAGCGTTTTCTCAGGTGAGGCAAAGCTGACACCGTACACATTTTAGAGCCTGTCGACTGAGCCGTTCACACGCAGCTGCTGTGAACGTGCATGGAAATGTCATGAAGGAAGAACATTCAGTTCTGGGCAGGAAGGAGACGGCAACGTCTGCTCCAGTGCAGCTGCACCAGGACATTTCGTGCAGCTTGCAGAACATCATCTGACATGGAAACGCTGCACACATGGTCACACGGAAATAGAAGGGTCCCAGCTGTCAACTTGCTTAGTTTCAATCACATATTATTTCACACCAATTTCTTCCATCCATTCAGCCGTCCAGCAAAGGCAGATGTAGTACAGGACAGCAGGGACCGATCTGAATGGTGAAAGAAACAGAAAATTCCCAAAGGAATCATTTCACTGCAGCTCAAACCATTTACCTGTTATGCTGTGGTGCTGAGCTGGGTCCTATCATACGTCTTTGAACACATCTGCTCCCCTGCCCACTCCATGGTGTGAGCCATCTCTCCGACTTGCCTTAAGCAGCTTGGGGGTTAAGGGCCTCACTCAAGGGCCCGGTAGC
This sequence comes from Mormyrops boulengeri, assembly GCA_026781065.1. Classification (NCBI taxonomy): domain Eukaryota; kingdom Metazoa; phylum Chordata; class Actinopteri; order Osteoglossiformes; family Mormyridae; genus Mormyrops; species Mormyrops boulengeri. The sequence goes on along the minus strand of JAODLD010000044.1, from coordinate 9,560,278 downwards.
GCTGTCCATGGGAGATGAACCAGGATGTGTCGGTACCATGAGTTCAGTTCAATTCGTTTTATTTTCATATAGCGCCTTTCACAACAGAGTCACCCCAAGGCATTACATGGGTGTGCTGTGATACATCATAACATCATTAAGGAGAATAATGCAAACAGAAGAAAAAGGAAAGAAGAAAAGAGAAGGAAAAGAAAAATGAAAGAAAGAAGAAAAAAGCCAGATGACACCCATGCAGGGAGAAAACCTCTGGGGGTCAAAGGGCAAATGGCTGCCCAGCCCCCCCAGACCGAGATCAGTGCTGTAGGGGGCATCTGTCATTTCTATCTGCAGCTCCTGCATACCAGACCACATGTAGGGTTCAAAATATGGGAGCTTTTCAGAAACATATAGCCCTTGAACGTCAAAAGAAAATGCAAAACTTATGGATCCATGTATGGCGACTATTCATAATACAATCTGAGGGCCGAGCAAATTATGGAAGAAAGAGAAAAAGTGAGGAGGCCGGGGGGGGCCCTGAAATGTGGGAGAAACGGGAGATGGCAGGTTTGCTCCTGCTGGTGAGTTCATTGTTCTTGCGGGTGGATTATGGGAAGCAGAGACCCTGCAGGACGTCAGCAGGCAGACGGCACTGGGCTTCTGCACCATCCCTGGCCATTCAGACAAGGCCTGACAGACTGCCCACGGATGCAGGACATCTTCATCTTACCTCATCTTCCACTTCAGTATCCAGCACTTGTTTGCACTTCATGTGGAAGTACAGTGTGCACGGAAGAACAGCATGCAGCTCCCAGGGGTATGTGGAGAAGGTATCCAAGAAGAACCACGGCCTCTCCGACAGGCTCGGGGAATCTCTCAGGGGCAATTACAGCCGCAGCCTGCCGGAGAGCGATTCCAGCGCCTCGCGGAATTACAGGTGTCAGCATAACTCAGGTCAGGGGCTGGGAGGCGCGCAGAAGTGTAGAAAATGGGACTGAGATTTACACCAAACAATGTTTTGCTCCCGTAACAGACAAGCAATGTTTCGTGTGAGCATCGGCAACAATGGATGTTATGGGAGAACGGTCAGGGGTCAGATATCTGATCATGAAATTGCCATGACTGTGACAATATAATGAACAGATTGTCCTCTGAATCGTACCACTTATTCACTCAGCTGTACACTTAGTGTTACGAACAGCATGTCGCCGTGTCACATGCTTTTCTTGTACCATCACGGTGGCTGAATCAGGGTGTGACAGAGAGGATGGGCTCATTAGCAATGAAGCATGGTGGAGAGGCCTCGGGGCGCCGGGGTCTCGGGCCAATGAGAGCGCCTCCTTCTGCTCCGCGGTGCCTTGGAGAGGGCATGCGGCAGCTCGCCGGCAGGCATGAGAGAATGTGTTATGCAGGTGCACACACATTTCATACAGTCCTATCATTGTGGGGACTCTCCATTCATTTCTATAGGCATAACCCTAATGCTAATCTAATCATGATAACCTTAACCATAAGTAACCAAACAACATATAAGACTTTTGGCAATTTTAGTTTTTTGATTGTGTTCAGATTTTTTTATATATATAAAACTGAGGTTTATATTGTGGGGACCTGAAAAATGTCTTTATCACACTGTGGGACATTTGATCCCCATCAGTGCGGTAAATATAAGTTCACAGAGACGCACAAACGAACACCTGTCAGTCACTGTCTAAACCCAAAGGGATCCAACAGAGCAGTGCGACTGCAGTGACTGACGGCACACAGTAACCCTGCCTGCTAAGGGTAAAGTCAGGCTTCTCCGATTCCCGCTTTAGGAATGTGTGCGGAGTGGCACCGACGTCAGGAAGCTACAGTCGCAATTTGATCACATGGCGTCTGCTTTCATTCACATTTGGCACTGCAGCAGTGATATCAGATGGATGGAGAATAAGCCTTGAATGTACATTTTCTTAACGATAATTGTCTACCTAAACCCCAGTGGTGCAGAGGATTGAGACTTAGTGTGCTGATAGTATTTGGCCAAAGACCAGTGGAAAGCAAAATTCACCAGCCATTTTGTTGCTAATGGCCAAATGCAGTTTGTGAAATGCTCATTCAGCCATATTGTAACAGCCCTAATGCTTGTAGTACTCAGTACAGCCATGAGGTGGCTCTAGAGTGAAGACACCGGCACAAGCAAGAGTCATTTGTATTGTCATGTTATGTACAGAGCAAAGGTCAAATGTACAGTGTGGGGAACGGCTTAAAAGACAGGATGTTATGACCGATTCGCTGCATTCTGACCACGTCTTAGAAAATACGAATCGCACATGTTATATTGCGAACCATTATAATGAAAACCACGGCAAATAAACACCACACACACCAGTTCTGTGTTTGTATAAAAGATATTTACTTCAATTATCACACCTAGGGTGCTAGTGAATAATAATAATAATAATAATAATAATAATAATAATAATACATTGTGAGCTTCATACAGTGATATTGCTTCTCCATATTGTATAGGGACTGTCTTACAGTGCTCAGAACAGACTACATGACTTAAATATTAGAAAACATGTATAAAAAAAAAAAACAAAACAGATGAAACAGAGCGGGAGCAAGAGAGAAATTTTCTTTACTTTATCAGAGGAAACAGCAACAACCCCCCATGATTAACAATCAGGCAGCCTCTCACAGGACTACGCAGACTGACTAATGGGATGGGGTGGGGGGCAGGGGGGTGTT
>JAODLD010000044.1:9514877-9536838 GCA_026781065.1 Mormyrops boulengeri | reverse complement strand
CACTGTTCAGTACATTTTCACACAAGGCGTGAAAGATTAGACAGGACTTGGAAAACACACTGAACTTGGTTTGATGTGGACTGGCGCGCATTACAGCGAGCGATGCAGCTCTCCACACAGACGAGAGGAACGGGGGAGTGCATCATGGGTCACTGGGGCACCCAGAGTGATCGAACCACTGGGGAGCATGAGCAGAGGGGACCGAAAGGAACCTGCAAACAGGGGATGGGGGCTCAGCATGAAGGGCTTGCGGTCGAGAAGGGGAGACCGCGGGAATGAGCGGCAGCACAGTGGCTTCACCGGGGATGGGGGAACACTGGTCTGCCATAGTCCTGCTGTGGCCAGCATCTCTCTGCAGATACCATCCCATCACCACTGACCAGAGCACACCGCCGCTCGCCAGAACCCCAAGCTTAACCTCGGCCACTCCGATAAGCACAGCGCATTCATCATGCTGTCGGCTGATTATTTGCATATTAATCAGCTGGCGGTGCGTGGCGGCTGTGGGGGGGGTTGCTGCTTGGTAATTACTGTACTTCAGCGTGCTGATGGGGTAATTGATTACAACAACCGCAGGAGGCCCCAGGGATGCACACGAGGCTGCCTCCCCCCAAAACATCCCCCACCCCACACAGCCCCTCCCTCGCTGCCCGCCTCATATATGCTGTACATATAAAGACAGAGACGGCAGACAAGCTCAGACACTGCCCAACCATTTCTCCAGACGCCTACCAAACCCTGCGCCCAGTCTGTGTCGGTTCCGAGAGCATCGTTGCCCACTAAGCGTTACAAAAACACGTTAAAACTGCTTTTTCAATTCCATCAAACCAGGAATAATGGACCAGAGAAAATGTTCGACAGTACACATCAACTGAAGCCTGTTACCAGTGAACAGTCTCTGTTCACCAAATTCCTGTATCCGACTGGTCCGCAGGCCATAGGTCTTCCTCACATATCGGTAGACACAGAACCAGGTCTGGGCACCATACCGGTAATACAGTATACTACAGCGCTTTGGGTATACTGCGGTATTCTGAAATTGTGGCGATGAAATTTGCCATGCAGTGAAATTTATCGTGGGGATGACCAGCAAATTGCATCATGGGGGACCCTCCCGTTCTGGTCAGTAATTTCTAAATTCGCAAGATCTTGAAACACCAGACTGGGATTGGTTTTGAAGAGAGTTAAAATACTGTATACTGCAGTTTTATGTCTGAGCAGAATAAAAAATTAGGTACCGCCCAAGCCTAAATAACACTGCAGTCGCCCAGGAAGATATCGCCACTCCCTCTGTACAGGGAACTCCGGGCTCAGCAGGGATGACTGGTAGAGGGTCGCAGCAATGGCCCAAAGCAGCCAGGTTCCAAAATCAGACAGGTATCCCAAAATGATAAAACAGACACTGAGCCACACACTGATGAGCTGCAGAAAGCCTTAAGTGTTACATGGCGTGAGTTCTTGTGATTTGTTTGAATATGGATCTCAGCATACTGCATTATTCCTTTGCTGAAAACCTTTGCACAATCAAGCAGCGCTTCAAAGCAGAGGAAAGACACTGGTACTTCGCTCAAAGCACAGCAGAACAGGCCCTCTTTGGACCGGACTCCGAAACTTTCAGGTTCCAGATCCAATGCCACACCATTTATATCCATCCTACAACACAGGGCCTAGAGGAAAACTTAGAGCTAAAATGTCCGCACATTAAAAAGCGGTTTAGGAAGGCGTAAAGCAATGGGACGAGGATCTTCTTTGTTCTGTGAGATTTTTTTTGCACTCGCGTATGCGTTTCTTCGTCCTCGTGCACTAATCCCCCCCGAGCGTGACACGACTGATTCCGCTGTTACATAAAGGTTCTGGGAACAAACCAAGGCACGTGGGCACACGCTTCGCATATCACGATGAATCTCACGAGCGTGCTGTGCGGTTGGCACGGGGTTGGGGGGGGCATTTGTGTGAAAGACAACATGCTGCGATGAGCTTGCTCAGCCCAGACGTCGGGGATCCAAACCGAGCCGCCTAGTGGACTTTAAAATCATTAAACTGGGTCAGGATGAACTAGGTTTCCATAACAACGCGAGAGCACCGAGACACTTCGCGGCCCTTGCCTGTCCGACGGCACGGCAGCACACAGGATTCCCAATTCCCTTTACATCCCAAGTCCTGTGCCTGAGAGGGGGCTGCCGCTTTGTGTCTAGCTCTGAGCTCCTTGGAGCGTGGATCATGAAAGTGGGAGAATCAGGCATGACAGAAGGTTTAGTTAGTTATTTCAGGAGCTCTCATTATTTCATACATGGTATACAGCATGTTTTTGGGAAAGGCCTAGCACTCTTTATACAGCATTCCTCACAAGCTGCTTATGGTGATTGCAGCTGGCAGTGACACAATGCGCGCGCGCACACACACACACACACACACAGACCAGTACTCATATCTTTGTGGGGACCGATCATTTCTATGGGCAAAACCCTAATCCGAGCAATGACAACCTAAACCCCCACCCAGCCCTAACCTTAACTATAAGTAACCAAACTAAATACAAGACTTTTGTCATTTTTTGTTTTTTGATTGCAAAAAGTCAGATTTTTATTAAATTGATTTCCGCCTTTTGGTCCGGACAAAAATGTCAAAGTAGGAGGTTTTTAATGACCCACAATGTGACGCACACCTCAACTGCACACACACATCAGCCCTTCCTGCGATTCCCACTGCAGGGCGGCGAGTGTGAGAGTAAGCTTCGACACTGGCCTTATTCCATAGCCTTCACCCGACAGCAGACTCGTCCTCTCTGTCCTGCTTAGTCCTCCATGCCTTAATTAGGCTGCTATAATTAGCAGCCAGGCCAGTGGCGCTGAAGTGAAGCTGGCCTGGGCTGGAGAGGACGCTGGGGTGCAGACGGCGGAGGTGTGCAGGCATTTATCACGACCTCCTGCACATTCCCACATACACGTCACTGCTGAGACGCGCCGCTGTTACTGTGCCAAGGATGGGCCTAAAAAAATCCAGCACTGCAAGCCCGTGGCGGAGGGCATCTTGAAGCACAGACTAAAAGGAACGTGTTTCTGGGGGACGGAATGGGAGGACATCCAGGGCCAGGCGGTCTGGGAGCCCGGAAGAGCGGGACTGACGCCCTTCAATTTGACACCTTTAGTGTGCCGGGGGACGCGTTTTTTACACGGAGAGGGCGGCCTGCCTTCGGCAGCGAGAAAAGGGGCCGGCTTGCGCCCCCAGCAGGTGTCCTCTTACCCGTCGCCGGCTGCGCAGCAGGACCCGGCCATCTGGGGGGCGCTAACGCACTGTGTGGCATCGCATTATGTATTTTCATAGGAAGTGCAGTGCCAGGCACCCGATCGAGGACTGAGATAAGGCAGCAGCGAGACCACCACTACGGCTTTAAACTGACAGGACATGTTTAACATGGTCATTAAGGAGAATCTGTCAAGCAGTGCAGGGCACAAGGGCAGCTGGGGAGGGGGCTGCATGCCTGAGGGATTGCGGGCAGAGGAATGGCCGTGCAGGCGGGTAGGTTGTAGGCCGGTACAGGAACGGATGGGTGGGGGGCAGGCAGGTACAGGAGCGATGGATGGGGGGCAGGTGGGTAGGATGTAGGCGGGTACAGGAGCGATGGGTAGGGGGCAAGTGGGTAGCTTGCATGCGGGTACAGGAGCGATTGGTGGGGGGTAGGTGGGTGGGTACCTTGCAGCTGGCCCTGCAGTGGCAGCACGTTGTGCCCCAGCTCGCCGTTGAGCCACAGCTGCATGCGGATGAACGGCTCCCTGCCCTTCTGGGTCAGCTTGCTCCAGGGCTTGGGGCGGGATAGCATGTCGCTCACACTGCCCTGGGACAGGCCCAGCACCTGTAACAGAGGGTGGAGGGGGGCTCTAGTTACTCCCACACATGGAGCATGTGGACAACACACGCCGCACACACATAGACGCCCACATTGTATGGGGACTCGCTGTCAGCTCTCATTACAAAGCAGTTAATGGCTGCTAAGTTGCCTAAAGAAAGTGAGCACAGGAAAACCCAACAGGATTTGCTCATTTGGTTTGTTAAATGTAAAGCAGGTGACTTTGTAATTAAATGCTCCTAGTTTTGCTGGAACCTGTAAGACTTGCGTACAACATGCTTATAAGGAGTTAGTCTTTGTGGGCACTTTTTTCTTATAGTTTGCCTCCACAAAAATAGTGAAACCTCCGACGAAGACACACACACCTACAGACATGTAAATGCACACGCATGCACACGCACATAAACGTATTTTAAAGCCTCTGAGATTTGAACTTCATTACCCGTCCTACCAAGCAAAATCCTCAACAGAGTTTTTGTATTTCGAGAAACAGTGACAAACTGCTTTTCTGCACCAAAAAGGTCTCTGTTCAACTAGCCTTTTATCAGGTTTACAGCCCACTAAGGCCGGTGAGTCCGGGGCTTGACCCAGCTGTCTGATGCCTAAGTTGTTGGATCTGAAAGATGATCTAGAGCATGTGTGGGAGGAGCAGGGCATGTGGTTCTGGAGACGGCCAAACATGGGCCCAGCATTGGCAATGGCGCACTGGCTGGGCTCCTTGACCACGCCTGGGTGCCAGGTGGCTCAGGGAGCTCCTCGGTAAAACTGACAGTGCAGCAGCAAGCGGACAGCCCTCACTGGGGTCTTTCGATGGGATTTTGGGCAGAGTGAGCGGATGCCGGGAAGGGGGGTGGCGGTTTGGCCAGGAGCTGCAGACCTTTTCTCCAAAGACGCGCTGGCAGATGCCGTTCTTGGCCAGCTTGTCCTTGACCTGCTGTGTGAGCCCGGCGGTGTCCACCTCCTGGTACATGTAGAACTCGTACTGCTCGGGCGTGAGTGGTGGCACAGCCGGCTTAGCGGCCTTAGCCGGGGCCAGCAGTGGCGAGCTGGGCAGGGGGCTGCTCTGGGGCGTGTCCCCGCGGCTGGGGCCCTGCAGGCTGGGCTCGGAGCCCTGCGAATAGGGCGAGTCGGCGCGTGGCCAGTCCTTCCAGTAGTCCAGGGAGGAAGAGGAGCAGGAGGGCGCGGCCACGGAGCCGGCCGGCCGGGAAGGCTTCTACAGAGACACAGAGAGGTACAGTCAGTCAGCCCGGGGAGGGTCTCTGCCATGGCTGCTATGGTCAGTCAGACTGCATCTCTGTAACATGCAGAGGTACGGCCAGTCAAATCCGCCCACAATCTGGGGGTTCGTGGCATAAGGTGAGCAGGAGTCATGACCTGACGACAGGCGGAGGGGCCATGATGCCGAACCGACCCGAACAGACGATGGCCCCAATGGCAGTCTAAATGTGGTATCTGGCTGCCCATCGCAGCTACTGTTTTGTTAAGATGGCTCAAGTTATGATCACTCAGAGTGGGGAAACTGCGGGGTGAAACGATGGCACGGTAAACCGGAGCCGGGATCCGGGGGCCTGAGCTTTTTGGGGCGGTGAGGAGCTATGAGTCGCTCCTTCAAAGGGGACCACTCTCGTATGATGCTGGCCAAACCGACCGCGGCAGGGGCGCCGGAAGACAACGTAAGGAACTTCAAATCTCAGGTGGTCAAAGGGAAGCGGGAACAGTCGCTTAGCTTAGCAGTACCGACGTTGGCGGGAGCGGCGATGCTGGCCACACCAGCGGCACCCACCTCCTTGGAGTCCTCCTGCCCGCGGCTCTCCTCCGACGGCAGCGGGGTCATGCCACGGCGCTCAGGGTGCATGGTGCTCCACCACTGGTCTCTCCAGTGCCCTGCACCGCTGCTGCGGCCCTGCCGGCTCCCCCCCTCAGCGGTGGCCTCCGGGATGGGTGGCTCAGAACTCTCCTTCTTCATGGTGGAGAAGTCGAGCAACTGCGAGGGTGAAGAGGAGGCAGCGGCGGTGGTGGGCGGCGGCTTCTTCAGGGAGAGGGCGAGGGGCGAGTAGGGGGGCGAGACGCCCAGCAGCTTGGGGGAGAGAAGCGACAGGTCGCCGGGGGACAGCGAGCTCGCCTTCAACACGGGCTCCAGCGCCGCCTGCTGGGCCTCCATCTCGCGCCGCGCCTGCTCCAGGATCGAGCGGATGGTGTCGTCCGAGCTGCTGCCGCCCCCGCTGGATGACGGGGGGGCCTGGGAGGGCTCCACTGCAATCAAATGAAGAACCGAGCGCGTTCGATTCGCGTCACTCAAAACCGCAGACGTCTCGCCACACCGGTGAGGGTCCGTCAGTTATGCCAAGCAAGACTCCGACCGGACCCATTCCTGTCTGCGCACGCTTACAAAGGGAGCTTAAAAGATTACAAGGCACAGCAATTTGCGTGTCCCAGAAAGAAAACAAATACTCACCATTATTACTGTCATTACAGCACAGAGAGGGATAAGAGGGTATTCTGATCACTGGGGAGGTATATGATTAAGCCCTGCAGCATTTTCTCCCCATGCCCCCCCAGAGCGGTGTTTTCCCACATTCTCTCAGGCCGCAGGATCTCCTGCCCACGAGGCCCACACAGACTCGCCGCTGTACGCCTCACAGCCCCGGTACCCACAATCCACCACGCCGCGAACTCCCCGGCGTACCTGCACGCACACGTGAAAGCTGCTCTCAACCCGCCCTGCAGGACCATCTGCTCAGGCTCGCCTTTCGCTTCAACCAGGCTTCCTGGCATATTCCCGGCCTGAGGTTCCCTCTCCGCTCAAACAGGCTGCACTTGAGCTTGATTCTCACGGAGACTCACTTTTCCAAAAAGTCGCCTGGGCTGCTGGAACACCCTGCCCGCTGCTGCCTCTGTCCCGAACCACCCGTGTCAGGCGGGATGGGGTCTGACTGCCATATCCTCGGCTGATAAACCGCGGCCCCTCATGACCCCGTAGTTGCCCGTCCTTACGAGGTTCCGCCACACCCGACGCCCATTCAAGGCAGACGGTGCTGGGGGGGCGGCCTCCCCTCACTCACCCACTTTCTGCACCTGCAGCTCCCGCTTGGCCTGCTCCAAGATGGACTTGATGGCCTCGTCCGAGCTACTCTCGGGGGTGCGGATCCGCGTGGTGATGCTGCCTGTGAGAGGAAACCGAAAGGTGACTGGCGCCGACTAAATCCGTGTTCCAGGCCTGTGGGGGGGCTGAAGGTGTGAGTATGGTTGGGCAGGCTCAAAGCTGGATGTAAATTAGGACCCAAGAGGAAAAACTGATTAAGAGATTCTCATACCATCACGGTTTCCTCCATACTTATACATAACCGTGTTTATGAAATGTTTACAGCAAAGGATGATTCTGCTCAGCACCGGAGTCCAACAGGACACGTGGGAAGAGTTACGGCGCACGCAGCGGCACGAGGCGAATGAGTAAGCAGGCAGCATGGAGCAGAGCTGCTGCGTGGCATGCGCAGACCGGCAGATGTGCCTCGTTAGCAGGACCAGAAACCCTCACACTCTCTGAAGAACAATAGGAAGCAGACCGTGGAATTGATTAGCTTTAAATTGGGGGGGGGGTTGGGGTCCTGACAAGCCGCGCACAGCAACCCTAATTGGGATTCTGAGCAAAACAAAACGACAGCGATGGTGAGACAGCAGGAAGCTGAAGCGCTCCCTGTCCCGCGCCCAGCCCGCGTTTGGAGGCGAGCATAATTGGACAAGGTCATGCTCACTCATGCGTGAGCTCGGCCACAGGGCACCGGAGGGGCGCTGGGGAGGGTCCGAAATCAAGCTACGAGCAACACTGGGAACCTGTCAGGTGCTTCCCAGAGTGGCCGTCGCCACCGGCGCTGATGTGGGTCACCATGGATTTGGACAGGCTTTCTCCCCTGTCCAGGTTTCCTTCTCTTTTTGGAGGAAAGAATTTCTTCTGCCCCTCATGAGGGAAACGGTAAAAGGTAGAAATGCCTGCCACGCCAGAGGGCTCCATGTTAAATGACGCGTGCCAGCTGCGGCCTAAAGCAAAGCCAGCGGCACCCGCCCCCCCCCTGCAGGCCAAACTGGACTCCCATCCCCCAGACTCCAGGCCAGACAGGGAGACAAACGCACACGCGCTCTCGGCCTCAGACAGCACGGACGGAACGCGAGCACACAGCGCGCGCGGCGGCGAGGGCGAGGACAGACCTGGCCGCGAGGCGCCTTCGGAGCCGGCTCTTCGCTTCGGAACCTCCTGAAACACTCTGTTCAGGTTCTGGCCTGGGTTCTCTGTTGAGAAACAAGCGGCGAGAGGTTAAAAAAAAATTTATTAAGTGTTGGAACTACTAGTACTGAACAAGCGGACCTCTCCCGTCAGCCCCGGGCCTGAGATGGCCCCCTTGCCCTTCTGAAGGGGGGGCGGATGTAAAAACGCAATATGGATCAGCCTGAAAAGAGGAGTGTATCCTCATAGAGATGGACTTTGGGGGCAGGGGAGACTGAGGGAGATGGTGGCCAAAGCGGCGCTGAATGCACGTTTACCAGAGACTACGAGGGGCCAGCAAACTCACTGCACAGCTAGGACAGGGTCCTTGAGTGGCACCACACCCATCACCCACTCTGCACCCCTTTGTAATTCACAGCTGGGGGGGCACATTAGCCCATGGGGGGGGGGCTCGGAATATGAGGTTTGGCTTTAAATATGGAAGACTTTTGGGAGAATATTTGAAGCTGAGGCTTACAAAAAAAAAATGCACGTTTTGTTTTACGCACAGAGAGCTTAGTTTTATGTGACACCGGTGCTGTACATACAGTCACTTCTTCCGATTCATTCTGGCTGCTCTGCCGCGCTTCACGGACTGAAGTAGCAGACAGGTTTGGGGCACACGGCCAGACCAAATGCTGGATGCAGCTGTAGACAGAGACGCGGCAAACGGAACCGGCCCTCGTCTGCGCGTGCAGGCTTTTGCCGAGAGCGCCGTGTAATTTATGTCCTCCCCCGCCACCAAGCGCAGCCCCGGCGTGTAATTAGGACAGACGAGGATGTGGAAGCCCACCCCCTGCATCAGTGAGGCTCCCGTCACGCGCCGCGTGTGGCTTGCCCTCCCAAACCCGCACCACCACGACTGTATCCGGCTAACGGCTCCGGGGGGGTGGGGGGTGGACAAGCAGCTCCCCCGAGGAGAAAGACAGAGAGAGAGAGAAGCTGTCATCTGTATGGCCGACAAGGCAAAGACCCACCCCCACCTGCAACAACTCCGTCTGCATACAGGGGGGCACCGTCAGGGGGACAGGATATTTCTGAGGGTGTCTACAATCACTGACTGTACCGGCTGCACATTTTCCTTAGGACTCTGGGAAAACGGACAAACACCGTGATGTGACACTGCGTCGCATCAGAGGGCCACAGTCAGTTGTCACGAGGGCCATTCTGCTTGTGAAGCTGATCATCGCCAGAGAAGGTGCTGACGAATGTCACAGCCCGAGACACTCCTTATGCTCGAACCTGAGCAAGTCCGAGGACGCCATCTTAGATCTAAAAGGATGGTCACCATGTCATTCCCTGGGACCAGTTTTAAAGCAGGTTCCTGTACCCACAGACTGCAACTACTTTCATACTTACCGAGGCTTGCACAAGTCATATCTATAGGCTGCTGCTTTTAATTAAATGCTTGTGTTTAATGCCAAGATGTGATGTGAGTCTTATCAGTGCATTTCTGAAATGGTCTGAGGAAGGGGATCTCTCCCTCTGCAGGTGCTGCACATAGAAAGCATTGCATGTGAGTGCGTGTGTGCGAGGGCTCACCTCGCTGCCGGCCCTGGATGCTCCTCAGCGCCAGGATGTTCTGCTCATCGGACAGGAACTGCCGCATCTTGTGGAAGGGCTCCTTGCCCCGGATGGTGAGCTTGTTCCAGGGCTTGGGCCGGGCCAGAATCTCGCTGACGGAGCCCTGAGACAGGCCCAGCACGTAGTGACCGAAGATGCGCTGGCCGATGTTGTGCTTGATCAGCTGCTCCTTGACCTGCCGCGCGATCTCCGCTGTGTCCATGTCCTCGCCCTCCGAGGCGCTGCCTGCGCCCTCCGACTGGCTGGGCGATGGAGCCATGCCGTTGACGTCGGGACTGCCTGCGGACTGGTGTGGCGGCTGAGGGAGGGGACTGCTGGATAGGGACCCGGCGCCATAGGGGCCCGCCCCGAAGAGCATGCCCCCCCCAGGGGAGTCCTGCAGCGCTTTAGAGTAGAAGGTCTGCATGAGCTGGCGCTGCAGCAATGAGTTCAATGGCATCTTGCCGGCTGCCAGTGAGAAGGCGCTCCCGGCGCCCGCCACCGCCGGACTGAAGAAGTCCTGACCGATGCTCGTGGGGGAGAAGGGGTGCGCACCGTTGGCACTAGAGGGTACCTCGCCGGCTGCCGCTGCCGCCCGCAGAAGCAGCTGGGAGGAGGCTGGCGGAGGGGAGCCCTGCAGACCACTCGCGGTAGCGGCGGCCACAGGGAGGCGCTGTTGGCTATCTGCTGAGGCCTCTTTCCCTTTCTTCCCTGTTAAAAAAAAAAAAAGCAAAGCATTATGGGAGACCATAAAAACACACAAAACAAGTAGCGAACAATATTAAAAATCTGAAAATCATTAACAAAGAATAAATCCCAGATTTTCAGCTTAAAACAGACCCCTTAAATTCCTCACAATAAAGTCTGTTGAGGTGCTTCTGGGCACGTACAGGATAATATCGTAAGCTATTAACGGGCAGAAGAAGGGCTCTACAAAGAAGATCTCTGCACACCAGCAGGGTCTGTGACAGACGGCGAGAGATCAATGCCTCAGGAACACGGCCGTTACCGTGGGTGGAAAGGAGGAGGTGAAACTGCTTATTTATTAAAATGCACTCGATATGATGTTAAGTCAAAACTAATGTAGTGTAGAAAATATAGGTTAAAAAAATTATTTTTATCCCAAAGAAGTAAAAGTCCTGTCACAGATAAATTCCCAGTAGTCATAGCCAGTTTGTTTTGCATACGAATCTTTACCACAGGATTAATTACTAGACTGTTCCATAAAATACTCCACCTATGCAGTCTCTACCATCTTCCATTACACGCTTTCAACATGACCTTGAATAAAACACACAGAGACACACACGCCGATAGCAAAGTGGCAAGGGCCCAGAATGATCCACACGACAGCGAGTAGAAGCTTCCGCAGATGTCCCCCCCCCCCTCCCCAGGAGTCTGGCAGCCTTCCCAGGTGTTGCCCCCTTGGGCCCTCCCCACTCTGCAGTGGATCCCCACCGCATTCGGGCGCACGGTCCGAGAGGGAACGGCCTTCGGGCGCACGGTCCGAGACGGGCCGGCCTTCGGGGGCACGTTCCGAGAGGGGCCGGCCTTGGGGCGCACGGTCCGTGAGGGGCCGGCCTTGGGGCGCACGGTCCGTGAGGGGCCGGCCTTCAGGCGTACAGTCTGCGGCCTTTGGCTGACTTTGGGTCGTCCTCTCACTCAGACTGCCAATCTAACATTCATCCCCTGAGATCTTACACCTGATTGCCATTTCCTATATCTCCCAGTTACTATTTTAGCTCACAGTTCTCCTTCCTGCAACTATTTAGTTGATAATTAGAAGATGCATGGATGGATGGATGGATGGATGGGTGGGTTGACTCTCCTCTTTCAGGTGTGTGCCAGAGTCATAAAAATGCTTAATGCCATTAAATGGCTTGGTTGCTACAACAGATTTGAGTTCTTCTACGATCTGTCAGATGTGTTCTGAAAAACTAGACCTATCCAGTAAAAGCCATTTTCAGTGTTTGCTCGTAAAAACTGTTTGGTGCCATCAGATGCTGTAGGAATACACCACAGTCAGGTAAAAAGTACATATCCAGGCCAAACTCGCACTCGTACCGCAGCAGAAACACCCTTCAGACAAAGAGTGCTAAGTGATCGTCATTCATTACTTAAACCCGTTCCTATTTTACATACTCAAAGTAGGACACAACTCCAAACTAGTGTTTTAAAAAAAAAATCCTAACCTTCAGTTTGCTGGTACATGATAAGGTCAGATAAACTGGGCCCATTAAAATACAAATTACTGGATTCATTTTTTTTTCCTGCAGCGTATTCCTATGACATTTCAAAGCCACAGAGCATGCACTGTATAAAGGGCAGCTGAGAGCGCTGGGGGCAGGACGGCCATGATGCTTCATTTCCATATCGTGTTCCCCCCGCCCCTCCCCCCCCCACTGCCCCTGGGCCCTCCCTTTGTCCGGGGCAGCCTGCTTGGTGCTGGTCTGAGGCCCGGCCCGTTCCCTGTAGGACTAGAGCAGGAAAAGTGGGAGGGGAGAGAGGACATTTGCACCTTTCATAGATTTAATGTATTTATATCAAGGTTTAATGAAGTGTTGCTAATAAAAAAGGCAATTTCCTGAATCACTTTAGCCTGCTGATTATGTTGGTCCATTTGAGCTTTCAGGGGCTTATAATAATATTGCCTACAAATCTGTTATATGGAAATGGGAAGTGGTATGAAGTTTACCGCCATGACCTTATCTCGTTGTGAGGGGATTCTCAGAGCTTGTATTCAGGGATGTGAAGTCATTAATTACCCACCCCACAGTGGGGCGCCCTTCCTTTCTCTTGAACTGCTTTGCGGTCATTGAGGGGCAGTGGCTGCCCCCCTCCCCCCTAGAGCAGGAGGACGCCGCGGAGATCGGGGTTATGAAGCTCCGCACGGCCGTCTGCTCCAGGCGCTGCCTGGGCACCGGGAAGTGGACCACATGCTCATCCGGCACCAGGTGCCCTGTGAGTTTTACCACGCCGTTTCCTGTGAACCAGTGATCCGGAGAAAAACAAATGATGGTGTGCAGGTGTGCCTGAGGTAGGCCTGGGGAGGGCTGGGAAAAATAAATTAGCTTATCATTGCCCCCTCTGTTTCAGGTGTACCACTAGTTGAAGTTAGCAGTGTTGTGGCCTTTTTTGAATAATTATAAGAATATAAACTGAAAGGTACTGTGTAAGAAACAAGGTGGTAATCTGGGTATGGGGCTGGGTGATATAAATCAACTTGTCCTACAAAAATTAAACAATACAAAAAGAGATGCACTGTCATTCAGAAACATTGCTTGATAGCACACATCAGCCTATTACATCACAGAAACAAATGCAATTCCAACCAATCACAAGGCAGTCTTTTAAGAATGGCTAACCTACGTCCACCAAGCACACAGCAAGGTACATTTCTATTTGCAGTTTAGTTAGTTTGATGGCTTTTTTCATGTGATGAATTTGTTTAAGGGGAATTCTAAGAAAATGTTAAGCAAAAAATTGTCCTTGCAGTAAAGAAATAATGACTTGAATTTTATCATGATAATTATCAATATCGACTGATAAGATAAAATTTATCGTGGTGAAATATTTTGCCATATGGCCCTGCCCTAAATGGGCAGCGCTGGGGCTCAGATTTGCCCCCTGGGTCCATGTGTGTGGCTGTACATTCTCTCCCAGGGGCCATGGGGGCGTTCTCTGCCTTTGGGGTTTCCTTCCTGGGTTTTCTGTGTGTGTGTGTGTGTGTGTGTGTGTGTGTGTGTGTGTGTGTCATGCCCTGTGCTGCCTCCTCCAGACTCCAGGCTCACTGTAACCATGTACCGGATGAGCAGTTGTGGAAGATGGATGGATCTGAGAAAGACATGGATGACTGAAAAAATAAACATATGCATTTAAGTTTATTTCATTTTGACAATGTTAAAGGGATAAAAACAGCACCAATCATGGCTGCAGATGAAGAACAATGACTCTGCAGAGTCTTTCATGAGCCAAGGGCATGATAGCGTTACCCCAGCGAGCTTGTGACCCCTCCCCTTCACGGATGATGCATGTAGAGTGCAGCAGCAGCAGCTATCTTGGTAGAAGGGCATCATTGTGATATTTACCGATGATCAGATGCATCTCGTGAGATGGAATCAGCTATGAAGAGCACCTGGAGCGCAGCTGGGCTGGGCTCCTGCCTGACCGAGGAACGAGCACTGGGTCAGAAACCAGCTCCGGGCACAGTGGGGAAAACAACCGTCCAGTGGCAGAGCTCTCCGGGCCTCGACCCTGACCCATAATTATACGCTATGAACAATCTCCCCCCTCGTAATTGCCCCCCCACCTCAGTTTTAATGGTGCGCAGCTTCTGACGTGGTTCTGAGCAGATCTTCTTAGTAACAGCCCTTGGAGCCATCCGTCCCAGAGTGAGGCCTTGTCCGTAGCAGTGAGCCCTGTGGCGTTCCTGGCCGGAAGAAAGCCGCATCCTCATTGGCCCATTGGGAGGCTCCCTTCGTTACCATAGCAGCAGCTAAAGCATGGAGCAAGTCAATGGCACCATAGAATAGGCATCATCATAGGCAATGAGACATGGGCTCAATGGTGACATATATATATATATATATATACATATATATATATAGTTATTACAGTCTTTCTATCGTTCATCAAGGGTTCATCCAGGAATTTTGCTTTTTAATGTTCCACTAAAGTAAAGTATACAGGTGAATATGCTCTAAAACAGAGTCTGCTCCTTAATAATACAAGAGGTGTTCCTGAATTTTAGAGGGGAGTGAAATGTACTCCACTTATCCAGGACACGATCATGGTGAGCCTGTCCCGGAGGCACAGGGCAGGGGACACCCGGAATGGGATGGCACTCTGTTTGCCTTTATGTGTCTCCATGGCTCTCTGTGCTCTCACCAGGGGCCTGTGCTTCGCCTGTCCGCAGTGCCAGCGCTTTCATATTTACCGAAGCAGTTCAGCCTCAGTGCCTCAAGGTCCCTCATACCCCACTGGGAATTTTTAGCGTTGTCTAAATCTGCATACTGATAATGCCACTGGGCATTTTTTTAACTGCATGAATTCCTCATAATTGGTGCTTTTTCCCAATGTCGTGGAGAGATTTTCGAGCCTCTAAACATTTACTATGAATTGACAGGGTTTACCATTTCTTAAGGATCATCTAGTTCATCTCACTTATATGACTTGTTGCTGAGATTTTTCCATCCCCCATATGAAATAATATCCTTATAGCCTTAAGGCGAAATGTATATTTAAACCTAAAGGCCAATTAATTCTGACAATTATAAAAAACAAAACTAAGAGCTGATCTGTCTCACAGCATGTGATCTCGCCCCTCAACTGACCACAATAATTAGCCCACTAATTATGACCCGTCTTCAGCCTGGGCTATATTTAGGCTGCTGAGGAGTGACAAGGGGGGGGGGGGGGTTGTTTGTACCTCTCACGCAATTTCGCCCCGGTGTCCTGCACGGTCTGGCATGCAAATTCAAGACCCATCCATTACGCCAATATTCACATTCCCCTGGCACCCATCCCTCACATGGGACACCCAGCGGGGGCATCTGTAGTGGGGCTTTGAGGAGTAACCCCCCCTCGCCTCCATCCTCCTATAGGCAGCCCCTCAGCCATAAGCCTATTTAAAGCAGCAGATCTTGTGTGGCTGAAACAGCCTGATCTGTAATTGCAGGAGGAGATGGAAAAGCCACTGAGCATAGCTCTCTGCTGAGCCTTATCGGCCTCTATATGTCGCCGACCGCCAAAATCGCCCGCAGATCTGCAGCCGCGACGGAACGCTGACATTTCTTCACGGTCCGCCGTCTCCGAATCGACGCAGTGCCGCCATGATTAAAGCGGCCAGTGCCGGAGAAGTGATCAGCGCCCATGTAACGGATCACCCTGCCCTTCGTCTCTCCCTCCCGTGCCGTTCCTGTTGGATGTGATATGCAGAGCAGCACCCCCCACCCCACCCCACCCCACCCCACCCTCCCATCCTACTCATCGCCTTTCTACCCGTAAATTGAATTCCGGACGGGCGCCCGAGGTACAATTTTGTGAAGCCAACTCGGCGAAACCTCCTTCCGTTTCAGGCTGTACCTCACACGCAGCCGGGAAGAGCTTGGGGTACGCTGAAGTCTCTCTGCTTTTCATTTCGTTATTCTAAAATGAATCCAATCCTATTTCCATAAGCTGTTGTTTTGTAGGTGCCAATAAGACGTAATGTGATCTTCACAGTCGTGGCTCTGCCTTGAGGCTGTGGCAGGCAAAATCAGGCCCTCCCAGGCTCAAATCGCAGGCCTTTCGTACCCAGGGACGCATGTGTGCCTCCTGTTGGTCCGTGACTCTCTGCTCCCGGGGATTCGTTTGTATTTATGGCAGGCTGCTTTCAGGTAAATAAAAACAGCGTTCGTTGACAAGGAGGATGGAAAAAAAGGAAGGTGTATTTAGAGGAGTCACATGTCAGGCATTAAATTGTCACAGTGAGACTGTGCAAGGCTGCTGAGGAGAAACACTGAATATCAGTCATAGGAGCGTATGAAAGTGAGCCTGCTCCCCAGTGTCAGTGGCACGCAATCCTTTCTGGGAGGGGTTACAGCTTCACTGGGGGCTCATGCAGAGCTGCCGTTTTGCCACATGCAAGGCAGATTACATGCTGAGGGCTGCCGTCCCTCACTGTTCCTTTGGTGCGGCGGGTTTTCTGCTAAGCCCCTTGAACTGGGCGTTGGGGTGCTGGAGTTGGAGAATTGAGGTGTTGGGAACTGGAATGTTGGAGTGTTGGAGCGTAGAGATCATTGTGGTGTTGGAATGTTGGCATGTTGAGCTATTGGAGTGCTGTGCTGCTTTGTAGAATGTGAAGTGCATTCTCTTTACCTAAGAGCCATGCACACCCGTAACTCTAACAGTCGGGAGCAGTAGAAATATCTCATCTTCTCACACAACACCATTGCAATTCAGTCTGCTGTTAGATTTTGGGTATATATGTGTTGGGTTCACTAGTCGCTTGCTTCTCCTGCACCTCGCGGCTCATCAGTACACAGGACTGCTCTCCTCCCCTAATGATGTATTAGTGGCTAACAGCCTCTGCTTCTTTAAACTGTAAATCACCGGCTCACGGCCCTTTTGTGGGAGAGGAGCTGAAGGGAGCCATTGGGGAGGATATGGTCTTTGGCTCAGGGAGAGATCGAGCCCTGCCTAGCAGTGAACCAGAGAGCCTGCCTGATAAGCTGCCGTGTCCGTGCTGGGCGTTAAACGGTGAGCCACAACGCGGGCTCCACTTGCAGTGGCCGGTGTTGCAGCACCTTGTGTGAGACGTACAAGGCAGCTCGGCAAAGGACTGGAAAGGTCAAGCGGGAAATGTCAAGTTTGCATGGAGGGTGGTTAAGAGAGACAGTTAATGTAGTTTAGGGGCTCAATTAATGTTTGGTTTAAACATTATGGGATTGGTATGATTGAACAAATGTACCACCACTGACTATACACAAGAATGTTCACTTGTCACAGTGTTGGATGCCTACGGTTTGTGCCTTAAGCAGACCTGCACTCAGAATCATCCCAGAGATCATTACCAATAAACTGTCAGTGAATAATTAGGTACCTCCAGCTCCCGTGAAATCTCTCGGCACCCTTCGCTCCCCTGCTGAGCGACTCCCTTCCCCCCGCGTAACAGGCGACAGCCGAATTCTCTGTGTCACATCCTGTTGTATTTATCTGTTACCATGCTAACTATGAACCCATGTGCTATGGTGTAATTTGATCCCTGAAGAAAATCCTTGGCCTTTCATTTGCTCCTCTCTGCCACAATGGTGGCGTGTGTTCTGGGTCATTTCCCGGGTTAAGTGAACAAGCTAGGAACGCTGAAATAACAGTAATGGAAAGAATGGAAAGGATTCCAATCTCCCATTGGTGGTGCTGCAAACGAATGTGCTGAGGTTCCCCGCCCCCGCTTTCCTCGCCGGCTACTCGCCGGATTCTGATCGCCCTGTTAAACACGGCGGCCACGCCCCGTCTGTGCCGGCTTCCCCGATAAGAGTCAGCCGCCTGATGGATTGGAGAGCTTTTGCCCCCATTGGGCCAAGCAGCCCTGCAGTGCAGAGCCTGAGGTCGAAGTCACTCCCTGAGTTCTGACTTATGAAACTTATGATGAATTGCTCTTATAAACAAAAAGCATTTCAAAAATTGCAACGATTGCAGGGACCGTTTATGTTTTCTGCTATGAAAACCAGTAAATAACAACCTCCCAGAGACCGCCAGCTCCTCACACAGAGCACCAAGGCACTCAATTTCCATCCCTTTCCTGTTCTTCAGCTACATACCCTGTAGTACATTTGCCCGCTTCCACATTCCCTTGTCCTTCCCTGGTGCAGTGCATCTGGTCACCTTCCGCACACGTCTTTCAGAGAGCACCCCTCTGCAGAGGTGTACTCCCTTAATTGATTGGTTCATGCTCACTCGAACCCTAAGCTTACAAGTTAGGCTTTATACTGTATGTGCTAACCTGTCCTAAGTCCTGTCTGTGCCTTTAGCTTGCTGTCCAGGCTCAATTAAATCAAAGATGCGTCCCTACTGTCTGATCTGCAGATCCCAGTTGGAATTAATACCAAGGGCCGAATAGTGGAGAAGCGAGGCACTGAGCTAATACCCCCCGTGATCACCCTGGGGGCCTTTGTGTCAGCTCTCTCATGGGTGAAATGAAGTAGTGTCACAGTTTAGTCAGAATGGGGTCTGGGCGAAAATTCCAAGACGGATACCTGCTCAGCCGCCCGACAGGTTTATAAGGAGGTTCCGGAACCCTGGTCAATTTCCGTGTTGCCATAACAACTGACTCTGTTTCTATTTAATAACATGCTGAGAGCTACAGCGCAAAAGTCAGCTGGGTTCAGGAGGCAGGGCAGCCCAGGGGGGAGCAGAATCCTCATAGGCAGCTGCAGGAAGCGTGGGCCGGGTATGAAGCCTGTTATACACACACAGGTGTGAGTGGCTAATTAAACATGTTACTCTAGTCGGGGGAAAATAATTGAGCTTAGCATCCTTTGGTAAAGAAGAAAAAGCATTTAAAAAGGCCATCTTCAGTGTTTAATCAAAGGTGATTAACCCACTTCATACGTTGCCGTACTCTATCACATACCCAATCAATCTTAAAAAGGGCATGATAAATAATGCAGTGCGGCGAGAATCCCCCTTTTTACTGTCGTTTCTCTGTTGTCGGTCCATGTCACTCTCGTGGTCTCATGTGATTTTCCCGTCTGCTTCAGTGCAGCCGCAGCTAGGGGGAGTCGTCCTGGAAAGGGCACGACAGGAAGCAGAGTCTGTGATTGGCCGTTGGGATGGGCTCCCCCGGCAGGTGCCTGCGTTACAGTGGATGGACCCCCAGGCTGGTGGAGCCCCGGCCTGCAAGAGCCGGGCTGGCTCTGTGTGAATTTCCTCAAAGTGCTTCGTTTGGAGATTCATCGCTTTCGCTTAGGCCATAAAGGCACTGTGATCCCCGAAGGAGCTCCGCTGTGCATACGGCTGCCTCTGAGCTCACGCGCGTGTGTGAGTGTGTGTGTGTGTTTGCTTTGTTTCCCTGCCTCCCCCCTCCCTTGTGTGAGGAGCAAAAGGCCATTAAAGCGCCTCTTACATGAGCCAGGAGACAGGAGGATGAGACAGAGTGGGATCATAGCCTGCCCCCCCCCCCACCAAGTGCATGACTTATTGACAAACCCCCCACCCCTACCATCACAGCTCCTTCTCCCTTCTCTCCTGGAGTGAACTGCACCATATGCAAGTCTCTCACAAACCGGCGGGGTCCTGTTTCTGAGGTGGCCGTGATGATGCCTGTTTATAAAGGCACGTGGTTGAAAGTGCAGAGTACTGTGCACTGCCTGCCTGGCTAACAGAGATGCTAATGACATCTCCCATGATGTCATTGCTAATTAGTGGTGTTTGCTGGAAACTGTGACCGCAGCAGTAAAAAATGAGGGGAAAATACGTGTATTATATACAATACAATGCATTTTTCATATCTGCTTACACCATACAGGGGGAATGTAAGCAGGTGGTCAGGAAACTAGTCCATTACAGGCCACACACTCATGTGAGCAGTTTAGAGATACCAGTTCACCTAGATCACATCATTGTTTTGGCTCTGCTGGAGGAAAATGGTAGAAGCACTGGGCACATGCCAGTCTGCACAGTGAGGCATCACAGAACAGGATTCCAAGTCCCCAGGCATGCAAGAGTCAGGCTGCAGCCCACTGAGGTTAACCAGAAAATAGATTGATGTTTTCTGAAAATGCTCCTCTTAACCCAAGCAGCTTCTGGACGGAGCCTTGTATCGCCGCTTGATAGAGCCCTACCGTATTCTGCAGCCATGATCATTTGTTGCTTTCACCGCGTTTTAATTTTTTTTTTGCCTGAACAAGCAACTTATTTGAGAAGTAGAAGTTGACCTTGCTTTGAAGGTGAAAGGTGTGAAAGACAGGGCAGAGGCAGGCTGAAATGGGGGGCCGTCGGGGGGCCGTCCCCCGTTCCTGGACAGATGCTCACATCGGCACTGAAAACAAAAGGATCCACGGCACCAGGAACAAAGGAAATGTCACAGAACGATGTTTCTGATGGCGCAATGTATATTTAAAGCATTTTTGCAGATTAGGCAGATGAAAGTATGGAATAGTGAAGATGGAGTGGCTTTACCTTAATTTGTACAGTGGTATTTCTGGGGGAAGAAGGGTGGTATTATCTATCCAGATAATTACATTTGCAGTAAAAGTGAAAGCCCATACCTGTGAATCTCTGATGCATTGACATGGCTGAGTACAGTGATTCTGTTTTTGTTGTGTGTTGATTGAAAAGCTATTTACTAGGAAATATACGTGCTCTGAGTAATTTGAAACCCAGATTGTAGGATTCACACGGTTCATTAAGCAGCTACATTGCATTGTATGTTTCACAATCAGTGTTTTATTAAGAAGCTTTTCTTGTCTCTTATTTTTTCCCAATGTGGCGTGGAGATTTTTTGCCTTTGTGTTACTTAATTAATGTAGTAGGAGGTAGAATCTGAAAAAAAAAAACATCATGGATGAATGTAAACTAAAGTGCTGACCCTGTGTTCCTTAGCAGTGTGACTGTGTGACACTGTAGCTTTGCCAGCAGGGGGGGTCCTTTAAGTCACACAGCTGGAGAGTCACCTTTGCGGCGGTGATGCACGCTCCCCGTCTGCCGCTGCACTCCTGTGTGCATGGTTCTGAACGGCACACAAATGCCTCTGAGCTGATTATCTCGCCGGCTCAGACGGCCCACGTCGGCGTGCTCCTCGTCACCTGCCGCACTCCGGGGGAAATTCTCATCACCGCTGGGCCTATCGACCGCCTCTCAGCGCGACCCCTAACCTCGTGCGCACCGACCGGACTCTGTGGCTCTGGCGGACTTCATTGGCTAATCTCGGCACGTCTTTATTGACGGCCCGCCGGTGTGGAGTGTCCGGGCCGGAGCAAAATCAATGTCTGTATTAGAAAGCATGCCTGCTGAGGAAATGGGGCTCCAGATGTGTTCCTGATTTGTCGCGAATAAAGCCAGGTGTGTCCTTGTTTGATTACCATCTAATTACACAAATGATATATATGTATATGTACTTTCAAGTACATTCACCGTATAGCTGGTATACCAGCTTCCTACCCCAGTCCAAAAACTTGTAGTCAGGCAGATTGTTGTCTCTAAATTGCCCCCAGTATGTGTCCTGTGATGGACTGGCATCTTGTCCAGGATGTCCCCTGCCTTGTGCCCTGTGTTTCCTGGGATGGGCTCCAAGCTCGCACTGGCTGAGCAGGTACATTACATGGATGGATGGATGCGTATTACCGTAATGATATTAGTATCGGCCCTCCTGCGCCCTGCTTTTTCGGCCTCCTCTCCCAGCAGGCACTGTAATACCTTGCCCCGGTCAACCGCACAGCCAGATGTCTGACTGAGTGTAGGCGGAGTGAGTGTTCGCTGCACAAAGCAGCTTCGCATTTGAGATTTTAATTATTGGTTTGCATCAAATTCAGTGATAAATAAGCGGGAGTGGTAAATATGCATTTGGAAACGCCGTGGGTGGAGCGAACAGGTGCCCCAAGCGGCTAGCGCTCGCTAAAGCCGTAAATCGACGCGCTTTGTAATTTAAATGAACAAATGGAACTCCGGGAGGAACGTGAATGTATTGTCATGTGTAAAACTGAAAACCTTTCCTTTTCTGTTACTGCAGCACTCAGAGGCCCGCGGGGGGGGGGGGGGGGGGGGGGGGGGGGGGGGGGGGGGGGGGGGGGGGGGGGGGGGGGGGGGGGGGGGGG
>JAODLD010000044.1:9494828-9506031 GCA_026781065.1 Mormyrops boulengeri | reverse complement strand
GGGGGGGGGGGGTTGGTTGCTAGAAGCCACAATACTTGATATTTATTGAAACATGTCAGCTGTATTGCCAGGCCGGAGTACTAGTGAAATACTACATGACTGCTTTGCAAATACGTAAGTTTAGACATAAACATCCAGACTGAAAGTGGCGGCCTTTATCGGTCATACTGGAAACGCAGAGGGGGAACTTGCATTATTAAAAACCAGACAAGTGCCACTAGCACTAGCATTCAAAAAGAAACATGCATTTCATTTTCAGCTTTATGTACGTGGTTGGGTCAGCAGTCGCTTTTCTGAATTATAATATCGTAAATACGTCGAACAATGGATGTTAACTATGCCAGATCCGCAAATCAGATGCAGTTACTTGCCGTTTGCTGAAGGCCACCTATTTTCAGCAAGCATTTAACTAAATGAACTCTAAACACACACATCACACACACCCACACTTATTCATAAAAATATGTGCGCACATTCAGGACGCGTGTTAAGTGAGCAGCTCTTGTTTTACGGGTCAAGTTTGACTAAACGGAATGTCACTTCCAATCCATGAAAACACAAAAACAAACACCCAGAAAACACGCCACTAAAGGTATTAAACATGGAAGACGGTGCCAAAAACGCCCCGGGCCGTTTTCTTGTAGCGCAGCGGTATGATGATTAAAGTCGCCGCACGCTACACAGTAACACCTTCGGACAGGAATTATACATAAAGAGAGTCGAAAGCTGACAAGATGAAGACGCCTGTAACACTAACATTAACACAAACCTCACTGTACATAACATTATGGCAGAAAGAAATACATTTCATTTCGGTGTTGAAATGACGGGGCCGAACCACTCAAAGAGACTGGAAACCAGAATGTCACCAAAAAGCAAAAAGGCCGGATCAGGCCGGTCTTCCGAAACGGTATAAGCAGCGCTAATTCGGCGTTAATCCGCCTCTTTCGGACAGATGTGCCCCATATTCACCTGTGAATCGGTTCACCTTCGGCGCCGAACGTCCTGCTGACAAATACGACATTTGCTGCTTTAGCCGCGCCGCCGCCTCGGCGTGTTTATGCAGCGACCCAACGGGGAAAAAACCTTCGAAATGCAACAGCAAAGGATGCCGCTAACGCAGGACAGCCCCCGCGATTCCCACATCCCTAGATGCCTGCATCCCATTCATCGCACCCGGCCATCCTACACCTTATCGCCGGGTTTCCCATCACAATGCACGGGCCTACCATGTACATGTATATCGCCAGCAGCCGGGCACCTCGACGGCTAATACCGGTGTACTTCTACGCCATTGCATCGGGAATCTGCAAAAGTCGACGTGCTGCTTTCTTACCCTCTCCCTCCTCCAAAACTGCCGTAAGCCCGATCCCGGTCATCGTAGGTATCGTAATCCGCCATTGCAGTGTGTGCAGGAGAGGAGCCCGCTTAAGGACCCAAATAGAGTAAATTACGGCTGTCCTCATACTGCCTGAAAAGAACTGAAGGAACACCGGGCAAGAATGTAAAATCTTTTAATCAAATGCTGTATATTTTTAATACTTAGACGTATCTCATGCTGTACGTTGTTTTATAGATATGAACGATTGCACACCTCATAACATGCATGCGACGCACCATTACAAAAATATCGAAAATCAAAAATGTCTCTGTCAGCTAGTTGTGTCTGAATTTACTAGTGGTGGTGATCTATCTGGTACTATAGATCCTTGGCGTAAATCACTGTCGCCTGCTATAACGTTTGCCTGTAAGCAGTAGGTAACCTTATGTCATAGTTACTGGAATATGACTAATTGTTATTATTGTTAATTGTTAAATAACTGATAACAGAAAAAAATCACCCGGGACACACACAAATGTATATAGTGGCACATTTAATGTGGGCCAGAAAAAAAATCTTTGTCACATCTAAAGTGAAAGACCGTAATACCCACAACATTAACAATGCACAATGCGATCGCTTCAAGTTATACGAAGTAATACAATAGCACAAATAAAATAAAAACAAAATAAAAAAGAAGTAATCTGCATTGAACACGTATACATTGCATATAAAAAACACATGAGAGTATTAGCTTAAATAATTACTTGTGTAGCTTTCATTCTTGTACCTTAAAACGCATGAACCATATATATATATATATATATATATACATGAGCTAAAACTTTCACAACACATGTCTGATCAAAGGACAAACTCATCCATCCATCCAAAGGGGGCGGGATGAGAGAATACTTCCGCTTGTCCCGGAAAGGGCGGAGTTTGCCCTTCCAGCATGGGTGTACTCTCACATGGCATGGCCACGGCGACGAGATCAGACATGGGTGAGATAGAAAACCAGCAACCTAAACCCAAAGTTAGCGATGCTAAGGGCATCCTGAAGCAAAACAGGGAGTTTCTCGATTTCTTCTGGGACATCGCAAAGCCGGACCAAGAAGTGCGGCTGAAAGCCATCGACTGCTTAGTTCAGCATTTGAAAAAAAGCGAAAAGGTACGAACACAAAATCTCATCTCTAGATGGGCAATAGTTTTTCTACCGTATTTACCGAGTAAATTGTTTTGTGTCGATGCCATTTTCAATACGGTATTTCGAATAAAGACAGTCTTAAAAATCAGCCTTTTGGTGACATGATTAACATAATTTCTCTCTATAATGAAGGTCCTGTTTATTTCGACACGTGACTCAGTCATTCTGCCAGATTAGCATTTATGCATGTCTGTAAACTGATATGATCAGTGTGTATTTGTAATTATATTATGAATAAGTCATTCATTATGAATAACTGTTATTGCATTCAGCGTGTTGTGATTTGCTGCGCGTTAATGATGCTTTTTATGTGTCACGTGTGTGTGTGTGTTTTGAGCAGCCAGATGAGCTGAAATATACATTGAAAAGGTTGGTGGGAGGCTTGGCACACACGCAAGAAACCGCCCGGCCTGGTTTCAGTTTGGCTCTGGCCCAGGTAAGGTGCAGTAACAATGTTTTTGCAGTTATGTATTTCAGCAGTAAGTGAATCCCAACGTTCGTCAAAACCTAGGAAGTTTCTATCACGGCGCACGTCACAGGAAGTT
Organism: Mormyrops boulengeri; assembly: GCA_026781065.1. NCBI lineage: Eukaryota > Metazoa > Chordata > Actinopteri > Osteoglossiformes > Mormyridae > Mormyrops > Mormyrops boulengeri. The sequence continues at coordinate 9,502,958 of JAODLD010000044.1, read as the reverse complement.
ATGTTTGGTGTAAAATGTGACATGTCCCATTGAAAAATTCTATGCTGTACTGTAGTTAAGGAAATTTGCATTTACAAAATAAATGTAATGACCACCTCATGAGGCCAGACGTACATATCTCGTGTATGAGTGTATGACCTACAGCTGCTAAACATATCAAAGTGAAAGTGATTAATTATCACAGCACAGGGTACTTCAGTGGTACCTTGCTGGTCAGGGATTGAAACCAGCAACCTTTCAATCACAAGTGTGCTTCCTTAACCATTTAGGTCAAATGCTCTACTCATGTGTTTTTTCCCCATTATGTCTGCCTGTAGGTCCTGTCCGTATTTGAGGAGGTCCCACTGCAGTCAGTACTGGACCAAGTCAAAGAAACACATGACCTACAAAAAACAAAGACAGTAAGTGATCGGATAGATGCAAGTTCTCATTTTGGGACCGCTGCCAAAATTGTGATCTATGCTTAATTTGAGTATTTTGTTTTGTGGGTGCGTGCTGTGTTGTTGAATTGCGACTTCATGTGTATCCTACAGAAGCTGTTCAGAAATGCTGTGTTCGGCTCCTTCTTCGGCGTGCTGGCCTTGTCCCAGTCAGCCCGTCTTCCGAAGGTGAGGGTCATGCAGGCTTTTTCCTGCCTGCTTTTTGTTTTGTCTGTGTTTTATGGTTTTCTTTTCACTGTACATTCATCAACCTCACATGCATGTTGTATTTCTCATGGTCTTAATCATCTTGTCTTAATTGCGTAAGAGAGCCATTGACGACCAACGACAAATTCCCTGTGTGTGTGAGCGTACTCGACCGATAAACCTGATTCTGATTCTCCAAGGAGCCCCAGATCCTGCTCCAGTGTATCCAATTGCTTCAGCAACTGGCCCGATACAGAGAACACCTGAAGGATCTGCCCAAGAAAACCATGGTTGACATCTTATCTGAGGTAAGCCACTGGCTGTAGAGGCACTGTTGTGTTATCCAAAGTCTGCCTTGATTGGGAAAGGTTAGTCTACCCCGTTATATAAGATTATATGCTTAGAGATAAACCAGACCATTTAAATTTGCTTTAATAAATTAACTGGCTTCTGTGTAGTCGGATTATCCATCGATCCATTGATTAATCTCTCCATCCATTTCTCAAGTACTGGGTTACAGGTGTGCTCTGCGGCCAGTCCCAGGCTGCATGTAGCCTGCTTGGATTATTCGTAGTTAAGGTAATGATTTTTTGATAATTATTTCTTTAAAAGACCTTTAAATGTCTTTTCTGCAGATCACAGAGGAGGTGTTCGATGAGGTACTCCTGGGCGCTCTACAGAGTGACCTTTCTTCAGCGTTTAGCACCCCAGAACAGCTACAGCTCCTCCTGGTGGCCATGCAGAGGTTTCCCGGTTTGTTCAAGCCCAAGAAACTCAAGAAGTTGCTAGGAACGTCGACCATAATTACGAAGGACACCGTCCCAAAGTAAGGTCTCTCTATCTTGAAGGGACACCTGTCTTTGAAAGCTCAAACCCAGTTCTGTAGACTGAGCTGTTTTTCATGTAATGATAATTTGTTCTTTTGTCTTACACTGTTGTTTTTTTTGTCCTTCTCCAAAGGCTGGTCGAAGTCTTGAAGGTGGCTGGCCGCTCTATGAAGAAAGAGAAGCAGCTCCCACCGGTCGCCCTGGACCTGCTCCAGGTGTCTCTGCGGGAGAACACTTTTGACCTCTTCTGGAAAGACGTGGTGGTCAACGGGCTGCTGACAGACCAATCAGGCTTCAACAGGTATGCGACTGACTTGCCAGGTGGAAGGTAGTGATGGCCTTGTCATCAGAAATGCTTATTGTATCTAAAGCAAACAAATGGTTCACGAAGTGATCGCTATTCTGGTTTTCTAGCTTCCTGTGCTACCGGCTGCTGGGGGCAGTGCTGCGTTCGCTGTCCCTCCCACAGCTACGCCAGGTGCTGTCCGGAGAGGTGATGCGGCATTACGGGGAGCATGTCGTTACTGCCCAGGTGAGGCTTCCCGAAAAGTGCTAAGGAATCGTAAACGTCAATATTGTGTGATTTTTTTCTTTTCTTTCTGATGACTAGTCATGTGATGTGTTTTATTGACATTGTGAATGGGTCTCATTTTAAGGCTAACTTGTCCCGTGTCCATGTCTGATCTCACAGATGTGCTGCTGTTTCTTATTAAATTCATGTTAAGATTCGAGCAGTTTATTGTCATATGGGCAGTAAATTATGAAATTCTTATTTTATTCACTCCAGATGCTGCAAAAAATGAAATCGAAAACTGTACAGTAGATAAGCACACATGATATCTACCGTAAATAAAAATGAATAGATAAAAATATTAATGTGAAGGGGAAAAAAAAAGTACAGTACCAGTCAAAAGTTTGGGCACAGCTACAGAAAATCATTTGGTTATTCAACAAGATAACGACCCTAAGCACACCTTGAACTTACGTAAGCACTGTATTATCTTGTGAACAAGTAAAGAGATGGGGTGCTGTGACAGATGACCTGCCCCCCACAATCCCCCCCCTAAACCCTATAGAGCTGGTTTGGGATGAGTTGGATCAGAGAGTAAGAGTAAAGTGGCCAACTGGTGCTCAGAACTTGTGGAAACTCCATCAGGACTGTTGGAGAAGCATTCCAGGTGGCTACATCTGGAAGCTGGCTCAGAGAATGCCAAGGGTCTGCGGTGCTGTCATCGAAGCAGAAGGGGGCTGTTTTGAAGAGTGTAAACAGATGTTAAAATGTTGAGATGTCAAACTTCTCCTGGTCATTGCGATGTTGGATATGTATTACTTCATTGTGTCCAGGCTTTTTACTACAAATTGAATAACATAGCAAAATAGAGGCGAATGCATTGAAGGCAGGTGTGTCCAGACTTTTTAATGGTACTGTACACCACACTTGTGTATGTATACATGCCAGACGGCTGAGGATTAAGATGGCATTCAGCCTACAAAGCATTCACTCATCTTTCCCACATTGTTACTGGATCATTTTCCAGAGGGCAGGAAACTTGTGGCTATTTGAATCGACGTGAGCTTAACCAGACTAGCGGATCATCAGGTCTAGTCTGCCGTCTACGCGAGATGGAGCTCAGATGTACAGGCTGTAGTTAAGCTGCAGAGACTCAGACGCGATTTCTAAACATTACTCAAGTCACAGGACAAAGTTGGAGTTATTCCCGAAATGTTGCTTCAGACAGAATCTGAGCTCTGCTTTCGATTAGATGCAGAATCGCTCTCAAATAGCATTTAACAAACTGATACTTACATGGTTTGGGAATGACAGAGTGCAGCGTTTGGTAATACGCTTAAAATCAGTCCCAGACATCCAAAAGGGCGGAGGAGACGGCTACTGTGCGCACATGTGTCCGCATAGCAGAGGTGGAAAGTTCAGGTCCACAAAGTACAAATCCAGACCAAGGTTTTGTTTCAACAAACCAGTTGACTCTCTGTGTCTGTGACTCTTTATGCTCAATTGGTTGGTTGAAAGAAAACCTTGGTCTGGATTTATACTTTGTAGACCTGAACTTTCCACCTCTGCCCCATAGCACCTCCCCCTGCCGCTAGGGGGGGGGGATTTCAGGCCTAAAGGGTCCCCTGCGGCAGCTGCATGCCCTGAGCCACATTGCTGGGCCAGCGGTGAAACAGAGGGATTACACTAATGCAGCCTTCAGGCTCCCCTTAATACACGCTAATCTGACATAATATTTTCACTTCGGTTAGTGCCTGTATTTGCCCCTCGCCTGCTTATCTGGGAGTTAAGAGGCACCCTTCACCAGTGAGGGATCGGCACCAGGATGGACAGGGACCACTAATGGATCCACACCTGGTCCAAGATGCTGCTGCTGTTTTTCAAAGTGGCTTTGTGCAGAGGAGGAATATTCCAAGGGAGGATGACGGAAGCCAAACGGAGCTAAGGTCATGGGGAACGTTTTCTGGTCATATTTCGCTGCAGGGCCCTTGCAGCAGGAAAGCGGACCTCGGGTTCTGGTCATAGGAGCGGGCGCTAAGCTTTACGGCCCTTACATGGATTAAACATAAAAATCCAAACCCGAGCGTAAACATGCGTGCCTGTCAGGCGGGCGTGCCATTTAACTGTGTGCAATAAATGCTGATGAGTGTTTTTGATAATTACAGTTTATAATAAAAGACTTTTTTAAGCTTAGAATTTCCTAAGCCCATTCCAGGCGGTGGTTTTTCTAGAGGAATCTTATATAATTGTTCAGAGGATAAACATCTATCAACAGGAGGTTATTTAAAATATGAAATGGAAGCGTACGTGCTTAGTACACTGACACCAAAGTCAGGTTTAAATGGAAGATACCCAAAGCAGAAGTACCTTCCCAGCATACCCCTTCTACTCATCTCTCTCACACACCTCTCCCCATATCCCCATCGTCTGACCTTAGTGCACACCTCAGCATCGCCGCATGCGCGTCCCCGGCTGCTACGGCACAGAACCGTTTTAGAAATATTTTTTCTCCCCCCATGTTAAAAGGAAAGAAATAACACACTGTGGAATGATTTTGTGGTGGAGTGCCTCTTTAAAGCTCCGAGTGCCCCTCTCCAAAAACAAATCAACAGCCTTGGGCTAAATGCCTGCCTCCCGGCTCTCGTGACAGGCTTCTTCACGCAGGAGCGAGTGAAACGTACAGCTTTCTGAGTCACTCCGAAGCAGCCAGCACCTCGGCCTAAGCTGTAAAGCGGCAACTACTCTGCGTCCCTCCCAAATAAAAGGCGTGACTTAACACCGGGGGGGGGGCGGGGGGGAACGTTTGACCCAAATGCTTTGCCTGCTGAAAATATGGCAAAGGATACAGAGGTTTAAAAACCGGCGGCTTCCATCGCGACAGCAGGAAGAGGAAAAAAAAATGATTAAAAAAAATTACACTTAAGAACATTTAAATTCATTTTAAAATCAGCCCAGACCTACTGAGACAAAAGGACGAGAAGCAGAACTTCTAACGACCTGATGCACATTGTAGGTGCCGCGGATGGTCTGACACGAAGCCGCCTAATTATGCAAGGTTTTCTGCGCCTTTGTCACATCATTCATACTCGCCCCCTTCCGAAAACCTCGCCAGGCAGACTCGCTGCAAACCCGGGAAATGCAGGACACAAAACCCAGTGGAACCCCACAAAAAAAAGGCAGATAACAAGAACACACATAAGGAAAGATTTAAACACTCAACCCTGGAGGTCTCAAACAACAGCTTCTGACATAAAAAATGGGTTCAGGCACAACTATATTCAGTCCCAGAATCCCACAGGGCTCAAAGAGACGACTCAGTGTGCGCTGGCTCCATTTATGCATTTGGCACTGGTATGGCGAAGCTCACACTGCGACCGGCCAAATGAACGTTAATCATTTTAATTGCAACATCTAATTACAGATTACTCTGTTTAAAGATATCAGCTGGGTTTTATTAAGAATTTTAAGTGCACGGCATTTTTTAATGAGCGTTTTAATGAAAGCGCAGCCTGTGCCAGGACGCTCATTACGTTATTTATGATATCGATAATGTCGATGGGACGCCATATCCAGTGCGGTTTGGCTGCTGCTCCCCTGATAACGACAGGGACAGGAGTAATCAAACGTGCGCATGCACAGAGGTCGGGCCTCGCTGCCGCCAGCAAAGTGACTTTAACGCGAATTCGCCCCCGTGGCTAAAAAGCACTTTGCACATTTGGGCGAGGCGACCAGCTCATGCGCCCTCTGCCAACAACAGTGAAGCTTTTATGTCATCTAATGCTTCATATTAACCAGAAAAGGCTGGAGCGATCGAGTATTAACGCTAAGCGCAGATGACCCTAATGTAGCACAAATAGGTTAAAGTATTGAATTTGATGGTTTAACTCAAGGCACAAGTATTTTAAATACTTTCGGATTTGCTGTGGAATTGAAATTAGACAGGAAACCTGACTGCGTATCATACGAGATCAGCAGTTACGGTCTTTTATTAATTGACAGTTTTGATCATCATATAAACCCCCATCAGCACTTTACCAAATCTATACCCATATGAGCAGACACCGCACTGAGGAATAAACACACTGCAGTACCCGTCTACAGCCACATGGAGGCAGGGTACAACGAAGGACCTTCCACAAGCAGCCAGAAAGACACTGGCAACCCAAACTTGAAGACGTACATGACCGGGTCATGGCTAGCCACTTGCGGACAGTTTCTTTTTAGCTCCAATAAGCACGGGGACAATCTCAGAAGCACCTCTCAGAGGGTATCAGGGTCTTCATGTATGGCAGAACCATCAAATTCTAATAAGAGATAGCAGGGGGTTCCCCACGTGAAGATTCCAAGATTGATCTCAAATATAGAAAGAACAGTGAGAGCTCCGGTTGCATGAAAAGGCTGATGGAGGAAGGAAGGAGCACACAAGGCAGCCATTAGGGTCACAATCACAGGTCGGTCCTCAGCTGTCTGGAAGAGAAGTAAGCCACGCTGTGTATGCTGAAGGTGGGGGTGGGACAGGAAGTAGGCCAACAGCTGGCTACTCATCCCTTTATCCGTATCTTGGGTCAGACGAGGGAAACAGTCTGACAGGGCAACCCTTCAGGAACTGAAGAGCTACTTGCAAAGTATTCTGAGCCTAACTGGACTGCAAAGCCGAGAAAAAAAGGTACCAGAAAAGTAGCCAGTCTACATCAAACTGCCCTTCAGAAATTCATTTCCAGGAGGGGATGGAACTGAGAAGCAGCCTGTGTGGTGATCGTGTCTGTGGAGTCTCTGCACTTAATTGAGCAATCAGAGAGACGTTGTCTTGATTTTATTTTTTAATTGGGGCTGATGAGTCAGTGCCTGGAATGGGAACGACCTCACGGTGAACCACTTTGTCGTCTTCGCAGAAAGTTGTTTAATCAGCTTCCTGGATGGTTTGTTATCTTGGGGGGGAGGGTGCTTTTGGTGTCTATTACCCCCCCCCCCAGTTCATCCTTGAGAAGTTCCAACAAGCTACCACGACTTAGGTGATATTCATTGATTTTAACATTTGAGAACAATGCATTTAAGGAATGCGGTGCCAGTCTGGAGACGTGCATCTGACAGCCTTTTGGAAGCATTTAGAAGTGCATTCTGGTGGCCGTGAGGGAAAAGGGGCGGTTAACTTTTGTGCAGAGAGAAATCAGCAGCTCTCTAGGAGAGAGAGGGGATTCATCACCAGGGAGAGGGCTCACAGGAGGCCGGATTCAACAGCGATGCAAATCCATGCGCAAGACTGGGGAGGGGTCAAAATCCACATCTTGGGCTTATGGGTAATCTGACATCCTGCAGTGTGTAGGCAGGGCAGTAATACCAATAGATGTATTCGCTGGGGGAATTGCACCAGGAACTGTCAAAGTTCAGAGGTAAAACGAACAAGACCTTTGCATGCTCCCCTCCGACCGCCGTGATCCATTCGCATGTCTTCTCTCAGCAGATGCACTTCAGCCACAAGCTAATGAACGACGTCCCAGAAAGGGGACCCGACGGCAGAGATGCACCTGTGCCAGCCCTGGTTTCCAGCAATGATTCTGGGCTGAGCTTCAGGGATCGGGCCCCCCAGCGAAGGACCCCTGCCCTTCATTTTAGGATGCCGGGGATGAGGCAGAATACCCCGGCTTAACTCAAACACAGATGCGCTGATGGTTTTAAAAGCCGTGCGTAGTTATATATAAACTATCCCAAAACAATCACCATCTGGGCATGTTAAATACGCCATTAAACAGTAACATCAACAATGACCTGATGTCGGGCAATTCTATTTTCAGCCCACTCATGTGACTTCTGATACAGCGCCGTGGGCGGCAGTGGAATGACGCGCCCATAGACACGAGCTGAGCTCTGGAGCTGGACATAGACGATGAGCAGACATTAAAGGAGGTCCTCGAGCGGCCACTGGAGGAAATTAGAGGTTAACCTGCTGCTGTTACACTGTGGCTGGGGGGGAGGGGCACAGGAGTGTGCTGGCAGTAATCCCCCCTGCCCTCTCTCCCTTTCATATCCTGCGTTCCTACTGTAGCCCAAATCCCCCAGGGCCAGCGCGACATTTCGCAGATTTACCCCATTACATGTTAATTCCCACGGGGGGGGGGGGGGGGGGGGGGGGGGGGGGGGGGGGGGGGGGGGGGGGGGGGGGGGGGGG
>JAODLD010000044.1:9474753-9489307 GCA_026781065.1 Mormyrops boulengeri | reverse complement strand
CCCCCCCCCCCCCCCCCCCCCCCCCCCCCCCCCCCCCCCCCCCCCCCCCCCCCCCCCCCCCCCCCCCCGGCCCCGCGGGGAGGACAGATGACAGGAAACAAGATGGAGGGATAAAGGGAGGAGGGCTTGCAGAAAGAGCCCCCCCACAGCCACATTTCAGGGGCCCTCGGCAGACAGTCGGGGGGGGGGGGGGGGGTAGATGTTTTCCAGCATTGGTTCTTCAGCCCAAACGTAATTAGCCCTCGGAGACAGAACAAGGGGCCATTGATGAGGTACAAGGCGCCCTCTCTCTCTCTCGCTCTGCGAGGGGGAGGGCCTGGCTACAGCCATGTGTATTAATGACGGGAATCTCCACGCAGGCCCTCATTTATGCCATAAAAAGGCAAGCCTCCCTCCTGGGCCCCGTCGCGGCTGATCGCACCGTGGACGCTCGGCACCAGACGCGATCGCGGGGCACCCCAGGATGAGCGGACGGGCCGCATGCAGCCCCGCCCATCAGCGGGCTGTTGCCCTCCATACCACGTACCTCTGCATCTGCTCGCTTAAAAAAGTTGCACGCCTCAAAGAAGTTTAAAGCCCCCAGTTTTATTTAAAAAAAATAAATAAATAAGAAATTTGTCTGAGGGATCAATTCAGAAGCAGCTGCATGCTGGAGCACTACAACCAAGAGCAGTCATTAGTGACTGTCGAGCGCCAGAGGCCTGTGCTACTCTCCCCTCACTTTTACACACACCCATTCTTGCACGCTGCCTTGTACATGTTCCCAGCCAGTTGCATCACGGGACACCACCTGGGTAAGTGGTCAGCGAGCTTCGAAAATGAGGTGCCTTCTATTTGAAGAGAGGGGCGTCACCAGTACAACTGGTGCTGATCGGCCACGCTCCCTTTGTGTAGCAAAACGCTTGTAAGCCCCTCCCACAATGCAACATCGAATCAGCCACCACAAGACTCACTGTTGTGGTCCTAATTTAAATAAATAAATAAAAAACGCCTAAACATAACAGACAAACCCAAGCATAGTTTTGGAATGCGCCATTGAAGAGAGACATGTATTATTACATACAAGTGAACGGGCATTTTCTGGCCTGAAACCAGAAGCATTGCAGGTCAACAAGACAGAAATTTGTCCAGGGATCTGAAGTTGGGCTGCAGGTTTTGAAGTCTCAGTTCACGACGCCACAGTAAGCGGTGGCGACGGAGAGACCAGGAACGGGGAACAATGTAATGCAGAAATCAGGCAGCTTGAGAGAATTCCAACTGAAAATCTGCAGTACCATACGGCCAGTAGGAGAGCTGCTTCCAAAATGTACCAGGTCCGGGACACTGAGAGATCACGGAATCCTCTCCATAAATGATGATTCTTTCTGATTTACAGATTACTACACTTGTGATGCACAAGCGTGCGGGGTTATAAAATGCCATGTCTGTCTCCCCCTCACATAAATGAGGGGGTGTCACTTATCTCAAGGCACCATGTCTGACAGTATCTGTCTGAGGAAGACGCCACTGCCGGGATGAGGGAGCAGAATGTGTTCGGCAACAAACATGCTTGTCGCACTCAGAGTAAATAATGATGTCCCCCCTTCACCACCTTACTGGTATAAGGGCTGGCTGAGGGGAGCGGGGGGTGCTGAGAGTTAGGCCATCAGATCTGATCCCAGAGCAGCGGGTTTCAGTGCTGCCATCACATGGAGTAATGTTTGTCTGGGTGGGACCAAGCCGCCACCTGGCACCGTTTCGCTGGCTCGGTGTGAATGAGAACAGTGGTGAACAGGCGCAGGGCAAGTCACAACGACTGGGGGAGGGCCCCAGTGTGCCGGCAACGTGACAGAGGCTGGCGCCAAGGCTTCCTCGGAGAGGCCCCCCCCCCAACTCCCACGCTAGCCCGACAGCTGAGCTGTACATATGAGATGCAAAACACACAGAGCGAGCCTCGGTATGCAAAGCATGTGGCAACAGGGAGGGACACACACACACACACACACACTCTCTGTCTGCCCATCCTGCACAGGGCTGCCCCGCATTGCAACAAAACCTTTGCTCACAGGTACCAAAAAGTTTGTGGCTTCCACAGGAAATGAAAGATCGTAAAACCGCAGGAAATGCGAGCAAGGCTTGCCGCTCGCCCTGCCTTCCTGCGGTGGATCGCGGGCCGGTTCCGGATCCCTGCCGGTCCGGCTGACGCCGAGGCGTGACTCACGGCAAACCACCTGTCACCGCAGCCATTAGCTAGACTGGTTAGGAGAGGCCGTCAGACGAGGCGCAGACGGGCGTTTACACATCTGAGAGGCCGACGGGGCTGCGGGAAGGGGTGGAGGGGCGCACCCACAGCCTGCAAGCCAAATCCTGTCTGCGGGACCCAGGCAGGGGGAGCCAGGAAATGGCCTTGTTAAAACGGAAGGTCTGAAGATAAACCCCGAGATGGGGAGGGGATGAGAATGAATGGAGAGAGGGAGGGTGGATGGGTATGCTGGACAGAAGGGCAGACAGAGAAAATGAGGGCAGGGCCAAGGCTGGGTGGAGGAGCCAGTGGGATGCAGGTGGCAAACGAGGGTGGAGCCCCCCCGAGCAGCCTCCTGCGCGGTGGGGGTGGAGCAGGCAGCCGTCGACGATGTGGGGCTTGTTCACATCAAAGCACTGGCAGTATCCCACCCCCCCACCTTCACACACTGCAGCTGTAATTAAGGAGCCTACAAGAGCACCAAAACAGCGCTGGTGGGGGGGTACAATTCAGCAGGCATCTGCATTCCTGCATGGGACCTGAGACAAGGAAACTGCAACCCGAGCCAAGAGGGGCCCCCCCCAAACAGGGTCCTGGGCAAGCTCCGCCCCACCCCACGCACATAAAACAGGGCACTGGGACAGCCCCCCACCCCCCGGCAGGGCCCCAGGAGCCATGACTGGACAAGCTGCTCAACACCACACCCTCCTGCTGAGAAAAGTTCAGGCCGGGTGTTTATTCTTTACACCCGGTCCCGTTTTTCAAAAAAATACAAGGGATTAAGGGCCTGACTTCGCCTTGCTGCTAGCGCATAGCTACGGCACCCAACCCTAACCCTCCCGCACGCTGGGGTCCAGCACAGCCCCGGCTAAGTGGACCGCACAGGATCAGGGGGCCGTCAAGAAAATAAACACATCAGACGACACCTGGCCGAAAGGAAAGCTGGGTAACTAAGGGATGCGGAATCCCAGAGTCAGGTGCAATTACTGGAGAGGAAGCGCATAGCTCCTCCTGTGGCCTGAATAGACGGCCATGGTGCTCACTGCGCGCATCTGGCCAGCAGGCAAGGAGGGCGGGACGACTTACTTCGCTGCAGACTCCGTGTCGTACTTGGTCTTCAGTTCGGAGAGCTCAGCCTGAGTTTCTTTAAGTGCTGAAAGACAAACAGGCATCTCCTTTCAGATGGAGGTCATGTGACATCCCAACCTCTTACCCTGTGCCCATCGAGACACAAAAGGGGACACACAGGAGATTGGGGAGGGGCGCACGCACACGCACACACAGAGCACAAGAAGGGGGCATCCCTGACAAAGCCAGGCCTTGTAGCTTTGCCAGCAGCAGTGTTATGCCGCCCACCTCCGCGAATACAGCAGGGGGCGCCTCTGTTACCTTTCTGTATTGCCTGTGCCTTCCGGTCGGCCTCCTCCAGCTTAGAAGACATGGACTCCTGACTCTCCTGCAGCTTCCTGGGGGGGAGAGGGGGGGGGACAGCATTAGAATGAGTTGCAGGGGGACCACCAACCCCCCAACAGCCAAGTCGCTGATAGCAAGGTGTCCTGGGCTGTGGGTCCGGCCCCCACTGCGAGTCCCCGTGTCCAGAAGCGAGGTTTATTTTTAGACTATAAAGTAGACATATCAGCCCGTTATTAGTAGACGACCGCATGCTTGCGATATTAATAAGGCAGTGGGCTGGGCCTCCCACACAGAGCCTATCCAGCGACCTGCACGTCTGCTTTACGCGAAAGCGCCCAAATTAAACACGGCTTTATTAGTGTTAGGGGATCCGTCCTGTCTGCCACATCATCCTTCAGTGCAGACGGGGAGGTTCTGCAGCCGTTTACCAAAACAGGACTTCAGAACATCAACCGCAGAGCACAGAGAGAAACTGTGTCCTGCCCCCATACTGTGACGCCACATTAGAGCACAGAGAGAAACTGTGTCCTGCCCCCATACTGTGACACCACATTACACATACAGAGCAATCCTGCAAAAGGGGAAGCTTTACGCTTTATAATGTGTTAGACCCCTAAATTAATATTGTAGCTATCATTCATTAACAAGCTCCCCATTCAAGAAACAGGTAAGGGCTTAAAATTTCCAGCCAATCATCTTCCCTCTGATCTGTATCCGTGGAAAATGTTAAAACGGCAAACGCTGCACGTGCTGGCGAAGCAAAGCATTGTGGGAGATCTACACTGGAAAGGCATTTACTAGCACAAGGCCAGGCGCTTGGCTCGTCAGGATGAGGCCCTCTGCCTCAATCGGCGTGCCGTGTGGGAAAGGGCCTGCCCCGCCCCAACTCCACGCTGGCAGTGCGCCCTGAAGCGATCCAGGCAGGCCGCTGCCAGGAAGAGCTCAGAGGGCTGGCCAGGGGTCCGGGGAAGCCCCGGGCCGAGAGGCTTGGGACGGCCAGCAGCCCCTGGCTCATCGGGAGAGAATTCCTGTGAAAGGGAGCTGGCGGAAGCGGCTGGGTACGAGGCCGGGGACGGACGGCGGCCCACTGCCCATGCACAGACGTGGTGGCACGACTTCACGTGGGCAGGGCTCACTGGGAGAGCCGGCCCCACCCCCAGGAGGCTCAGCAGGCACAGCTGCCGCTTCCCAGTTTAACAAGTCGATTTTACTGACAGCTACACTGACAAATTAGGATAAGAATGAAGAAGCTGTGGAGACAGTGGCTGGAAATGTGGTTTCAAAACAAATTGTTTGCACACTGAAAATACACCAGTGAGTTGGGGCCAAACACAAAACTAAGGGATTTATAAAGTGTACTGTATGTCATTTTTTAATGTTGAAAGAGTAGATAACGTTACATGTCATAACCGCTGCAAAGACTGACAGACGAAATAATTAGTGGCCTAATTTACAAATAACTTTTATGTATTTTTCAATTATGAAATAAATGCAGAGAATGCAGAGCTCCTTACTGCAGAGTCACTGTGAGCTCCGAGCATCAGCACCCACATACAGCCAGGGTGGAATCAAGATGTCTGTCAGTGCACCCCCCCGCCCCGTTGGGTCGGTAAACATGATTACCGTAAACTGGCTGAGGAATTCCCAGGATAAAGATGGTGGGGATGGGATGGGGGGACTAGGAGCAAATTTGATTAATGTAACGGCACAAAGACCACACTGAAAGACAATGACGCTGGGGGTACTATGAGTGAAATATACTGGGTGGTCGGGGGGGGAGTTATGAGAAGGTGGGCACCCAGAGAAGCCCACTGACCCCAGCCCAGAGGGGCCCCATCCGCTCTATGGTTCTCCCAGTTTTCTTCCCGCCCTCTCAGATCCCCAGAAAACGAGCCCTCATTAAGGTGATGACAGAGGATGTTTTTCTGAGCTGATGGCCCCCCCCCCCCCCAAACGAACCCTGCCGACCCCAACGCAGTGGTAACTTGACCTTCAGCATGAAGGAGCAGCTCGCTGCCGGCTGACAGACGCCGACGCCTCGGGGTCCCTCGGCATGCTGACACGAGGGTCGTCATTAGGACCCCGCGTCATCGGTCAGAGGACAGAGATGTCAAGCGGCAGAGCAGAGGGTCCGCCTGAGCGACAGCCAGGCATCGCTCTGCTCCTTCCCCCCGCCACAGTCCCTGACGGATCCTGGATAAAGGCCTGCAGGGGACGGGAGCACTCACCTCTCCTTCTCTGCATAGTCATTGTGAAGCTGCTGCTCCTTCTCCTGAGCCAGGTCCTCCGCCTTGCTCTTCAGAGTCTGCTCATATTCCCGGATCTTCTCCTTAAGCGCCTTGATTGTGACCTCTGTCCAGGGGGAGAGGGGGTGGGGGGGCAGGAAGTTACTTTGCCGCTGAGGACACTGGTGAAGGAGCGGGTGGTGGCTGAGGCTCGCCGGAAGAAGCACACACACTCAGCCCCTCTGTCAGCCAAAGTGACCCCGTAAGTGTCTGGCAAAGCCGCACATCTGGTGCGGGAGCTGAACCAGTTGACAACAGAACAGCTCTCCAGTTTCAGTACTGGAGCTGCTAAACCTCAAAGTCAGCAGTGAAACATTATCCTGCGGCGAGAACTTGCCTGATATCAGAACCACCCTCAGAGTGGTCCAAAACATGACTGAAATTGTTAAGTCTTTCTCTCATGACTATTTCCTTGTTCCAGCCCCCCCCCCCAACCTATTCATTTCTGTTCATCCTTATTTCAAAAGTGGCGTTTAACAATACTTCTTAGTGCAATTAGACAAGTGTGAGACTGATGGAGCACGTGTGTGAGGGAGAGCCAGTGTTTCTGTGAGGGTAACATCCACGCCTGTGATGACTGAGAGCTTTCAGGCCCCCCCCCCGCCTCTCCCTGGCGTCTTATTCCCTTCTCTGCTGTGATTTAAACCCCAGCGTTTCAGCCCTGACACATAATCAATGGCAACGAGTCCCTTTGGAGACCTTTTACCCCTTAACTGTTAAATTGAACTTTAAACATTTAGGTTGTGAGGGATCAATGGCCTCAGTTGGGAGGAATGTGGGGGGGGGGGGAAGGGGGGGCATTGATCATGGGTTGGGGGTGTTGATGCTGCCTGTTTTGAGGAGGGATATCCTTGGTCCACCCGGCTGGACAGGGGGGGGGGCGTGGAGGAGAATAAAAATCAATGCCAACAAGAAATATTGCCACTACAGACCAGGTTCAATTAGGTCTTGACGAGTGGGGAATTCCGACGGTGGGGGGCTGGGGGGGGGGAGCCACAGACCTGGAACCGCTACAGAGGATTTTATGACTGGGGGCCTACAGACATCTAACGCATGTGACTGGGCCTTTTTTTGCCAATGTTCAAAAGGGCAGCAAAAGGAAGAAATATGATTACAAAGATGAAATAATTACAGGCATGCTCCCTCAAACGTGTGTAGTAATAAATCGCGCGTGTCAAATTATTTTACACACACCCTTCTGGCCATCACATCTGATGATGTCCTCGGGCTGAAAAGCCTTGTGGGGGCCCAAGTTCTGTAGCACGACCCACCTTTCCATCCCATGTCCTGAAGCAATTACGGGCTACAGTTATTAACATTATTAAGAACACCACATGTCTCATCATTGCACCCTTACTTTGTTTTACAAAGTGAGATCTGGCTCGGCTCAGCTCACCATAGTTCTTGACCTCGGCGAACTCCTTGTCGTACTCCTCCAGAGTTTGCCGCAGCTTCTGGTTCTCCGTTTCTACGTCATGCATCTTCTGCACCTTGAGCTGCAGCTGCTGGCTCGCCTCCAGGGCCGGCGTGGGGTCTGCAAGGGCGGCACAGCGAGGGCACGAGTGTCAAACGGCCCTGCTGCCAAGACACCCTGCTTCCCGCCGACAGCTGCTGCCGGTGCCAAACGAGACCCTTTCAGCCGCACCGACACGCAGTCTTTCCAGGCCTGTCACAGCGGCCGGCTGGCCAGGGCCTGGACAGGACCATCAGAGGTCCATCCATGGGAGGGGAAGAAGGCCCAGCAGCGCAGACGCCCCGTTCCCCGACCTGAATCAATCTGCGCTTTGGCAGTCTGACTCTTAAAGGCTGCAGCACATAGGAAACCTCATCAAAAACAGGGGCCATATTAACTGCACCTCCGCCAAAACCAAGTCGTCAGAAACAGAACTGCTAGAAACGTTACGATAGAAAGAAACTCAATGAAAACTGCACTGAAGAGGCTGCACGTCAGGTCCCTTCGGGTAAACACTCCTCTCTGACAAACATGTTCGCCATTTCCTGGACCAGCAAAGGCACCTAAAATAGCACCAGAGATTAATCATTAAGGGCAGATGTGATGAAAACAATCTTTATAGCTGTGTAAAAACAAGATTAAGATTTATTTAGTCTTCCAATTTTCTGTTTTTATTTTGTCAAATGGATGCGCTGCCTTTTTGGCCCTGGTGCCCCTGCATGGCTTTTGAATCCCAGGGGGATTAAATGCTGGTGTAAATAAAAGTGCCTGGCGCTGGCAGCCCAGACGTCCCTGCTGAAGCGAAACGGCAGAGGGAGCAAAGTGGGCAGAAGCTCAGGCGGAGACGAGAGCGAATGAGGGATAGGCAGGCGGATGTGTCTGCGCTCTCACTCGCTCACACACACTATCATCACCGATCGCCACCTCCATCAGTTTCCTGACATTACTGCATCGAAAACGATGAAGTGTGAGGTAACCTGCTGGCTAACAGAGATACATCCAAGTAGGTTGGATCCACTATAATTTACTATAAAATTGTGCAGACGTAACACACACAAATAGGATGTCTGAAACACACACACAGACAGATAAGGTATTCGTATCTTTATGGGGACTCTCCATTCATTTCTATAAAACCCTAATCCGACATGACAACCTTAACCCCCACCCAGCCCTAACCTTAGCCATAGGTAATCAAGCAAAATACTTTCGGCATTTTTAGTTTTTGACTGCGTTCAAAGATTTTATTTTTAATAAAAGTGATGTTATTCTGGGGACCGTAAAATTGTCCCCACAAAAAAGTTACAGGTTTTTATCACATTGTTGGGAGACTGGGTCTCCACAATGTAATAATTGCAAATTCACACACACACACACACACACACACACACCACCACCAAGGCTGACACCAACTATACTGAGCCCCCCTTTACTCAAACTGATGTTTTTGGATTGGACTGTGACAGGCTGCCCCACAAATAACACTGGCAAAGTGGTAGATGAATGTCATCTGACACCCCGCCCCCGTAAAGTCCGAAACCAGACCAGACCCAGCCCCCACGCTTCACTGCCACCCCTGAGGTGGAGGGGGTGGGGGTTGGGGTGGCCACCTCCCTCCCTGAAGCCTCATGCCAGGCCATCTCATCAGCAGCCGTCATCAGCACACTAACTGCCGTATGACTAATTATGCCCCGATTCCAGTTGATTTTCTTTAACGAGACAGCTGGGTTAATTATGTAATCATATGATTACATTAGCCCCTAGAGTCCCGTCAGGATGGGGAGAGGGGGAAGAAGGGCACCAAGGAATCGGGGGGTGGGGGGTGTGGAGCAGTGATGATGACACGGCCCTACAGGCTGAGTTTGACGAAGACAAAATCAGCCATGAATGGGGTCACGGTAGCCCCACATCCCCTTCCGTCTATGCTGGAGTCAAGGGCTGTAAAAGTTGACCAAGAAGCAGATGCCAAAATATAACCAGAGTTCCAGCATTCAGGTGAAATTTAGCCTGATTTAGCTCATTTTGTTCAGGGAACAAACATCAGGAGACGTGCATGTACATCGCAGACGGAGGAATGGACAGGGGCTACCAGTAACCACCAAGCCTGATGTTCTCCTCTACGGCCATCTATGTGAAAGGTGTATTTTAAGAGTTTTAAGCCAGGTATATTTTAAGAGTTTCTTCCATTTTTTGTTAGGAAATACAGAAGCAGAAGATCCCAAACATTCCCCTTTTTATCACCTTCGCATTCTGTCAGGAGTGGCAGGAAGAGGATTCATTTGTTGCATCAAAGGGAGGCAGTTTGGCAGTTCCCACAAGCACTGGCTGGGCGTGTGTGTGTGTGTGTGTGTGTGTGTGTGTGTGTGTGTGTATGATGAGCCTCACCGACCGTGGATGCTCTTTTTAGTCACGTAAACACAGCATGACAGGAAATTGTGAGGGTCTGGCTCCATATGGCTGGACCCAGCATGCCCGAGTGGATTCTGCAGTACCAAGATGAGACGGCATCGCTCCCTGGTTCATTCTGACAGGTTCTGTGCCCCCAGACAGAATCCCGGCAGCGGGTGGAGGCCACCAGCTCATCGCAGCCGGAGACACTGTCCGATCTCCACCAAATCACCCGGCACGGCCAGGGCAAGCTCCGGTTCCGGCATGGGCGGGAATGTCAGGCCAGGAGGGGTCAGACTAAACGACCGTGACACAGGAGGGATCAAAGAGCGATGCTCCTTCACCGAGTGAGCGAGGAGTGGAGGGCATGACCCTGCGCCACTGCCAGAACGCAGGCAGCAGGCGGAAGCAGCACAGAAAGGCGAAGGTGGAGGGGCTGAGAGCAGAGGGTGAGGGAGGGGATACTGCGTTTGACACCTATGAGGAGCAGAGGGACCTGGAGCTAGTCACTGCAGCTCAGGGCTACCGGGAAGGCAGACGGAAAGCAGCCGAGACAGTAGGCACTCTGAAGCAGGCACACAGACACACAAGCACCTATTTAAAGATAAGTCACGCAACCATCACACCCAGAGACAGATATAGGTAGTCAGATAGGAAAACACAGGCAGCAGATTAAACGGATAAACATGCGCAGACATTTCCAGACTGGCAGAAGCACGAGCGTCACACAAACAAGATTATGGATCACGGCCCTTTCTACCACACACACATGGAGTCCAGGTGTCTCTCGCTCACTCTGGCCGGACCAGCGCCCGTCGTGGGTTCAGCAAGGGTGGGGGGAGACTATGTGAAGTGTCTAAGGGGCCTTCCATGCCAGTGTGCTCAAGCAGGCCTGCAGGACCACCCCTAGCTGTCTCAGCCCATGCTAAGTCTATAGCCACCACAAAAACGGGCCTTCCACTACCTTCCTCCCGCCACGGGCGCCGCACCAAACCACTGGGCACCACAAACCGCAACAGACTTCGGGAAACAAGTCCCAACAGGGAAACCGTTGAAAGAAGCATCAGTAAGCAAATTCTGCTGGAACTTGGGGGCCCTAAGAGCCGATCTGGTGCTTACCTGGGGCGTCGATTAATCGCTTATAGACGTTCAAGAAGGCAGCTTCAGACTCTTTACTCCTTTTACTCAAGGCGTCGATCTGAAAGACAGAGCAGAGGGAGACGTGCCGCTCAGTTTTCTCCTCCTGTGCCATTTTCACCAGCACATCTGAACCGTGGTCACACTCAGATCTGCGTCGACAGTCCACATAAGTGATTCCACAAACAGCGAGGTGCCCAGAGACGGCTGGGTCGACGTGCTCTCTGGACAAACGTGTGTATGTACACCTCCTTACCTCCTCCTGACATCTGGATAGCAAATAGTAAAAGGATACTTTTAGCCACCGCACTCCAAAAGTGAAAACCAAATCTGTTACCTCTGCTGGATCACAACCAAGGCGCTACATTAATTGAACACCGAAAATAGATAACTTGAAATTGAAAGCTAATTAATCAAATTAAGCATATGTTAAAATAAAAACCACCTGATGTTTATTAATTGAGTGTGACAGGTTATATCTGGAAGCAATAATAAAGATTAATTTTAGTTTTATTGATTTACATATGAAAACATGAAAGGAGTTTCCAAGGATGAGAGGACTGGGTAAAAGGTCACAGTACAAGGCAAGCCTACCCACACAGATTTGTGTGCTGAAGACACGCTAAAGACTGAATAAGAATGACGACGCGGACAACATGTAAGGAACGTTAGTCAAATACACTGCTAACAAATTAGGACATTCTGTCTTCCACTGCACCAGAACCCTACACCTTACAAAATTACCTTTAATTCGCAATATGTGCCAATGGGTCCAGGAAACTCAAAGTGGGCGAGATTGTCAGTCATGTAGTGCCTGCAGTCATGTAGTGTCCTTCATTAACTCAAAGTGAGTTTCATTGTCTAATTTCTGCTGTCATCACCTTCTAATACAGCTGCTACTGTGGCAAAATACATAAAATGGGATGTGATCACCACACACACACACACACACACACACACACACACACACACACACACACACACACACACACACAAACACGCACACACAGCTGCAGCCAACGTCCAACCAGATGATCACCCCTCCCACCGTTTAGCGAGGGCCTGTCCACCTCCCATTTTACCCTGGACCTGTTCCTGCTGCTTACAAAAGCCTGCTGAGCTGTTTCGACGGCAACTGTTGTGCTTAAAGCATCAGCTAACCTCTACAGAGCAGAGCAGCTTTAACAGCCTCTTAATTTCAGATTCCATAACAGCCGGCCCACCTAAAAACAGAGGCACATCCTAATATTAATATAGGCATGATGCTTTCAGCAGACGCTGTCCTACGGTCTGCAGGCTGGGCGGCGGAGGCGGAGCTTTGGGACGCATGCTCCCTTAGCCGCTCTGCAGCGCCCGGCAAGGAGTGGGACACCCTTGGACACAGGATGGGGGGGTCTCTGGGCTGTCAGGCTGCACTTCTGTCCCATGCCAAGTGCCTGCATGACCACCAATGTGGGGATGATGCCTCATCTTAACATCACTAAGAAATAAAAGTATTTATAGATTTAACACTTTTAGTATTTCTGTTCTCTTTCGCCTCGGCCTTGCACTTCGCGGTATGCAGTTCCCAAGCTCCCAGTAAGACTACTGGCGGATCCCGCACATCCAGCTTCCAGCAACATCCATGGGGGGACCCACACGTCAGCCGCAGCCAGTTAGCTGACCCAGTCGACTGGATCAATCTTGCTGTCAGTAACCTGTCTCCTGCGAGCAGATCTTCTGCCCGATTGCTAAACCCCTCACTATCAGGCATAATAATAGAGAGACTATCATATGTATGGTAACTATTTCTGACCGGCGATTAGCATGACTACAGACATGATTCAACTGCCTTTTCAGACAATAACACTCAGCTCCCCCCCCATACTGGCAGTTTTTTTCATTCCGTCTGGAAAAAATCTACAGCACACACGCCCCATGGCAGCATGCTTCTGAAAATCTGCTACTGCGTGAAATTTAAGCAGCCGGTTGATTGAAAACAGCAAACCAGAGGACGGCTGGGCTTCCCCGTTTGTCTGAGACGGGACTAGGGTTGTCATGGCGACACCGGTATCATCAGTAAACTCGCACTTCTGCGGTGTGAATCGTTCACTCGGGTCACCGTCCCAGACCGGACCAGACACCCGAGACAGTGGCGGCCATTGCCAGCCGGGCAGAAAGGCTGACGGATGAGGTGAGGTAGTGGCAAAGTGGGTCACGGCGTGCAGGAAGAGGGGGCGCGGACCCGATTAATGGCAGCGGGCTCCCGGCTGGGCGCTGAGGGGGCAGTAGCGGCTCAGTCAGCTGCCCAGGACAGAGCCGACTCAGCGGGTCACGCCGCCGCTCTCCGAAGCTGCTGATCAGTGCCGTACATATTGCACCCAGAGCTGAAAAAGCTCCCGAAATGCTAATTAGCTGTAAAACCCCCGTTTCATTTTCAAATCCTACCCATGGGGGGCAGTGTTTGCTTAGCTGCATTTAACGGTGCTGAGTCAACAACAAACCAACAAAATTGGGACGCAGCCGTAACACGCAAGCAGGGAGGTAAAAACATCAGGCCAGTTTGATGGCTAATACGCCGAAGCCTGTTCTGGGTGGGGAATATCTCTGCAGTAACGACACTCAGCTGTCACATTAGATGGTTCCAATGATTTTAAACAAAAGTCACTTTGCACTGTTGTGTCAAGTCCAGTATGTCGCACCTTAATCCCAGAAACCTTGTATTTAATCTTGTTCATTTTAATTAAACTGCTGAAATGAACTGAATAGTAATCTGGAGCAAGGATTTCTAATAATTTTTTTGTATGAAAGATAAGTTGCACATTTAAATAATAAATAAAGAACCCCCCCACACACACACACACACACACGACTCGTGGCTATTGTGGGTGAATGACCCAAAAAGCATTTATACTGACCAATCGATAACCAAGTCACAGTGAAATACGACGTGGGGTTCCCTCACACCGGGGCGGAAAACCACAACTAGAAGTTGTTTCCGTTTTTGCTTGATGCTGACAGCAGAACAAACAAGGAAAATAAAAATCCAAAAACAAAAAATTAGAATCTCAACTTACAAATTGTCAGCACAGGCACAGTGAGACCTGATTTATGAAGCCACTGTATATAGGCTATATGCACAAGTCAATTTTCCTTCATAAGGGAAAGAAATTAAATCATCTTCAGATGTTTTTTTTTCTTTTTTTTTTTTTTTTTACAATGGAAAACATCTGGATGGAGGCAGGCGAGGCCAAGTACTCTCTCACAGATGGAACAATTAAAGGCATACCCTACTTGGCCAGAAATATCGATTCGGGGTGGGGGGGAAATGGGTTATTGGGTGATTTATGTCTAGTGAGGGCGAGCAAAGCGACGCGGCCGCCTGTCAGATTATGCAAATGACCTTCCGGCTTGCTGCGAAAGTGGGGTGCGGCCATATTCAGGTTTCAGCTGGCACCTGGCGCCCAGGGACGCGCGGGCAGCGCTGACGTAAGGTGGCATCCGTGCGTGCAGCGAGTGCGCCTTAAAATAGGAGCAGTTACTACCCAAGCGGCAGCGAGGGTTGGGAAGGGGGGGGGGGGGGGGGCCAGGCGGCCCGGACACAGGCAGGACCGAACTTAGCTCGGTAATTGCAGATCAGGGTTTAATATGAGGGATAACCGATCCAGGGATGCCGAG
>JAODLD010000044.1:9434671-9452025 GCA_026781065.1 Mormyrops boulengeri | reverse complement strand
CTGCTGTTTTGGACAAATGCACATTAGCAGGGCTGTTGCTGACACAGCAGGGTGGGGGTGGGGGTGGGGGTGAGTCCAGGCATGGACAAGGCCAAGCAAAAGTAATTTTCTACACTATAAAAGTAGAGAGCTGGACTAAAAGGCCCGACCTGAACGATACCTATTTTTGAATGGGAACTAAAGTGAAGAAATACCAATGTTACAGAAACGATAGCTTGACGTGAACAAGAGAGGTGATGAGTCGGAGATTTACGGAGTAACACTCAAAAACACATCATCGGTGCTCTAAAGGAACACGCGGACAGAACACAGTGCCGATTCCTAACATACACTCTCACAATACACTGCCAAACATCACCTCCGGTAACAGTGCATGCATCATACAATGACACTAACAAAAAGTTTAGCATAATGGGTTTATGGCCGGCTAATGCGACACGGATGGAATGTACAGATCCATGTTAGGTTCCACAAACCGCAGACTGCTGGGACAGAGAAAACCATATGACTTGGGTTCACAATTCTATTGGCAAATGTTTCTTTTTGTGGAAGCGCAGTTCTCTATCTATTAGGTAAGTAAGGTCTGACATATCAATCTTATCTCGATTACACATGAAATCAACTATTATTGAAAAGAACAAAGGTACTTTGTCATAAACAGGCACAATGCAAACTAGCACCTGAATGTTCTACACTCAGATTAGAAGACATAAAACACAACAGACTAAAAAGCACAACTAAGAAAGGGACAAACAGCAGAAGCAGGAGCTACTGCCATTGAAGGTGAAATAACAAACCAACAGGAAACAAGCCTCTAAAGGAGAACTTTCCATAGCCCAGCTAGCGGTTTTAATATTGTGCCAGCAAAGGAAATCACTTTTCAGCACTTGTGTCTTATTTTGATGCGAAACAAATACTGACCATATTCCAGTTATAAAATATATAAGTATGTTACTTTTAAAATGCATACATCTATGAAATATTGGAGTATCCTTTATAATCCAGGTAGACGTCTCCAATGATCAACGTCAGCTTAATTTTACACCTTCTTTGCTCTTAATGGTTGTTAAAGCCACATCCACTGAGACGACTTCATCCACGAAGCTGTATGCAGCAAGTTACAGTGTTTTGCAAAAGGCTCAGCAGGATTGATACTGAGAAGGGGTGCACAGGTGCTGCATCTAAAATAAGTAAAAGTCCAGACTGTTTTAGCAAAATATCCTTCAGCACAGAAAAAATAGCGGCTGCCGGCTTGGGAGGGAGCATTCACGTAGAGTAATATTTTTAAATATTTAAAATAGCGACAAAGAACTCTTTTGTTAATGCTTCCAGAAAGCAGTGAGAATTTCAACGTGTAAATCGTGAAAAATCAAACCAGCCACACCAACAACTGAAACTTTGGGTATACTGGGGCGGCGTGTTTCTTAGTGACGTACTTGCCTTTCCATTTCCGCGAGTTACGATGCCACGAATCACACTGCACTTAAATACCCACATATCAGTCTGGATACACTTCACCAGGGAGGTTGATATGCTTCGCTCTTACCAAACCAGCATTAGCCTTCCCCAGAATCCCCCAGTACTGGCTGCTTCCTGGTAGGCAGCCAAACCAGCAAGACAGCAGTTTCTGTGTTGTGACGGCAGCACTGAGAGATGGACTCTACTGGTCACAGGAGTGCACAGAAGAAATGGGGAAAACTGTTCTGACTCATTTAGAAAACACACAATGCCAAATATAAGTGAAGAGAACTCAGATATACACTAGAAAGAGACTCTAACCTTGCATGCAAACATAGCGATTATTAAAGATCTCTTTCAAATGTGCCCTTTAAAAAAATATGTTTTAATGCAGGTTGAAACATGCTAACTTGACGGAATGAGAGAGGTACAGGTGAATAGAGGCTCTGATGGTGTCTAAACACTAAATGTGGTCAAAAAGAGCCCAGGTGAGGGAGTTGTGCTTAAAAATGTCTCCTAGAGAAATATGTCCAGTTAATGGGAGCTTTTTATCTGTTACATTCTGTTACAATGGGCATGAAAATGGCAGAGCATCAGAAGGCCTACATTAAGGGCAGGGTGGGTCACTGTTTATTCTCATCCTATACAGACAAGCTTTCCAGCTCACTATTAGGAACATCTCCCTAACCAGAAACTCAAAACAGCCAAGTACAGAAGGCACTGGGAAAAAAACCTATATAAGCTAAGGAGGCCATCATTAAAGTCACCCATGACTGAAACAAATACACCATGCGGATAACAAAGAACAGCTAACCAAAGGGGCGAGCTATTTTAACTGGTCCATTAATATGGAATTGGTTCGGAGTGTAGTAGAGACCGAAAATATGGGATGGATGGCGTGTCACCATGGTGTTTGTCTATACGTAAACATGATCACACAATCACCAACGCAAATCGGCTGGAGGCGCAAGCGCGGACAAAACCATTGTCTCATTCACTCTACCAGGCGCCACCTCGATGCCCCAGAGGCGAGACACGTTGCCGGGGGATGACAATGGCAGCATTGATGCGGAATATCCCCAGACACATCTGCCGGGATGTGATGCAGCATCCGCGTGCAGCTGGCTCTGCACGGCACCCGACCGGCCAACACTCACCTCTGGGGTGTTTTTCTTGAACTCGCGGCTCTGGTCGATGAGCTTTTTCCTAGACTGTTCGCTCTCATCCTGTCGGTTGGCTAGCACTGTGGCGGTGGCGTCGAGTTCTCGCTGGGGGGGGACAACAAGATAATTACACAGAGCCCGCGGGGGTGGGAGAGGCTGTGAGGCGCTTATTTACATCCAAAGACAAACATTAAGCCCCTGGGGGCCTGCATGCTGGTGGGAAGAGTCAGGTTGGGAGAGTCACACCGGACATCGCATCTCATAACAGCTGAAGAGCACACCTAGCCATCATTACAGTGCTGCTGCAATCAGACATCACACTTCCACACACGTGTTTTCCACCAATCGAGGAAAGAATCACTAAAACACTTTTGGCCATGCTCATGTGCTGAGTAAAACTCTCCACATAAGATCAGCCCTTCAATTCATGCACAAGTGGTACAGTCACACAGAAAAAACCCTGGTGGCCATCAACATGCCTTACTCGTACACACGTTGCCTAACATGATATTTACGGCACACCGTGGACACAGACAGCCTAACCAACATGGCTGCCACGATGAATAACAGGTGCCACATGGTGCTGGGGCTGCAGGCAGGCTTTCAGCCGGCCAGGGACACACAGAGTGCCCGTTCGCTCTGGGCCGCTGACATCTGGGAGCCAGATGCAGGAAACAAATCGCGTTAATTGGGCCGCGACTCAGCCAGGCAGGCCCAGGCCCTTGTGCACAGATGCGTCGGGGGCTGTGCTAACCGCTGACAGGACTCCCCAAATCCCCTTCCCATTCTGCTGTCCTTGTCGACGCCTCATTACTGTCCTTCTTCACAAGGCCAAGCAAACTTCTCACTAAACGCTGAAACTCCCCTCCCCCAGCTCCACCCATACCCTTGCCCCCTCTACCGAAAATCTGTCTCTATTCAGCAGGCAAGGCTAACCATCTGGATCAGTTACCATACAAATGATTTATAGGTCATGCATCCATCGTCCAGACGCTTCTCCTGTGCAGGGTGGCGGAGGAGGCCTGAATCCTATCCTAGAGAGCACAGGGCATGAGGTTGGGGGGGGTGGGGGGTAAACATTGAATGGGATACTAGTCCATTGCATGGTGCACACATTCACATATTGTTTGCAGTTTAGAAAAACCAGTTCTATCTGCACGTTTCTGAGCTGCAGGAGAAAACCAGAGCATCTGGAGAACATGCAAACTTCAGTCACAGAGTGGAGGTGCGATTCTAACCCCTAACCCCGAAGGACTGAGGCAGAATGCTGCACACTGAGCTACCATTCTGCCCAATGCGCACAAACATAAGGACCTACAAACAACATTAATATATCAATCGCCAGAAAACAGACTAGATTAATCTAACCTCACAGATAAAGTAACTAACCATGATGCATGTTATTTGTATGAAATCTGATTCAATACGGTCAACACACGTAATAAAAAAAGACAGATTCAGCAGTTTTAACTTACAAAATGTTTTGTGCCTATACAGGCATACATAAGAACAGCTAGCCTTCACAGTGCCACGAACATGCCGATATCCTGGCATTGATCACGACAAAACATAACCCACTACCAGTGAGGGTTCTTAGCCTAGGGGTCTGCAGGGAAGCTGCAGAGGCATTAGAAAGATACAAGAAATATTAAAGGCACCCCCTGGATCCGTAGTTGGTGGTTACTTATGAGATCATGGTAGGGCGCCCTAAGCTCTGCTCTATGTTCATTTGGGGATGTCAGATTTATTTTTAAAAAAAAAAAACCTAAATGTCACTTAGAAGAGTTAACGTGCAAGTTATTTCACAGTTATAGAGGTAAAAGAGGAAAAGGCTGCGGTAAATGCATGCAAAAAAAAAACTAAATCAACTATGACACACTGGGAGGTAGAGAAGAATAAGGTGATTCAGGGCCAACATCAACAAAAGGAGAGAAGATGCAAGGGATGCCAGAAGCCATGGCAACAGCCTTACCAAGGTAAAAAACAAACACACACACACACACACACACACACAACAGGGCACTTCTGTCATTTAATCAGAGATCAAGAATGCCAGGTTAATGGGTTACCTTTAACATCTGTCACTTTCTTTCGGGAAAGTCAGACAAAGAGGTATGTGAGGTTAATGTAGTCCAGAGTAAATCGGGGGGGGGGCACACACACCCCATCAGACTCACTCTCTCTCTAGAGCATAAGAGCTTTTTATTCGACGGCAATCCTTTGACACCAAAAATAAACAAATAAATGAAATGAACTGAACTGAAATAAAAGCAGGGGCCAAGAAAATCATTAGGAAAACAATTAGCTTCCTTAACAACCCCAGATAGCCAAATGAACACATAAACCAATTAGACAGTAAAACATTCATTAATGAAGGCTGGGAGGGAGCGAGGTGAAACTATTGGGCGTATGCAAGAAAGGCTTTTAATTCTTGTTAGCACTCCAAGCCTGTCAATTCTCCACTGCCTTCCCCAGCAAAACACAGGGATCACATTCAAACTGAGCCTTAAATATCACCACCAATATAACCCCGGATTACTTACTTCAAATTACTCCGTGTTCTCTTCTTGTACTGTATTATCTTTTGTTGTATTACACGTAATATCGTGTTTTCTTGCACAATAACAACGAATATCGTGTCATATTGTATTACGCTGCTGTTTGGGGCAGCCTGTGACAGTATCATAACCCGAAGGCTGCTAACATTACACAGATTCCGGGAAGGCTTGCCGTTGTACCCCTGAGATGGTACTTAAGGCAAATTGCACCAGTAAAAATATCCGAAACATAAATGTGCGAAAGCAGCTTTGAAAAGAGGCATGAGCTAACCGATGAAACCGGAATAAAGCCGCCACTGACAGGACTGCCCCCGCACAGAAACAGTAACAGCCCCGGCCTTTAATATACCATACTCGCCGATGTGAACTCGGAGCAAGCCAACTGTATGCAAAACGCATGGCAGTGATTTAAAAGACTGTACTGTGCCTCATGCAGACATCCGTGGTGCTGTATCAACACTGAGACTGTAGCGTGTGTTAACCCAACACAATGTGAATTAACAGTTTCTGCCATGAGTGTGCTGAGCCCACACAGGCCAACTTAGAAAAGCTACCACACAGCCACACTTGGCAGAGCGAGACCGTCTTTGCGGTCTGCGATTCACCAATACCGCACTTGACTGCATTCTACTGTTCTGCTCTCTCCCTTCCATGCCAGCGAGGCTTAAGAAGCGTGTGCGTGTGTGTGTATGGGTGTGGGGTGGGGGGACAACATAAAAAAAAGCTTCTTCCCCCAAAGCTCCTGTCAAGCGGGGCTCTTGAGACTGATTAGCAGATGCTATTACACCCATTATGCAAACGATTTGGCTAATCACTTAAAATTGATTAGCGGGAGTCTCCTAAATCCTAATTCACAGCAACTTCAGGACCCCTCTGGGGCCACGGGAATGGTTGGGGGGTGGGGGGGAGGTAATTATGGTTTTATCAAGCGGAATTCAGAGACTCCTCCCAATCCCATCATGCATTCCCCAAAACCCAAAGCACAAAAACACAGCCGGGGCACCTAGAGAAGAGCCCCCTTATTTCTTGCAGCGTTCTCAAGGACGGACCGCAGCGGCCGAGTGCTGACAGCGGCTCCAAGTGAAATCACAGGCAGTAGAACAGCTGGTTTTCATGAAACACTTGCTCCGTTAAATCGGTCCCAACCTGGCTTCGGTGGTGAAGGCCATACTTCTGCCTGCCTTCCTGGGCCAGCATGGACCACACAAAGTGGGCTGCACTTGCACACTTATTTTTGCAAATGATTTATCAGGACTGTCATTTTAAATAGTAATAAGTAATGACTCATAACTACTCTATGAAAACATTTAAAAAGACAAACTGAAATAAGGTTAAAAACCACTGGCACGCTACTTTCTTCTAAAAAGCAGATCAAGAAAAGTCCCATAATGTTTCCACTGAATCTGCTTTTCCAGGAGTTACTGTTTTTGAAATTTCAAAAACTGGCCCCCACCCCACCTGAGAAAAACCAGCGAAAGCTTCACACCCATACACACCCTTATCCAAAACATAGCACTCCTGATTGGCACAAATGAAATCACCTCAGTACAGAAACAGACTGGACAAGGAACAAAACGTAAAGTAAATAAATGACAAATTTATCCTTCCCCACACGCTGTGGGACATATTCCCGTTACATCCCACCAGATTCGGAGTAGGGGGGCGTTCGTGCTCACAGCCGAGAAACACGCCTCTTCCCCGCTCCCTCTCTCCTCAAGGCCTTACTCGCAAGAAGCCCCCGGTTTGCATGAAGGGCCAAATTGTACTCCATAATGGCTTTATAATTTTCCTAATGGAAG
Organism: Mormyrops boulengeri; assembly: GCA_026781065.1. Lineage (NCBI taxonomy): Eukaryota > Metazoa > Chordata > Actinopteri > Osteoglossiformes > Mormyridae > Mormyrops > Mormyrops boulengeri. The sequence continues at coordinate 9,445,047 of JAODLD010000044.1, read as the reverse complement.
AATTTCGCTGGCTCAGGCGCGGTAGTGCTTGTCTTAGTTAATTTGTTCGGTAGTAAACGCTGATGGAACAGATTACCGTGCTCCCCGGAGAGCCCGCCTGTGCCAGATGCTATCGGCTGCGTGCACGCGGGGGTGGCGGGGGAAAAAAAACCGTTACGAGGCTGCGCGCGCGAGGAGCGCGAGGCTGAACCGGAGCGCCTCGGCGCTTTATTCGAATTAACTGCAAGGTAATGAAGAGCCGGGCGGTGGAGGCATCCCCCACCCCCCCGGGTGAATCGCTTTCCAAATTGAATTTCAAACTCATTAGAATGGCAGGGTAGGGGAGCGATAATACAGCCGGCCTGTACGGAAGCAGTATATGCAAACGCCAGCCATGTTTTTCTAAGGCTGGCGTGGTGGAGTGCGTGACAGGGGGTGTTAAATAAGGCCGGCGACGTGACATTGGCCTTACATGTGACTTGAGTTCGGCTCGCCCACTTAGGAAAAAAAAACGAGTCCAAACAGCAACACGGCCCTACCAGCGATTTTAAAAGTACGTCTTCAAAGATCTGAAGCTTGAGCTGTCTCGAGCCCTACAGCGAAAAATAAAATGCTGCATCCCGATTTGTGCCACATCTTAGTATCCGGATCGGCAGATTTTGTCATCGGGGTCTCTGTGGAGCTTACTTATTTCGTCAGATTTAAAATGGCAACCCTAGCCGTAGCACAGGTACTTAACTACCCGGTTCAAATTACTAAGACAAGACGGTTATTAAGATTTAAAATGGGGAAAACGATTCCTATTTAGAACGACTTAATACGGCTCCAAATTAAAAGCGGTACTCCACGAGGTGTCTTTCAGCTGGCCTGACCTCCTAGTACTGTACAGGCTGGAAATGAGGCCTGAATTTAGAACGTTTCCATTTCTCTGGGAAAAATACTCGCTGCAAGCAAAAGCCAGCAATGGAACCACTTTATTCAGGTGTACAAATTCAACAACCAAAAATAACTCCAGTCTGACATCTGTAACTTGCCTCTGCACCAGGGAAACCACAGAGCTGCGTACTCAGGATCCATACAGCGCAAATTACAACGCAAGCAAAATAACAGTGTTTTCACTGGTTAATGAGGCGAACATAATTTCCAGAATTACACAGGCCTGCATCTATTATAGATATATATATATATATAAAAAAAAACTTGGTGAAAACTATATTTTTGTGGCGCAAATTGAACTTAGCACCAGGATAGCTTCCATTGCAGATTGAGGAAAGTCGTTTGTTCCACCTAAAGTCATGGCAGTCAAATTCGTTTGTATGCAAGCAGGCCCCCGAGGGTATAAGCATAATTCAGCGACGGTTTAACTGGTGTGTTTTCATATAATAAATCTCCATCTGAAAATAAAACTTTAATAAGCGCGAGGGAAAAGGGAGGCACGAGATGCACTACGCATATGGTTTGTGTAAAACGCGCGGGGCACCGATACAAAAACAACAAATGGCACCGGAGAGAGCAGTCTAGCACTGAGTACCACTTCAAAAGACCTTTAGACAAGCAGCAAACACAAGTGTCTGTTCTAGCTGGGTAGTACAACAGCTGCTGTGAACATTAAGTGGGCTGATTTATTTGCGTTAACACAGAAACAGCCAGACTTATCAGCAAGTTTTTTCGTTGCTTTTTCTTTTCCAAAACACCAGTACAAACCCTTCGTATTGAAACACTTATCTGAAGTTACACCGTCTTTCAGCTTAATATTGCCAGCATTTGTCCAATGTGAGAACAATGTTATCTGATAAACGATTTGATGATTGCACGTTCCATTAGCCCAAGCTCCATGCGCACAATCCAAGAGGGAAAAGGTACAAACTTCCCCACTAAACAGTGACCTCTAACTGTTCAGTCACGTGTCACGAACCACCCACAATGGCTGGCTGGACATATAAATGAGCTAGTTAAATAAATGTCGTTAATCAGTGCGTCAGCGGGACGTAGGCTTAGCTTACATTACAGGAGGAACGCAGCCCCCGTCTTGCAGTGCATCGCATTCCTCTTATTTTTCCTCCCCAATAAACGCCCCAGTGTTTCTACCAGGGAATGAGCAGCGGATTTGTGAACGACGCATTTAGTGTGGGCGATGACTCACGCATCAGCAGACAGCGGGAAGCCTGGGAAGGACAAGGAAGGGAAGGCTTCCCACGATACCGAGCGGGGCGTACAACAACGCCTTGTCCCGTCCCCGAAGCCCTCCGTCCACATCCATGCCATTCACGGCTCTTCTGTCAAGACTACTAGACGGGGGTGGAGTTTGACGTAAATTACCCACCATTATCCCTATTTAGTGCACAATAATGATGGGAAATTTGGTTCAATTTACAGAACCGATTCTATCGAACTGTTCGCTTAAATAAAAAAGGAAACTCTCCATTTGACTGTCGGCACAATCAGAACCGGTCACTGCGTTTTAGCTCTCACGAGATCTGCCAAGAAGCCGACCGGACCAAACTACGGACCGAACAGCCAAAATGCTGAACTACTCAGAGTTACGGTGAACCGCTTCAACCGTATGTGCCGAACTGGTTAATGTGTCGATTACCGGAATCAGGAGTTAGTGAGCCACAGCCACCACGCGGCCGGGCATGCGCAAATACAGTGAATTACGGTATGCGGAGCAGCACTGAAGGCAACATGGCTACAAAGTCTATGAAAAGCATTTAAAAAGGTCGCAGTGTGTTTTATATGTAAACTTGTGAAATGTTTTTAAATTTTTAGAATCTAAGACGTGTACCTGCACATCTCGTGGATCCACAAAAAGTTTGATTCTTTTAGATTTGAAAACCGGTTCCGCCGATGCACTGAAAAGAACCGGTTCAAATGAACAATTATTTCAGTCAGGGTTTGTAATGCAGGTTTTTTTTTCCTGATTCTGATAATGCACCTTAATGATGGATCAAATGTGCCAGTTTCTAGTGACTCTTACACACATCCATTTTTTTTTTTTTGCGAAAAGGCAATAGCACTGCTAGGCAGAAATACTTATTAATGACCGATGCATGCTTAAAAGCATGCTGGTATTTAGATACATCCAGTGCTTGCAAACCTTATTGATTCGCTTTAATTTTGCCACATGTGGTGCCTCATTATACATTTGGAGGTTAATTAGCATTGTGGATCATCAAGGCACAATTAAGACATTGTGTCTGGAAACAAGTGAGCAACCTTTTCTTTCTGGTTAACTGCACGGATTTTGAAGCGGTGCGTTCCCGTCAATAACTAAAAGTGACAGGCAAGGCTGAAGTAGTAGGTATTTTGGTTAATCCGCAAAATTTTCAGGCAGGCACACACCCCCAAGGAGTTTGCTTTAGCACGCTTTGTTTATCATAAAGACACTAATAAGCACTATGGTAAGCAAGCCGTAGATCTACCAAATGAACCAACACTTGTGGTTTCTATAGGCCTACTCCATATCCCCCAACAGCCACACGTGGCCAGGAATTTTAAAAAATTAAGAGGAAAAACAATGTAAGAGCCGGTAAAGTTGAGCTGTAAAACTATGTCTTCAATTTATTCGAGCAAAAAAAAAAATCAAGTTTAAAGGTTTATTGGGTGGTTAATAAACTCTAAATGCTTCTGAGTTAATGAAAAATGGTCTGAATGTGCCGGCACTTCCAGTGCCAAACAGCCATTTAATCATCAGATTTAAAACAAAAATGAATAAAAAGCTAGTTTCACGTACTATATGACCGCGAACGATGGAGTAGCCCCATACCGTGTTATCCTGATATAAAACAATTTGTAGGTTATGAATAAACGGCATCGACATACATTTATTTTCACACATACTATGCTTGTTTACAACCCAGCTTCATCTGTCGACTAATGATTGATCTTTAAATGTTATATTACACTTACGGGCACAGCAGAACAAGACATGCGAGTTAATATAAAATGTGTCGTCGACTGAGGAACGGTGTGCTCTTCTCTTACTCCCTCTGCTTCCCGGGGCAGGTACAGCATCACCTTGCCCCAGATTCCCAACGCGGTTATTGGAGACCGATAGGCCCTTCCCCTCCGTAGCCACCTGTACAGAAGGAAACCGAGACCGCAGTAACAAATTGGGGTAAAGGAAGGAGAGGCGACACCTCTTTGGGGAGCAGACTTCGATGAGGCTGCTGCACTCAGGGCAAGGTGTGAAAATGCCCCGAGCGAGCAAAACGAAATGGTAGAAAGAAAAAGGTGGTGCATAGCGCAATTAACTTAAACAACAGGCTTTTAGTTACAACCCGGCCTGCCCGACGACGCCTGTCGCAGAAATGCGGTGATTTCAGTAAGTCGGTTTCTTTTCGCTCAGCATGAAAACATACACTTAAGGCGTCCAATCAGATCTCAACACCAAGGGGAGGTCACTGAAAGAAACAAAAATACTAACAATCAGGGTTTAAATATAGATGCAACTCTGTGGAACCCACCTCCGCCTCCACATGTCCAAATCGCACCTTGCTGTAGCACAGCTCCGCCTCCTTTAACTTTTTTCTTAATGTCCCAAAAATTTTGTGAAATATTCACAGTGAATGGTTTAACAAAAGGTCAGTTTTACCCTAAAAAAAGTTTTCAACCGCTTCGTTAATTTTTATTAGTCGCTCTGATGAGATATTCCTACATTTCTGATCCGTGTCTTTGTATTTTAATTTAACTCACTTACCGTAGGGCCTACTGCTGGCAAAACTTCACTTACGAACTAGACTCTGCTAGAAGTGTGTAATAAGCAAACCGTCAATAACTTGATATTTTACTGTATTTTCACGGGGACATAATGAATGAATACGCTGACCATTTTGATGCATTTTAAAGTTTCATTTACATGTTGTGTATGAAAAAAAATTTAAGCACTATTTAATCACCCAATGTGTACAATAGTCATCAAATAACTTTTGATCATATTTTTTAGTTTATTTTGCATTATTTTGCTGTGAAGTGGGAAAAACATGACAAATGAACATCTTTTAGACTGATGATACATATGGCAACTAACGTACTGAACTGCTTATTCAAGACCCCCCCAGCTCTGTTCCTGACAGGGCTCCCCCTCCTCTATGGTTCCAACAAAGTTTATTCACAGAAGCCATCGGATTTTGAGGAAATCACTGGCAATAGTCCAAGTGATCCAGTGAGCCATCGTGTAGAAATTCAGCAGTTCATCTTCAGTTACCAAATTAACTGTAACTATATATCTGAGGTACCAAGTCTCATTCTCCCAGGAATTACAGCACTTTTAAAAAAAAATGTCTAAAAGGGTGAAAACTGTCTCCAACATGTCCGCCCCTCATATCCCCCCAAGTTAGACAAGGCATATTTTAGAATTCCGATTTATTTTCAGAGTAATTACTTTTTAAGTTCATCACATAAAAAATTCATTCAATAGTTACAATTGTTAAAATATTGATTCAGTTCTGGATTACAGTAAAAGACTAGAAAAGTGACTGAAATAAGAGTTTTAGGGCTCCCACGTGAGAGATGCACTGCACCAGCGGTAGTCTGGCAGACCGAAAGGGGACTTAAACGAACAAGCAGAAAATCCTCACCAATAATGGTTTCTCGGTGCCTTCAGAGCTGTCACTCAGCCTGAGGTTCAGACACCCTGAGGAAATGACCCCTACGACTCACAGGGTCTGTGTCCTACATGAAAGAAGGACAAGAACTTCGCTTAAAACGACTGTGTTACCCATTAAACTCGGCTTCCAGCAGCAGAGTGGCGAACCAGAGGTAAGGGGATGTTTCTCATTGACAGAGCAGATCAGAGCCTCATGGTCTTTTTTTTCTTCCCCAGTTCAGTTTCCAAACTGTTTCTGCCCCCCCCCCCCCCCCCATCCTCGACACACTACAGGTAAAGGCTGTTCTGCCCACTCAGCATCCTGCCTGACCTGTGTTTACTGGGTTTGTGAACTTAGAACCACAGTGCAGTCTCCATTTCTCATCCCTGCCAGGGGAAGCAAAGCACCAGAGTGGGAGGAGGGGGGGTTCTCCATCATGGAACTTCAGCCCCCTACGCACCGCTGGTGACGTTCCTGTCACTTGACGCTTGTTTACATGCACAAATTGTGTATGTGCCATAATCAGGCTTTAATCACTAGCTGTAGTGCGCTCTTGAGTTCTTTAAGATTTGATGAGTTGTTTTTTTTTCTTTATTGGGGGGGGAGGGTGGTTTAGAATTAGTGCAATTTGAGCACAGACAGCTCAGCTGTAGGTTCAACTCCAACGAGATCAATCTACAACGAGATCAATCTACACAGCCCCAGATTTCAGAAGCATTCCAGCTCATAAAGACGGGGAGTGAATCGTTCTTGTTGCCACGTGCCAAGACATTTGCAATCTCTTTATTTGTTGTTTATTATACGAGAACAGCACTAGGCTGCCAAGTCCTCGCCTGATCCTAAAGCGGCAGAGACCACAAATCCGTGCACAGAACACAGCTTAGGCTGGCTTTGGCCACGGCAAGCACCACCATCTCGACGGGAGGGGCGGTGTAACTCATTTTTTCGGTAAACAGCCCACGTTTTGGCAATGCGCACACAGCCGCTTAAGTGCTGGAGATTTCCACCCGCGCAGTGGGACCAGCAGCCATTCCCAAACATTTCATTGGATGAACCACACCCCAGCCGATGCCAAACAGGTCACGGGGCAGGAGTGCATCCCACTGAGAGTAGGGGTACTCGATATTTTCGTCTGTGTTCTCTCCAACCTTCAATTACCAGTAAAAGATAAGGCAATGGCAAAAGACAGGAAGTGGCAGTGGTATTTTGTTGGGGGGCGGGGGGGCATTTATAGCAGTATATTTACAGTTTTTCAGCAGTAGACACATTGGTAATGGGAGCTGCTATCATTTAACCTCCACCCTTTCAATAACCACATTCCTCACATACTTTCCAAACCTTCTGGAGACTAATTAACAAAATTACAGAGCTGAAAGGGGAGTTTAGCCGGAGCTCCGAGTCACTTCTCAAACAGACAGGGGGGCCTGAAAGTGCAGTGAAGACAAGGAGTGATCCTGGAAAGGGGTGAAAGATCTTACTGGTTGTTGTGATACGGACAAAGTGTTTTATTTGATGTTGGTTTGGACAAGTTAGCACAAGCTCATAAAAGCGGGCCGTTACTGCAGCAGCTTGACGACGCCTTGAGTTATTCAAAACCGTAACCCTGCAAGTCCGCCCTGGAGTCAAGTGGTTACGCTGTCTAAGAAGGGGCAGCCGGGGGGGGAGGAATGGCTGGGGATGAAATAATAATCAATAGCATTCCAAACGCCAGCAACAGAAGAGAGGCACACAATGGACTGTGGAGTGATTTACCATCCCGATATGTAATAAGCTTGTCACACATACAGTCTGATGAGACAGATACCTTCCTCGTACCTCATGTCTGGGGAGATCGGCTGGAAATGGCACAACTCAAGCCATCACATGCCACTTATTTTACGGAGGGGAGACTTACGAAACTGTCCTGACAAATGACGTAATGATCGAGATCCCCAGTCTTCTTGCAACAAAGCTTTGCGGGAGAAGACATGCCAGCCTGATGTTCCGGCTTACTCGCTCCAGGCCGCTCTTTCTATACTCTCTTCACTGACACCTACATATATTTTTAGACTAATATTCCCTGGTAAAGTACCATCACCTGTCATTCAGCCTTTGGTGGAAGGTGTGACTGGTTAGACAGCTTTAAATTCCAGTCAAGAAGCTAACGGATGCCAATTACAAAATCAATATAAAAATAACTGAGGGGCATTAGCAGTTCCCTGACCAAGGTGGGAGGGACAGTAATCTTTTGACCACACATTATGTAAGATTTATAGATCACCCTCTTACTTAAAGCAGTTTGAAATGTGTGTTGCAGGAAGGACTACAAACAACGCTGCAGCACAAACAAGGCACTTCTTTTGTTCCTCTGAGCCCATGCCACAATGGACAACATGACCACAGATTTCCTGCCTGCACTGAAAGCAGCCCCAATCAATCAACCCGCCTATCCCACTCAAAGTGGCGCTCAATCAAGCGGCGATGACGGACACCTGGGGAAAACACATGGGCCACGGCACCCATATTCTCCTACGCTGATGAAGAGCTACATCTGAGCGCTAAGAACTGCGGCTCCAGGGGAGAGTGGGACTAAGTGAACGCAGTGCATTGGGGGTCTCTGTAGTACCGGTATTAGACTATAGTGGGCGCTCTAGGGGAGATGGGAGAATGCTGGGAGGGCAACCAGCTTGCTACCCTCGCTGGAGGAAGTGCCGAATACTTTCTTTGCATTCCCACACGTGTGGCACGACTGCCGCACATCCTGTTAGCAGCTGGCTGTTTAACGGAGGTTCGGTGTCTACATTTTAAGAGCCATTCAGCAGTTCCTGTCTGAGGCGTCCTGGCGGGGACACGCAAACCTTCAAGACAAAACCTTATTGCCCATTAAAAAAAAAATTACCATGAACTTGAGGAAACAGGGGTGAAGCACAAATGCCTGTCAGACGAGGACATCATCAGGAAACAGGCCCCATGATTTAGATCAAGCAGTTCAGCTTTTCCTACTAGAGTGTGTAGAGGGGGGATTAAATACGAGGGTTTTAGTTTTTTGGGTTCAAGCCACCAACACGGGGAAGTGGTTCCGGAAGAGAGTTATCAGGCCAAGCTCAGGAACAGCGGGACGGCATTTTCCATAGGAGGTCTTCAGTAATGTTAAAACATCTGTCCATCCTTAAAAAAACCATAAAGCTTACTGAATGAGCCATTTTCAAAAGATTTACCTGTGAGTGTGCAAGAAATGAATCATTATTAATAATATTCTGGGCAGGACAGAGAGCGTACTGTATTCCAGGGGCCCGCCGCCGACTTTGTGGGGGCCCGGGACATCTCACAAAAGCCTGAATTCAGGCTGCAGCATACAGGCGAACAAGTGCGCCATTATTTCCAGAAATATTATAACGGTATCTGATTTACAGCCACAGCTAATCCCTCCCGATATTTGCATTTTGACGCGGAGAGGAATGTTTACTCTGAACACTGGGCGAGTGTATTCTCAACGCTGAATTAATTACGGCTCGGAACTATAATTGAATATTAGCATAGCGGCGGACAGTGAATGAGGAGGGTGCTTGTTAGTGGGAGACAAACAGGCAGCCGATTGTCGGTGTGCGGGATGCGGGCGTGCCGCGTGACCCGCTGTGATGCACAGGCCTCCACGCTGCGACTTGCCTGTTTGTGGCATCTCCTTCCCCCAGAGCACCACAGCTCCCCCCGGCACCTGGAGCCTGTCACACAGAAATCTGACCTGGCCCTCCCACCACACACACACACACGCATACAGCAGCCTCACTATACACCCCCTCCTCTATACCTTGGTATAGCCCTCCATGCTGTCGAACAGGAAGTGACATCAGCGAGGCCTTCCTGATTCGTGTCATGGTGGCCAGCTTCTGCCACAATCACACACATGTGCAAGCTGGGTTTAATCTCACTAAAATCCTCCATAAAATCGATAAACCCTAACTAAAAGAAGCAGTGAGGATCTCCACCTGAAGTGCAGTGCCTTTTAAGGGTAGTCATCGTTTTAAATAGTAATCTGTGCTTTGATGGAGTGGCATAAGGAATTATACATATTAGCATAGGCGTTAGCTTCAAGTGCCCATACTTATTGGCAAACAAATGGGGGAGTGAGAAGGTCTCTGTTTTGCAGCACCAGCATCTTCAGGAAGATATTTATGGCTATTTAGGGCTTCCTGTGGTGTGTTCCTGTCAGCTCTCTCGCCGTCTCTCCAGGCCACGTCACATTCCTACCCCTAAACCGAACGGTAAGAACTCTGGCCACAGAATAAAGGTGAGATGGTGGCAGGGAGGTGGGGAATAGTATGGCTGACATTTTGGAAAATACTCATTACGACTAGGTATCACAGCAATTAATTTACTTTTTTTTTTTTTTTTTTAAATAAAGCGGAATGAAAATGAACGCAGCGGCTTTAGTTAACAATGACAGTTCATGAAACAAACCTTAACAAAACAGCAGCTAGAAACACTGCCTTTAAATAAACATTGATTTGTGTTCCAGGCAGTAGCTTATTCTGTTTATTTACCAACACAGCCTGAGTATTTTACATGAACCGACTGAATGGCACCATTACGTCTGGGCCCGAATTCGCCAGGCGAGTGCTATCGCTTGGGGTGACCTTCTGCGCCTCTTGCTGGCATCTGGCGATCACGGCGTGCACTTCCCACAAGACTGCGCTGTGGAGCACTATCTCTCGCTGGAAGTCACAGTGTTAGAGGATAGAGAAATAAGGTGATCCACCGGAGTGGAAAACCGGGAAGTCACAGCCGAGAGCTGAGCGGGAGGTCGATCGTCGCAGAAGTGCTGCCATATAT
>JAODLD010000044.1:9405144-9422918 GCA_026781065.1 Mormyrops boulengeri | reverse complement strand
TACATCTTTATGTTTGCTAAGGCTCCCATGCCCTTTGCGCTGGTTCCTAGGTGGTTTGTGCCCGGGCCGGCATGCACCGCCCTTACCCCCTACCCGTACACCCCCAAACCCCCCCCCCCCCCCACCCACACACACACTTCCTCTGACAGGGCAAAAAGTCCTGCTTATCAACGGCTCACGTTTCCGGACGGACAGCTCATCAACAGCCCCCAAAACCATTTCCTTAGCGAGTAACAAGGCTGCTCGCCAAACATTTACAGCACTGCCCCCCCCCCCCCCAGCCTCCTGGCATCAATACATCCCAAAAGCGTGCCGTGCCAGCCTGTCATATTCCAGGCAACACTCGCCAGAAGAATCAACCCCCTGAAAAATGCACCCAGGAAGGGAAACCCCAATGCCGTGTGGAGGACATTAAGTCCCGCTTTTATATACCTTCCCACATGCTAGTCACAGTCAGGTAGAAAGCTTCATTCAAGAAAAAGCTGTGCAAAGGTCAGTCTTTCAGGTGGCAGAGCCATACACACACCTGCCACCCTTGTAAGAGGGGCTAATTGGAGAGCATATCCTTGGGGCTGGGTTAAGGACACCAAAAAAAATACACGGACAAACATGACACTGAGCAGAACAGCAGATCTAGGCTGTTAAGTTGTTTTTAGAATTCTGCGATCTGCTGGCCGCTGATAAAATTCATGCACACGCCACTGAGGAAATGGCGTGTCTCCGGGTTGCACAGCGTTATTAATAATACCACGGACGTCTATGCTCTGACCACTGTCTTTAACAGATGTCTGAAAACACGAGAGCACTAAACACGACTTCAAAAAATAAATAATAAAAAAAAAAGATCTAAGACGGAGAAACATGCTGCTCATTAGGTTTATAAGCAATTAGAAGTTACTTGTGTTCTTCAGCCTTTGATCTCGGTCCCGATTTTCCAAAGTACGCTATAATTTACCGAGCCGCAATTAGCTACTCGGAGCTTCCCGTCTTCTCAAAGGGGCGCGATTCCGTTAATTGTTGCGGTTACTCCTTTCAACGTGTGCGCAAGACAACATATAAATCCAAGCTTCAGATTTTGTGATGGGGGGGGCAGTTTTTTTCTGGTTTGTCATTAGACAGCCTTTATTGAAGGAAACACTCACATTCTTGAATGATACTTACAAGGCGTTCATATTTTAATGCAGAAAATTGCTTAATATTTATCATAAAAAGCGATATAATTAAAAAGTTCCTCAATAAAATTACAACTTAAATGTTAGGAGTTATTTTTCATTGGAATCCTTCGAATTTTTTTTTTGTCAGGTATGTGGAAAGAGGGGAAGTGCTTTGGAGAGAAAAATCCCACAAAATCATGACAACTTCAAAAGAGAGCAGGGGTGGCGCTAGACAGGCCAGGGCTTTCAGATTCTTTTCGAATTTTCTGGGAGAACAGGGAAGGTCCCTCCTCGTTCCCATCGGCTCCAATTCCCAAGCCCTCCAGATACCCTCATTATCCCCCCAAACTATTTCCAGATGTTCTCGTACAGAAGCAAAATAAATTAAAAAAAAAAAAAAAAAAAAGAACCTAAACTCGCAATTTTTAAGCTACCCCCCCCCCAACAAACACACCCCATAAGAAAATGCCCCCATATGGGCTGTTACGCAGATCCATTACAAGATGTGGCGATATTTTACTGGTACTTTTCATTCTCTTTACGAGATGTTTTATTGGGTTTGCTTTGTAAACCGCCATCTGCGTATAAACATTGCCGCCTCGCCTTTCGGCTTTTTCCATGGGGGTATGAACGTAGAGCAGTCGGCTTCGATTACATCAGCGAGGACAGTAACCCATGGGAATGGGGAGGCTGGACCGCTCTCATCACTTCCACTCCTAGAGCATCGTGGCTCTGTAATGGTCACCGGCGGTGAGGAGGGAAGAAGAGGGGAAGGAAAAAAAAAAAAAAAAAAAAACCTGCCTGAAAGGTCAACGACAAGCTCTCCTTGGATCGTTTCGCTCGGTGAACCGCAATATTTTCGACCGCAGCAATCAAAACACCGCTTTCCACATATAAGCGATTTTAAAAGCATGTTCGGGCTGCTGCTGACTCATAACCAACATTTACAACGGCGCTGCGTACGCGTTCTACACGGCCGGATGTGGCGGTACAAGCGTGACGCAGCCTTCCCCCGTCATTCTGGAAGGAACTGGACCGGTCACCTCCACTCGTGACTATTCACATTGAAATTTAAAACAGAAGAACAACAATAATGGGAATAACAAAGGGTTTTCGGGGCTCCTGTTCTTCACTGAAAGTGATCTCCCAGGCTCTTACCCAGAGTAGGGTTTTGGGGACAAGAGAACACCTGCTGATAAAACAACAGAGGAGTCACAAGGAGGTCCAGCTAAAGCACAGGGGATGCGAACTGACAGCTGAGTTATCGCTCAGCGTCCTAAACCCGCACACGAGACGCAACCTGAGCATTTTAATTCACGTTAGAGGAGACGACGCACAGGAAACCACCGCGACAGACATCTCTGCGGGTCCCAGTTAAATGTTTCCTTCGTCCTGCATTTCCCCGAGTTTTTCCTCCCCTGTTGATCAAAGTCGCTTTAAATGGGTGTCGGAAACACACTGCAGCAGAACTGCAGTGCAGTGAGGAGGGGCTGATAATCCATCAAGGCCAAGGAGGTGTTTGCTGAACATGGCGATCTCCTCTGAAGCTGAGAGGCACGAGGCGTGGGCTAGCAGGACCTCCTCCTCTTCCTCCATCTCCTTCCTCCCTCGCTCCCCGCCTCCTCCTTCAATGGACAGCACATTCCAGGCTAATTATGCATTTGGCATCAGAGCACCAATAAAACCGCGTGAGGCAGAGAGGGGGGCCCCCATGAACTCCCAGCTCTCCAAAATGGGGGAGGGAGGGGCACCAACACAGTCAGTGAGGTAATGAGGGGAGGGAGGTGTGAATTGGCTCCAGGCCTCTTGCCTCGACACACTCCCGTGGCACCAAAGCTGCTCACTGTCCGTCTTCTCCATTGTAACTATTGAAACACTTTATTGTGGAGGGGAGGGCTTCATCAGCCTTCAAGGCAATGACAGACTATCGCCCAAGATGCCACATACTGCAGTTTCAGAAAAAACACATTTAAGATGTCCACCAAACTACTGGAAATAATAAATGGAGTCTCAGAAGCATACAGTCCACCCCAAAGAGCACAGATTTACAGCAGAAGATGATTTGCCTTGGAGCTTAGACTGGTATTAACAATGACACAGGCCTCAGTGAGGACCCCTCCACCCAGGGGTTACACAGAGAAGGCCGTTTGCATCTTGTCTGGAATTGCGACAATACCAAAAGGTCACAAACACCAGGAGATTCCTGCAGATACAACGCTTCAGGTTTAACACTGCACTCAGGCGATCTTCCGGAAAGGATGCGTGGAAAATATGGCAACGTTTTGGAGCTAAACTTATCTAGGGGAATGCAAATCCCTCACTTTCATTGCCTTGTTTACTAGCTTGCTTGGGTTTACAGTTGCGCACATTTGACTTGGAAATTAACTGTAAATGAACAGCGGGGGAAAATCTGCTACTACTCACTGTGTATATTTCTGTATTTATGACTTATGATTTTTCTAAAATCCTCTTTTTCTCCCCCTCCCACACAAATGCAAAAGGCAGAACCACTTTGGCCAGTCTTACAAACGACTGCGGGTCAGGTGTGTGGACGGAACGTGGCCCAAAAGGCCATGTTTAAGATGGAAACAAAAGCCGGTGTAAGCCAAAAGCACGGGACATACGGTCAAAGTTTCAGTACCTGAGGACATGATGAACAGGCCAGAAAACAAGCAAACGAGTAGTGAGGCACTCCGGAAGCCTTCCTCGGACGTCAATGCGGCAACAGGAGGATTAAAAAAAGCCCCCAAAGGAAAGCAGAACAGGTCCTTCTGACACTTTGCAAACAAACCAATAAATCAGCAGCAGGCTATCGCAGATGTGAGATGGCAGAGGGTTAGGGTTAGGGTTTTGTCAAACGGCAACAGATGCAACGCCCTGGAACCAGCCTGGGGTCACGCACCTCACCGTGAACTCTCACACACCCAAAGCCAGAACGCCACAGGCAGAGGCGAGGGTGTAGATGTCATGTAGACACGGGACCTTTTTAAAGACACCTAACGGTTTTCAAAGCCTCGACCCAGCCCAGTCTTACTCGTGAAGGGTGCCCGGGTAGACCAGCACAGCCCAAACACAGCTACATCTGCCACTATGGTTCTCTCGGCCACCAAGCGAGTTTCCAGAAACGTGCCAGGTTGCTGCGACAGTCGGATCCATGTGACCTGGTCCCTGCCACCCCCACTGTGCACTTGCATGCAAACAGCGACTTATTCATAAAGCGACACCCATTTCTTAATTCCACAATGGTGGAGAAAAGGGGACTGAAAAAAATCCTCCCTTATTTATTAATGCATTCAGTTTCTTGCATCCATGTGTCTATAAATAAGTACTGCCATTACCACACTCGGGGGAAGGAAAAATTAGGAATGGAAAATGTGTAAATTCTTTAAAGTTACACCACCTGTCAACAATTAATCAAGCTCCCAGTCCAGTCAAAGTATTCCAACTACAGCAACTAATTAAGATCAGATTTTTATTTTTTATTTTTTACACTGTATGCAGGAAAAAGTGATTTGTACATTCACGAGGAGCTGCTTAACTCGTACACATCGAAATGAAACTTAATCACAGATACAGACTTAGATGAACAAATTTGACCACAAAGAATCAGTTATGGTGCCCCCCTCTCACACCATGAAGCCCAATCAGAGAGAGAGACCCTTGAACGTCAGAAGAAACACTTCATTCACAGTCACATCAAAGTGCCAACCGCAGAAGACAGCAGTTCCTCCATGCATGACGTTGTAGATGAAGGGAGAATACAGGGCTGGGAGGGTGAACCTTGGGCTGTGTGTGTGTGGTCTCCATCTTCCAACTGACACTCCAAACCCAACACTGCAAGCTCTCAGAAAACCACTAAGAAAAATGTGAGAAACACATAACACAGGTGGATCCATTGCCCAGGCCAGCGAAGGCCAAAAACGCAGATGCCCTTTGTTAGTGGGGCAAATCGATGCCAGAACGGAAACAGCAGACCACCTGTGGCTGTATGTTCCCTTGCTTAAACTCTGCTTCCTAAACCCCTTTTCAACTGAACAGGGAGAACTTGAGAGCAACTTGCAAAATATCCCATTATATGTTTTACAGAACAGGCGTAGCGCAGTCTACTGTCATTTGAGCTTTGGCAGGAAGACACTAGGCTCTCTCGTTGAGACCTGCCACATCCGAGAGGGAGTTCATCCAATTTTATTACATGATATTGTAACCTGTAGCCTTCAACGGCTGCAGCATCGGAACGACATAAACACAAAACGTCAATAAATGTAAAAAACAATAATGTACTGCTTCTCACTGACACAATATTAGTTTTAGGTTGGTGAGCATGACAAGCCACTGATAGGCTGTGACACCAATACAGCCTCCACACAGCGATTCTCCAGGAAGGAGTCTGTGGAAGTAAAGTAATAAGGCACCATCAGTAAGATGTCAAACGCTTAAAACTCACACAGAGCCCCATCTGTTTTCAGATTTCCCAAAAAGCTGAAGATAATCACAAATGCTACTGTTAAAGGTGGGGATTATCAAAAGGCTGTTAAGGCAACAACATACAAATCCCATTCCAAAGCAAAGTGACTCAGAAGAAAACAGAAGGTACGATGCATCCCGCACTTCGATATATTGTTCGCTATGTTCCTCTAGGTATGTTACTACATAGCCAGAGATCTCACAAAATCAATGAGGAATAAGCAGGATATTGCTTAAGTGAGGCTTTACAAATTTAAAAAAAAAAAAAAAAAACTGCTTGAACACCATTAGTGTCAGGACAACACATTCTACCATCCTGAAAAAACCCACACACACCCAACACTCCAGATATACACTCGGAGTCCAAGTATTTCCTTCCGCAGCAATACATTTAAATGGAAATTTTACCATCTTGTAGTCTGGGACTGACAGATCTGTCATTGCTAAGATAGTATTAGTATGAGACTGTTGTCATCAGAAATACACCTCAGTGTTGTAGTTATACTCTGAGCCCACTTTAAAGTAAAATGTTAAATGCCACCCCATGGTGGACACCTATTTTCACGGTTTTACTTCTCCAACCTACAACATTTCGATAACTTTGCCATTTCTTAAAAGAAGAGGAGGCACGTTTTATGATCTCCAAGTAGAGGCATTGCATATTTTCGATTCTCAATCTGGAGGGGAAACACAAATATACAGATAGTTAATAATGGTATGGAAAGGAAGGAGAATAAGTCCAAAAGGAAAAATATACGGCAACTCGCTTAAAAGTGAGATTGACACTACCCACTACTTCGAAGGGCTGGAACATATAGTACAATTTATGGGCTGCAATGAGCGACGTTTTACAAGGGTAAAGGAAATAGTTCTCGAAGAAATTAATTTACGAAAATGGCAGCTAAAGACCCAACCACCGAGGAAAAAAACAAAGCTTTTGATAGATTTGACACGTTAAGACATAAAAAACGACTAACAAAACAAGGGCATCCAATAAATACGAAGAGAATTATTGGCGTTATATAGACACCTGGGCGCATTATTACTGGACTACCGCAGGCACCTACGGGGGAGGGCACCGTCTAAATGCGCGACACGGAAAAAGCGCCTCCCAAAAGAAAATGAGTTACAAATACGCACATTTTCTCAGCTTCGGGTTTCGGCACACGATTTTAGGCAACTTCTCAAAACCGCAACGGTGCAAAAGGAAATTACAATAACGAATAATGCACCCCCACCCCTACAAATGCTCCCGATCACACGATTAAACCGGGGGGGGGGGGAAATCAATGAACATCCTTCCAGCGATCACCAGCGGTCCAATTAGTCGACCGCTTTCCAACAAGCAGTCCAAAGGCAATCAACGCTGAAAAAAAGCGTATTTTAATTGATGAAAGCCTCTTTTAATGACCGTCACAGACAGCGACCTGCTCGGGGCTGCACTATCCAGCTAATAAAGGAGCCATGGCGGACACTACTGAGAGAAGGGGAAAAAACTCGATGCTACCTACCACGACGACAAAGAAAACATCGCGTGATATTTGTATATTGCAGACATTAATGTTGCGGAGTTCTCTCTTCGTTACAAAATAACTGGGGGGGGGGCAGGATTTTCCCACCTTTTTTCCAGGATCTGACACGACGTGCGGTGACATTCCGGTACCTGAACCGACATTCGCCCCGATCCCCGTTTTATCGCCCGCAAAGTGCCTTTTTTCTCCCACAAATTAACAGAGAAAATAGAACATCAGTTATTGTCGATATGGGGGGAGGCGTGTTGTGATGTTAATATCGGACGGTCGCTTTCGGATTTCGTTGGGATTATTCAGGAAATGTTCAGTCTCAAGCCCCTTACCTGAAAAACGGCAAAAACAAAAAAAGGCTCCCAAACGACTGTTTAAAAAACGCTCAAGGGAAAAGTGTCTCACAGCCTTTTCTTGGGGGTATTAGCGTTATACGTGTATCCGAATTATTCAAGACATCGAAACAAATAATCAGTTAACGAAAGTCCCCCTTTATTCCCTCCGGGGACAATATTTCACTGCCCGAAACAGTTTCACTCCATGAGTATTTAAAAACTATTTCAGCAGATTTAAAACAAACATATAGACTGAATATGGTTTTTAAAAAACTAAAGATACATTAATAAAACTATCGGATAGAGAACATAGTTTGACATGGATCGATATCTGTTAGCAATAACTCAATTTACTTTCATTTGTAAAACTCGCTTTTCCAGTGAACTTATTATTGCGAACTAAGCAGCTGTCAATACAGGGTTTGCGAGATAAAACTTCACAGCTATGAACTTCAGTGAGAAAAATAAAACTGCATTAACTCCACCGCTTTGTGATTTAGGGCAAATCCCCTTATGAACCCCGACCTACAATTTAAACGCATCATGCAAGAGAAAATAACATATCACTGTAATAAACAAATGTGGTGCGATTCCGTTTATTTAAATATCTTTACCAGCAAAATACAACCAGAAAGACATTTTTAGAATCAGGCAGCAACGTTAACCGCTAATTCGTTAAGTAAATTAGAAAAAGTGGTAAACAACACGCAAAAAAGTATTTAAGTCAATTCGGCATGCATTTAATGTATTCATTAAACCAAGATCGATAAATAATTGCTTTTCAAATACGGAGACAAACTTCCAGGGATTGTAAGTTTTCAGTCGTGCCTAATAAACTATCTTCAAAATCAACGACTCGTTCTACAACTCATGTATTACGCGAAAACATCAGTTATTCGTTTCAAAATACGATTTTTTTTCCGTTACTACAGTGAATAAAACTACTTACAGTGAAACAGAAAAATAAGAGCTAACTGTCTGCGCGCGAGCCCGTTTCGGTCACCACAGCGCCACCCGCGCTCGCGAGACACAACAAACGCCTTTCAATTTTTACAAAATTATTCACACAAAACACGCCAAAAACCCATCAAAACATCCACTCTGCCACGCAAAGTTAACGACAGGCCGGCGAAACTCAGCAACGGGCGCCTGGGCCGGCTTTAGCCCCAGTTTGCCTAGGTGGCCGTTTCCCCGCGGCCATAATGGCTGATCGATGGGAATTGAACAAAGAGGATCAATTTCCGATCAGCGAGAAAGCCGCTTCAATCAATGGGAGAAGCGAGCTCCCGAAAGCGGCCCCAAACACCGGCAAAGAAGCGCCGGAGCACCGAGGCACGGCTCCGGCGCGACTTTCCCCGGCGGCAGCCTTCAAGAAAGCGAAGCAACGTAAGGGGAAAAGGGCTAACCTGCAGCTGCTGTAAATCAAAGCGCTTCCAATATTGAAACATCGATCCAGCATTGGCCGCCATCTTGAGACATATTGAGACGGAGTGAGAGGCTGATAGAGAGAGAGCGAGGGGCCGGAGTTCGGAGGAAAGGAGGGGGAGCGCGCGCAAAACACGGAGCGGAGCGATCGAACGCGCCCTTCGCTTATTGAACAGGGGCGCGGAATGGAGTTATCGAACAGGAACCTGTGGTATTGAACAGCGCCGCGCAATAGAATTATTGAACGGGAGCCGGCAATTTTTTAAACCGGTAAAACAAGGAATGGACTTTCTTCGCGCAGAACGCGCGTTCCGCGCCGCCGGGATAATCGCTGGCAAGTGTCTCTTTGTAACTGTTTATGTTAATTATAGCATTTTATTGGCAGTGACCACAATATCGCTTCCAAACCAACAGAAGATGAACACATGGTTTAATCGTCTACTGTTACACGTGTTGTTTACTGTGTGTGTTTTTTTAATTGATTGCATCAGAAATAAACCGCAGCTACTGCACCTAATCAGTGCCCTTTATAGATTATTGATTGTTGCTTTTAATGGTTTTATTGATTTTTAATTTGTCCGTTAAAATACACTTATCGATGATTTATTTTGCAATAGTACATTTTGTCTATTGTTGTTATGTCGGATCTACTTATTTCACTAAACCTTACGGATAATTCTAGCGTTTCTTAAGTATTTTAAATTTTAATACAGAAAACACCTGCTTAAGATCCTATGTCCTATAAAAGTAATATGCAAAACACGCTGCTTAAAATAAATGCGACAAATGACATTCTACAATACTGTATTCATAGGTGGTAATTCAAGGCTTATGTTTACTATTCCACCCAATATGTTCTTTGTGATTGTTGCTCCAATTAATCATGTTTCCAAGAACGCTTTTCCCTTTACTTTTTGGTATTAATAATTGTTTGGGGGAAAACCATGATGTGTATAATAATCCGGTGATTTGACCGCCGCTGATATTTGCCAACGACTTTCTTTTAATGACCAGTGAATAGAAACTTGAACTTCAACTTAAGATAACGGCGCCCCTAGAGACAGAAACTAAAATAACACGATAACCTTTTTCTTTTTCTGTTAAACGAACAGCAGTCTTTACGGAACATTGATTTTTCGTTTTCTGATTATACGAGACCGGACTCCCATCCAGATCGTACATCAGTCTAGTACTTTTGCTACAGGTATAGGCAGGGATAGGGATAGCTATGCATTTGGATGATGGATGAAAGGTTGATCATGCAAAGCTTGTGTGTATTTTTATTATTGTTTTGAATTATGGTGGTTCACTTTTACTGCAGAGGAGGTTCAATTTGTTTTTGTATTTTTAGATTTTATAAGAAAATTCTTCAGTCCTTCACTTTGGAAATTGAATTATTTAAATTTATAACTAGTGATATAATTTCAGTCATCTCTTGTAATTTACATCTTTGTACCATCTGATTAATTTGAACTATTTTTGTTGACCTATTAAAATGTAAACAATATAGTAAAATTCATTAAAATATGGCATTATTCATAAGTATGTTTAATTACAATTAATAGTGTATGTTTTTAATCAATTTCAACAACTTAATATATACATAATTTATTAACTGCAACAGTTACTTCTAAAACCATTACACAGCTGTATTTTCCACTTTTAAATACACTACATATATTACTTTTAAATTAATCTAGATGGTAGAATTATTTTTTTAATAATTTGTGATTCGAAAGTTGACTGAATAATTATTGAACAAGCTCATATTGATGTGCTGTTGTACATTGTGAAATATGGTGTTTAAATTAAGATAATAAGTGATCTTTTTCAGGCATGCAGCATAATCCTAACACATTCAAAGAACATTTAATACTTCGATACTTGGTATTTTTTTCTATTTGGCCTCACGTATCGAATGAGGAATTTGTTTCCGTTCTCCATTGTTTTTCACAAGTCCCACCCCGCGAGAGTCACTTCTCATTTTCGTCCTGCTCCACCAGTAGTAGATGTAGTTCTCTTGTCAATTAATTATAAACCATTAGCTTTCCTGGATTAGACTCACAAGAAGTCAGAATACAGCAAAAACAACTAGAGGATGGACTGGGTGGGCAGGCCAACAGACAAGATTTACAAACTGCTGGTTCAGTAAACAAGAATACATCCGAAAGCAAACTTAAAAGTACACTCTACGAAGCACAGCACGCTGCTGGTCCATTTGATTCCAGATTCCGTCTCTCATTCCCAACTTAATTACATTTCCTGTCAGTTGACACTTCTCTTGGGTGGAGTGCACAAAATGATCAAACACTAAACCTGAAAAACAGGTTTCCTTGTGCTATTCATCACAATGAGCCGTTAATAAGAAACACCTTTTCCGATTTATCCCATCAATTCTGTAGCTATTTTCAGTTTCATTTTGTAGTAGTAGGGTGGCCACAACAGAGTTACAAACATCTCAATATACTAATGCGCACACACATGGAAGAAGGTATACAGTACTGTTGCACATTTGACGTACTTTAGTGTTATTTGTTATTGTTTGGTCATTAACACGCTAATATTTTTTTGCCTTTGAGCTTCTGTAATGATGATGTCATATATCTCAAGTTGCCCCGACGGCATTAACAGCCAAAGTTCTGGATCTCACCTTTTCATCAGTACTTGTTATGGTTTGTTAAGACAAGAGAAGAAAGAAAAACAATAATTGATAAAAGACAAATGAAAAGCGAGGCAGGCAAATATTCCTGACAAACTCACTAGTTTTTTGTTTTACAAACGTAGATGGATCTTTTAGTCACCTAAATCATAACCCTTGATCTTGATTTATTAGGTAAGAAAAATAATCAAAGATGGCTGTTCAAAACTGTACTTTCAATCCTTTTCAAAAGATTTACACCAGGGACTGGGAATACAAGGTGCGCTCCCTGAGGAGTTTTTCTTAGACGAATTTAAATAAAAATAAGCGTACCAAATTAAGCAATTGCTCCATAATTCATAATCATTTAATTATTAAATGATTATATTTTATCTGAGTTAAATTATTGAATTGTCATCTCAGGAATAACCACTACTAATGAATTATGGATTTGACTACATCAAAAGGTTTTTTTGGTGAACTAAAAAAAAGCCCATATCAGCCAAAAATCACTTTTGTGAATCTGCCCCTTTTTTGCAGAAAGCAGACCTCGCCACCCAAGGTTTATCCACCTGGGCAGCACAGGCTAGATCAGCATTTTCACCCATTTTCTCACAGTAAATATTCAGGGTCGTTGTAATTTATAGCGCTGTCAATCCCCACTCTATCATCTACCGTTCAAAAGTAATCATGGATGGGAATGTGTCAGCGCTGAAAGCTGCTTTGTACACTGGGAAATATCAGTGCTTGGACAAGAGAAATGTAATAACAAGGCGAGTGGTATTTGCTCGGTGAAGATTGGAATTGTGCTGTATGGTTGGGTGATCTTGATGAGGGAGTGCGCCCGGCGTCCCTTCACAGAGCTGTCGAGGTGGAGAGAGCCCTCGCACGCATGCAGGGCAGACCTTTCCAAAGATTAACGATGTTTGGGAGACACCAATTAAATAGCGAGATTACAGTTAATCAACCTGCCATTGCGTTTGGCTTAAAAATGGTCCGGCTTAAGCAGGATGTGCGCTGTAACAACCGTCCTCTGTCTTTTCACACAATTACAGAGTCACGCAAATTGAGTATAATTTACATATTGTAGTGACCCACATATTTACTGAGAATCATTTTTTCCCCGTGGCTCAACGATATCTCCAATATCTTGCACAGAAAAACATCAATTTGGGAAAATTCAGCTAGACAATAACACAGAGGTTCTTAGAACCCCACAAAAAAAAACTTCAAAAGCGCTGTTCAGCCTGAGGGGGAGAAATCATGTTGAATGAACGCGTAGCCCACATGTGAGGGGGAAGGAGGAGGGGGCGACAGGAACGTTTCCTGTTAATCACACTTAAGTTTACCCTGAAACGGTACATGCTGCGCTTAGGCATCCAGCGTGTCTGAGGAGCAGAATGGAGGGGGCGGGGATCGGGGAGTGGCGCTCCCGCAGGAGTGAGCGCGCTGTAGCGGCGCCCCTGCCGCCGCCTCCTGCGGGACGTGGTGCGGGAGCCCGAAACCGAGCCGTCCCGGCGAGTTTGTTTTCCTAACTCAGGATCGTCACATTTCTCCCCAGCCACCCATCAGACAGGAGGCCTCCTCTCGAGACTTCAATTAGGGTTGTCTTTCTCACACACTCACTCTCTCTCTCTCTCGCACACACACACACACACACAAGCCTGCCTATTATTTCGGCTGTCTCGTTTCATTTTTATTTTTATAATAAAAAATCTCCGGAGTACTAAAACCACAATATCCTGCGCTGGATTAAAACTTATCAATATTTATCAGGTTTGCATAAATAAAACGTCAAATGAAAGTAAACAGTACTGTAGCCCATAGAGATACTTGCTGGAATAATACCGATTTTGAAAGACTGAATTCAGGAAAGTGAAGTTAAGACAAACCGGCAGAGAAGCGAACAGGAGTCATGGACTGTGTGACAGATTTTGGTTAAAAGGCTCTTTTAGTATACTTGTCCATTATTTCTTTTGGCGTCAGAGAATGCATCGGGTCTATGAAAAACTGATACAAATTTTGATAAATTTGTCAAAATTAGGAAACCGTAAAACTGAAACAACATTCGGCGTGAATGGGCGGCCATCTAGCGGAGATCAATTTGTGCTGCGGTTGATCCCCCGTAACATTTCAGAATATACAGCTAACTTACTCCAAAGAACGCTCGCTTCTACTTCCTTGCGTTTGATTTTTCGCAGCCAGTACCTCAATTTCCTGCCTGCGACCTCCATGGTTTGAAAATGCTGACGTATTGAAGAGGTGGAGTATTCCGGAAAAACATGATAGCCTTCAAAGCAATTTTGAGAATCTCGTTTTGAAATTATACGGCCATCCTGCTGTGCTTTTTCTCCCACTAATGAGGAGCAGAGGACCAAACCGAAGAATGTGTTGATTGCACACACTTAATCAAGGACTTAATTGTGCCCTTAACAGCAAAAAGGCATTTCCCAAAAATCTCCTTTAAGTGGATTACAGAGTCACGTCTGCATCCACAATCAGCCTGGTGTAGCCATCATTAGTTTATAATTGAGGACACGTAATTTTTTCTCTGACTGACTATTCATTAGCTTTAGAACGAGTAGAAGCAGCTATTGTGTTCGTACTTGCGGGCTTGTGATAACTTGGTGTGGAATCCCTGCATCAACACCAGAGGGCGCCACCGTTCTGTGAGCAGAGGAGCAGTATTCATTGGCTCTGCGTCTTTCAACAAAATTTCGTCAACATCAGGTGGAACTGTTTAAGCCTTTTGTATTCATAGGCAGGTGGTCACAGCCTAGTGATTTACTTGGTGAAAAGACTAACTCTCTCCAGGCCATGTATGGTGCAGTAACTATTTAAGCGATTCAATTTGTCTGTCGGCCTCTGAAAATGGCTGTGGTTCTGGCCCGTAGGTGCCAGGCACCGGTGCAACTGGGGTGAGCCTGCTGAACAGAGACTGACAAGGCCAGCCAAATTAAGAAACAGTTACATGCTTGCAAGACCTGCAGCTGCTTAAGCTATTGGACAAATGCCCCCCTCCCCAATAAGCGAGCCTATGGTGTCACCTAACATGGGCACAGCCACACAGCCTGAGATGGTGTGCCGCACCTGCCGGCCTGGCAGCTCGCGTGGGTCGGCATTCTCCTCGTTGCCTGCCGTCCCATTCCCTGAAGTGTCAGGGTCACACCACATGAGGCCTCGTAAGTATATCCATGAGAAGGTCGCTATGAGCCTCATCGACCCGCTCCATCTGCCTGTGGGTCACTCTCTGCATGAGTGCTGGGTGAGCTGCTGTCTCTTAGCATGCATCTCAATAAATCTGTGAACCAAGCACCCAACGTTTCTTTACATGTACATCCCACTGTCATCCGCTATGTTCTGCCGGATAAACAAAGATCCATTTCAAATCTCAGAAATGGAAATTCCTCTCAGTGCATCTCCTTCTCTGCAGTGCCATCATATTTTCCTTTTACGGAGGAAAAGTGTGAAATCTGTTCTATGTCTAAACCTGTGTGTTTCTCACAAACCCAGAGCCTCCTGTTCCTTCTGAAAGTCCATTGGGAGCACTGCTGACATAACCGGCTTTACTTCAGACTTCTTAAGGAGCTGTTTTGATATTGCATGTTTTGTAGGTCATACATGCTATCGCCATTCGCCATCTTAAACTGGGATTTGCACTTATTGCTGTGAATCCGTTCTCTCCAGTGTAACTGACTGTGAAATGTCACCTCAGGTAAACAAGATGTTCCCCCTGGGCCTGAAGCTAAATAATGGCATTGACCAGTCAGAGGGATGATCTCACCAGTAGGAACATATGAGCGCTTTGTAGCACTTAATGACAGGACTTGTAGAGACAAAGCTATTCGCGGCTCATGTGGCGCAACATGTGACCCTGATGACAGTTTGTCTAGGGCCTGAGGTACTAAGATAGCAGCACCTAGTGTCCCTTCCATGGTGACGAGCATCTGTCTTTTAAAAGGGGGCGGGGCCTGTCCATGTCAGGAATCCCTTTGCACCATACCTTCCTTTATCTAAACATAGCAATTGTGTTTCACTGGGTCAACTGGGATGATATATAAAACGAAAGGTTCACTTTAAATCATCCTTCCAGGCTTTTGGCACCAGGGGACACGAAAAGAAGCTCCACAGAATGGTAGGCTGCTCTAATTCCCTGGCTTTCCTCATTAACCCCTCCCCGGCATTCTGCATGTGTGAGTTTTATAACCATACGTGCATATCCTTAACGCTGTCGGTTAACATTGAGACAACTTTGTTGTAAGTCAGTATCGCATGTGAGCGCCACACTGCTCAGAAAATATGAGCGGACTCAGTCTGGCTGGGGTGGCATTTGCTGACAGGATGACTGTGAACACAGATAAGGGGATGGCGTCATTACAAAGGGTTCTTTAGCAAAAATGGGATGAAACATGAAATTATTCATATTTTACCACACTGTCAGAAAAGGGGTACAGCCCTGGTACAGTTTTGTTCCCCGAGGTACAAACAGCATGAATTTACCCCAATGGTAAAGAAATATTCCTCAGAGTCCATTTCTGTACCTTAAAAGGTATATTTACCTACAGCTAGGGTACAACTGGCAGACCCTTGAGGGTACAGCCCCAGTGACGAGATATTGTACCATCAAAGGTACAAAGTGGTACTTTTTTCTTACACCTAAATAACCTAAAAATAACAAAATAGAAAAGAAGACTGAGGAAAAATACAAATCAGATCATGAAGGGGGGGGGGGTCCTCTCACAAAATATTCCCCTGAAGGGTATTTCTGTTGACCTTATAATACCAGAACCTTGAATCTTTTGTGTTTTGCATTCAAGTGGATTATAAAAATGACATCATTCAAACGGCTGTTGTTTGTTGTATTTGTCAAATAAAAATAGTGAATGTAAACATAAAAGAATTTAAAACATTGACTGATATTGTCTGAAGCTTAGAAAAACTGGTTGATTACAGCAGATTCTAGCAGGAAAGCTCATAAGAAAAAGTACACTCGGTATAAATTGTGTATAATCTGTATTTCTGTGAAAGAATACGTTGGAATGTAGCAGTGGTGTACGTCGACTTTATTTACTTAGATACTTGTCAAACAGATATTGGAGAGTTTAGTTTACCATAATCGAGCTACAAGTTTTGTTTGAGTCTTGTTACTCCTGAGTCAAAGGAGATCTTCTCAAGTTGAGCAGTATAAGGTACGCCACATGGCTGTGATCAGCAGGCTTTCGCTTCTGCTGTACTTGGGCTCCAGTGCTCAAGGACTTGCCAATCATCGTGAACTCCCTGTAAAGGGCATCCACGTATTTGTTGTTATGGCAAGCATTTGTGGAACCAGTCTGAAACCAGATCCACACAGAAACCACCCAGATCTTCCAGCAATGAGTTTTGGCAGAGTTCACAATCAACCAGCTGACAATGTAATTCAGGAGGGCACATTCCGGGGAGAGCACATGGGTCTCTCGCTGCATTTGTCACTGTGGCAGGTGGTATCAGGTACACCTCTCTGTTTCTTAGGCACCAAAGAAGGCTAAGAAGAAGGAGGGCGCTAGCTCCAATGTCTTCAGCATGTTTGAGCAGTCCCAGATCCAGGAGTTCAAGGAGGTGAGGCCAAGGACGAGTTATAGGGAATTACGTACAGCACTGGGAACAGCTCCTGACCCGTCTTTCCCGTTTAGGCGTTCACTATCATGGACCAGAACAGAGATGGCTTTATTGACAAGAATGATCTGAGGGACACATTTGCAGCCCTCGGTAAGCCAACATTTATCTCCCATAGCCGCTTGTCAAGTAGAATAGAATACATGCACTTTATTCGTCAATTGGATAGATTTCACATTCCGCATCTTGTGATCGATGAAAAACACAGACACGTGTACATGCCGAGATGAAGCTTTGGCGTCAGATGACTGGGCCGGCCAGCATCCAGTGCCCTTCTCTCCACGGGATTCAAACTCACAACCTTCTGGACACAACCCACCGAGCAACACAGCGCCCATGTACGGGGTCACTGTGAACCTAACCCAGGAAAACGCAGGACAGTCATACATACAGTTACACACTATGGGCAATTTTGAGACACCAGTTCCACTACCAGTATGTTTAAAATGTGAGAGGCACCAGAGGCCCAGAAGAAATCCCCACGAATGTGAGGAGCATCTAGAGCAGGGGGGCCAATCTTATCCGCAAAGGGCCGGTGTGTATGCAGGTTTTTGGGATAACCTTTAGGTCAGCTGTTCAAACC
>JAODLD010000044.1:9388605-9399551 GCA_026781065.1 Mormyrops boulengeri | reverse complement strand
GTCCTCTTTTTTGCCCCCTCCTCCCTACTTGCCATCCTGTTCTCATTTTTTTGTCCCGTGTACGGGGCGCTGGGTGGCCCCAAAAACTTGGACTGTCTGCAGGTCCCCGAGGACCAGATTGGGAAACACTGCTCTACATAACCTGGCCTACATGAAATTCTCCATGAGTTCTGGAATACCAGGTCTCGTTGTAAAAGAAACAGACTGACAGTTTAATTTGTATGCTGAGAAGCACATCAGTCAAGCCCTCCTTACAGTACTGTTATTAAGCAGCAGGCCTAAGCTGTGCTCTTCCCTCAGATAATGTAGTTAATGTGTTAATAACATTCCAAGTCAAAGATATTAAATAAGACAACGTTAAAAAAAGAATCAACCGAGATTATTAGAGCCTGGCTCTCGCATAAATGATTGAACAGACACATCTGTTCAGGATGTTAATTTCATTACATGTGTAGTTCCTAAAAATGACTTTTGGTTTATTATGATCAGGGATGGACATAACTGGTACGCAAGTACACATTCACCTTTAATAACGATACGTGCGACAAAAGCGCAAATGCATACTTATTTTATGTGCATTTGCGCTGCTATGACAAGAAAATACCTTGCATTTTAACCTGTATACTGCAAATGAAGTAGAGTTAGCATATAAAGATTAAAATGCATTGTGTTGCAAATGCACATAAAATAAGAATGCATTTACAGAAACCACAATCGATTGTCGCACGTACCGTTTTTAAAGGTGAATGCGCACTTGCGTACCAGTTATGTCCATCCCTGATTATGATTGTATTTGTACATTTTAAAAAAAAGCAATAAAAGAGAGATGATCTAAGAAAAAGGCCACAGAGAGGCTGCGTATGCAGCGAAGATCAATCCCCCCAAGATTTCTGAAGGGAAGCTGTATCACGAGCCGAATTTGCAGAAGGCAAATGTGGCTTGACAGAGTCCAGATTCAGGCTACATGCGTACTTGACCGTGTTCTCATGTACTCATTTTACGTCATCTTCCATCGCCAATTCCAATACTCAAGTTTCAATACTCAAGAACAGAAGTAAAAGGACAGTAAAAATCCCCGGATGCCGTTCTTGCCCCACTCCAAATATGAAAGATACATCAGTTGCATCCTCAGCAAACAAGACCAATCTCGTTGCACCCCAAGTTCATTCTTGGGAGGCAAGTTGGCAAGACCGATCTTGCCAAGACCACAGTACAATCTTTGTGTTCTTGGTATTGAGAAACACCCACATTCTCAGCTACAGGGCTCGGAAAAGCAGTCCAACGAACCACACTGCACACACAGCCAACACACGATTTAAATGAAACATACCGTGTCATAAATTATGAAGCTCCCATGGAAAATGAAAGAATCCTTAGTGTCATTACTACCAATCAACTGCAAAGAAATATGCGCTTTAGATGAGATTAAATATAGAATTTTTATATGCAGTTTATAAATGTTCAAAAGAATTTAGAAAGATCACGCAGTGTTGATTAAGATTTTACATAGAAACGCTGTTCATTTCTTATGGTGGCATCAACATTAATAATGGCTGTAGTTTAATCTCTGTAAGAGAGGAACTGAGATACTGTACATAAATCTAATCAAAAACTACATGGAGAGCCTTCGAAGGTCTGACAGAAATCACTCGCAGAAGTGTGAGCAAATTAAGACAAGTACATGCATTTAATTGTGCTCTATAAAAAGTACGAATGAAAACCACTTGGAGCACTTGAGACGACTGATACCATCAATATGCAAAAGCAATCAGTCACAGATACTAAAAAATGCACTAAAAAGCATCACAGTAAACACTGTGCATCCTGAATATCTATAAATAATGTTTTCAGAGGCCTTGAAAGAAACGGTGATAAAAATAATGACAACGACAATATCAGCGTATCGGAACTTTGCTGAGGAGAGACCGCCTGTTATCCCAGCCTAAAACGTGTCCCAAGATTCTAGCCCCTCAGTCCAAGGCCTGGCACACAAGCTCACAGGCTCGCACGCCGGGCCGCGACACACTGGGCAGCGACACGCTGGGCAGCGACACGCTGGCTAATAGCCTGAGCTATGCTCTTTGCTCTTGGCAGCGGAGCTGCTCTCTTTCTGGAGTCTGGAGTGTGCTCTTTTAATTTTCACAGCAGGCACCGATAACGGGTCCGCAAAGAGATCCAATCCAGAACCCGGCTCGACTGGACTTTCTGCAAAGACAGAAGGGGGTAGGGTGGCGGCGGGGGTGGAGAATGAATTCAGACAAAAATACTGGTTGACCTTTGCACATACATCTTGAAATAAGTTGGCTTTGGCCAAGTTAATTGAATATGAATCTATGCCTAGCAGGTATGAACTCATGGGCAGATGCCCTATTAAGGAGGTCCTGGTTCCCAAACCTCTCATTGAGGCCCCAGCTATGTCATATATTTTTCCTTTCCCACCACCAGCACACCTGATTCAACTAATAAATGGTGTGAATCAGGTGAGCTTGCTCATGGAATAAAACATGCGGAAAGGCCGAGGGTCCCCAAGGAGAGGTTTGGGAGCCCCTGAAATAGGTTACGTATTTTCATTACATACTCAACAGCAAAATAATGAGCCTGCTGGGTGAGTTTCTGCGTCCAAATTAAGCCCCGGAGTTTTCACGCGGTGAGAAGCTGCATTGCTCTAATAAACGCAGCCTCCCGAGAAACAAGCAGGTCTGTTGCATCACGTCTGCATCTCCACTGCTGCGCTAAGGTCTCGTGAACTGTTAGCAGTTACAGGACTGGCATAGTTTGTCCCAGCTGGGCGAAATGGAAGTGTGTCAGACAGTGAACTCTTGCCAAAATTACAACTTTATAAATCACTGAATGGGGGTGGATATGTGGCTTTGGTTTGTTGCGTAAATCATTTTTCCCCCAAAGTAAAAAAAAAAGCAAACAAAAGAAACATGTACCTTGATATTTTTGCAAACCGCCTGATCAGTGTGCATGTTTCTGCAGAACTTATTATGTTTAGCTCTTCAACTGATTTCATGCCAAGAAACATAGCTTTACTTGCTTATAAAGCCATAGAGCTGATCTGGCACCATGACTTACCAACTACACTACCAGCTGGCGTCTTCCTTTGACTCTGCATATCAATCAAACACTCCACAATGTTCAGCCATTTGTCCTAAGTGACCAATCATTTGCTGTGGAATTAGCCCCGCCCACTCCTCCTTACCACGAATCAATCATTTGCTGCGGAATGAGCCCCGCCCGCTTCCCCTTACTATGAATCAATCATTTGCTGAGGAATAAGCCCCGCCCACCCCATACTGCGACCAATCATTCGTTGCGGAATAAGCCCCGCCCACCCCAATACTGTGATCGATCATTCACTGTGGAATGAGCCCCGCCCACTCCCCCTTACCATGAATGCCAAGCATGTGCTCCAGAATGAGGACCCTCTCGGCCAGGATTTTCAAGGCTTCCCTCAGCTGCTGCACTCCTTCTCCCTGAGGAACACACCCAAATCCAGGATAACCACACCAGCCACAGCGAAGCAGGCCACACGCTTGAAGTTTGCAAATGAGATGTTTTATTCAGCGTTCCCTTGACTGCTCGCTTTCCCAGATCTCAAGCTCAATTTATCACGTTCCATACTGGATTCTGGTTCTCCGTAAAACCCCTCACACTGGCAGTGAGCAAAATGTATAGATATATATGGCTGGATCTGAACTCCCAATCACCATCAGCGCTAATGTGCCTAATTCCGACTGGCGATTTAAGGATCCTACCATACTGGATGACTGGGCTGGACTGGGATTAAAAATCAGCATTGGGATTATGGGGGTTGGGCAAACATCTCACGCACTGTGATAGCGTTCAATGATCAGTCTATATATACAAATTCCATAACTGTCTCTCAGTAGAAATCCATCGGATCAGTCATGTCACCATCTGTGTCAGCGACATTCCAGTTTTAGCCGCCTGCTCCCAGCATATGTCATACATGTCGGAAGAGAATTCTAAATGCATCTCCTGTCTTTACCTCCTGCACGCTCTCTCCTGGCTCACCCTTGGGTCCGGGTGCACCCTACGATGACACATATGCAAAAAAACACACTCAGGCATGACAAACCCAGCAGACCATCGCTACAAGAACATCAGCTGTGCATCCCTAAGTGTCAAACATATATATATATATATATATATATACACACACACACACACACACACACACACACAGTATGTGTGCGTATATATACATAAACATACACACACATAGATAGCTCACAGAATGTATTGGGACACTTTGCTTAATCCAGTAAAAATTTGGCAAATTTATTGTTTTCATAACAATATCTGCACAGATATTTTCTTTTTATTAAGTGTCATAATGTTTCTGTTCTTGCCATTTTGATATTCATTGCAGTTGTAGTCACTGGCTCCCATAGGGATACTAAACACAAATGTTTGGCGTTTAATGTTATTACAAAGGTGTTACTTATTAAAAAACACCCAATGAGACTGCATGTCATTTAACTTTTTAACTCGGAACGGATCTTTTAGAACTATAATTTGGGTTTTAGTTTATTACTACTTGAAATTAATGTTTTACTTAAAACTACTGGTTGTTGCTGCATATACATGATGCTGTATATATCTTGTTTTGCAAACAAGTGAATAAAGTAATGATTTTTATCATAAAACCAATAAATTAGCAATCATTTTACTGAATTAAGCAAGAGTCCCAAGACTTTCTGTAGGCACTGTATATATGTTTTGATCTGGGAGAATATACTGTATGTTAGCATGTGCAGTGCGCAGAATCAGACCGCAGTGGTTGTGCAGTTTGGAGGCCCGTGACTCACTGGAAGGCCATGCTGTCCTGCGAATCCAGGAGGTCCCTGCAAGGAGAAGAACATTACAGCGCATACAGAGACACACACACATAGACAGACAGACAGACAGACAGACAGACACACAAACACACAGCACTGGCCAACACAAATGTCATGACAAAGAAGCCTGTGTTTTTGTAGCAAACCGGACACCGTGCCCTGACTGTGCGAGCACTGGTCGATGAGCACCCTGCAGACCCGCCTTGACAAGGCGTGACTAATGAACTAGCCAGCTGACTGACAGGCCTGCTACAATACCCTGACCAGGGGGGCATTCGTTCCGAGTGGCTGAACTTTTTTTTAATAAACTTTTTAAGACTAATAGAAGGAGGGGGACAGGAAGCAGCAGGTGTGAGGTTGAGCATGGGCCGCGGTGCAGAGTGGCGTGCGGAGGTCGCGCAGAAAAGGAGGAGCCAGTGGAGGAGCACAGTGATGCGTGAATCAGAGCCTCCGCACAAATACACGTGTGCTGAGGGTCTCCAGATACGCAGGCTTGTATTCGGCGGATCATTCTAACTGGCTGTGGCAGTATTCCTGTGTGCGTGCGTGTGTGTGTGTGTGATTGTGTGTATGCGCGCGTGCTCGTGCATGCACAGGCTTAATGGCCTTTTCCTCGTTAAGTGTCTAACGTAAGCCCATTGGCAAGTCTTTTTCCTCATGCATTAAATAAATTTAGTGCGGCAAACACCTTTCAGATTAGCCGATTATGACCATAAACATTTTCTGAGCTGTACGATAAAACAGCCATCTGACAGGTCTTGAGGACATTTTAATCAGCATTACTTCAGTGATCTGTTACCCCTCCATTTAAATCCCCCCCCCCCCCCCCCAAAGCTTTTTACAGCTCACCAGCGCCCCCACTGGACAAAGAGAAAATAGCACTGTTTGATATGTTGCCGCTCCCAGATCTCTTGCCGGTATTGGCTCAGCCTGTGCTCATGCTACGTCTGATCTCCTCATTTGACACTTTTATCCAAAGCAACTTGCAGATTAACCCATTTATATGGGAGGGGGGGGATTGGTTCACTGGCACAGTTCAAGTGAAGCATCTTCATAGCAACATGACCCCCTCTGGGGACTTGAACCAAAAACATTCCGGTTAATAAGGCCACAATGGCCTCCCCGCCCCCCCAGCGATGGAGCAGCAGACAGCGTTTGAGGACTGTCTCAGCACTTCAGCTCAACTCATGTCAAGTCGCTTTATCGTCATTTTCACAGAGAAGAAACGAAACTGCGATTCTTCAGATCATCAGACAGCTAGAACAAAGAACAGCTGAACAATAAACGCTGACAATAAATACTAAGGGGACAAACAATGCACAACAGTACTCAATAACAGCGGTAACTCAGTGCAAACACTACAAGCAGAAAGTACCTGCAAAATAATAACAAAAACACAGTTAATTGTGAAACCGCTTGCTTCCTACTATTTACAAAGACGGTGTGTTTCTCTGTGCACACATCCAAACTCTCTGCATCGTGGAAGAATCAATCAGTCGTCAAACAAACAATTTAATGAACATTGAAGGTTACAGTCCTTAAGAATAGTAACCCCATATCATACATAGTGCTCAGTATCAGTTTGAAGCTTTTATCTTATCATGATTAGTAAATCAGTGATACACCAGCATCACTTTGAACCAAACTTTTATTACATTTTCGTAACAGACATTCATATCCAATAAATGTATAATTCCTAATTTTCCCTGCATCATGTATACTTGCTGTGTCTTCAGATATTGTCATTAAGTAAATGTGGTTTGGAGCTCAGGACTGTATCTTTGGAAGAGTCCTAAGCTGCCAAAGAAAATTATGTTTAGATTATCTATTAATTATGGTTATGTTTAAATTCTTTGTTGGTGTAAAAATACAATATTACGTCTGTCAAAGCCATTTCTAGACCTCTGCAATCCCCCGCCACTGTATTTGCACCATATGTAGCCATACACCTGCATGTATTTGTTTAGTCGACGGCTTGCACTCCTTTTTGGCTAATTTGCCTCATCAAATTATTTAACTAATTAAGTTTATTAAATGAGTTGGTGGTGAAATTTACCGAACACACGGAATGGCTGAGGTGCCCCTGAGGAGAGGTTTGGGACCTGAAGCGGTGATCATCTAGCCATCCAACTAGATATCAGTAACTTTCTGGAGAACAGAAGAATTTGGTTTTTTTTTTAACTATTATTCTTTTTATCATGTTACTGATTATTTGCATACATACTAATGATAAATTGTGTTTTTTCCTGAGCAAATATACACTTACTCCCTAGGTAGTTTTAAATGATTTGTTTTAAAAACGTTTAAGACTTTGACAGTACTGTATTACATATAATATTTATTTTTCAGCTCCAGGCTCACATGGATGGATGGAACATATTTTTTAACTGAAGAATTTCAAAGTGTCCAGCGTAATGATGAATATTAATATTGTATATAACACTAGTGCTAACAGTGGATATTAGTCATCGCGTTCAAACCAAGTGAATAAGCTGAGATGAAGACGTAACGTTCTTTCATATACGTTTGCTCCTCACCCTTTCGCCAGGATCTCCTTTAGGTCCTGGATCTCCAGTTTTTCCGACGAGGCCTCCCTCCGCCTGGAACATACCATGGGACCAGGTTTGTATTCAGCAAGCCCTTATGCTGTCGTATTCAGGCATTCCAGCGGACACCCTACTCCACCCCGTACTTACATGTCGGCCAGGCAGTCCTGGGTCTCCCGCCGGCCCCGCTGGCCCTGTGGAAATAGCACACAATCGTCTGAGTTCAGCTCAAATCAGCTCTCTGCTTCAGCCACTTCCACCTGCTGCTGGAAAGGTTAGTGTGTCACATGACCTGTCAGGTGCCCTCATCTTTAATGTGCATCAGTACAGAAAGTCATGGGAAAATCCTTAAGATTTATGGTAATTCTGATCCTTCCTACCTGGGGGTCCGGGGGGGCCGGGCGGACCTGGGGGGCCCGGTGTCACTCTGTGGCTTAGATGAGGCACAGTGTGGAGGAGTTCTTCATCTGCAAACACCAGGAACGAGACTGGGAGCTAAGATGGTTGTTTTCTGCAGGCCGCTGCTAATTACTGTTCCTTGTTCCCTAACGAGCAATGGTGCCTGACACAATGGGTGTTTCTCAATACCAAGAATGCAAAGATCATACTTGTGAACTTGGCAAGACCGGTCTTGCTAACTTGCCTTCCAAGAACAAACTTAGGGCACAATGAATCATGGGATTGGTCTTGTTCATTGAGGATGCAACCAATGTCTGGTCTTTGGCAATGAAAGATGACGTAAAACGGGTACACAAGAACACAAGTATGGTCAGGTGTGGCTATTGAGAAACGCCTAATATGTAGATGGCCTTCATGAACCTCACTTTATAAGCGCCCAGGATGTCCAACCAAATAATTTCCCTGTGTTTCCTTTTTTTCAGAGACAAACCACAGGACTCCTTAACTCTGCTGTAAAAATATCACAATAATCCTTGGCATAATAAGGGAGCTATGCTATCGAGCTCGCCTCTCCATCACCAGGACCAGGAACGGGACTCTGAGAGCTCAGTGCTCAGCTACAGTAGATGATTAACATGCAGATCTCACACAAATGGCAAATGGGCCTGTGGGAACACTCCCTGCGGAACTCATTTCTGGTGCTGCAGCAGTCTGCCCAGAGAACCCCACCAGCATTATGGCCTGATTTGAGGGCCTCGACTTCCCTTTTTATTGGGCAGGTTTTTGGCTTGGGGGGCAGACTTTGGTTGCCAGAATGGGGCTGCTCTGCTGACAACTTACAAATTGGGTTTGATTTACAGCAGGCTCACTGCAGCCAGTGCTGAGACCTAAACGAAGCCAGCTTCCTAATTGAATACAGCTTGCTGAAGCCAGTGCCACAGTGGGTGGCTGCTGCCCTCTAGTGTTGAACACTAGGCAAACCTTTTTTTTTCCACCAGAGATGTTAAAAACCAAAAAGAAAAAAAAATACAATAATGTACTGTAGAAAAGCAAACCTAGGTCCCGTTTTCTAACAGGGCTAAAAACAGATTATTACTGGATCTAAAATAAATAGGAGAAATTTAATACATCACCTCCCATAAAATCTTGTAATAACTACATGTACAGCCTGTTTAAATTTGATATAAACTGTGGTATGCAGAGAATTGCCAGATAATAATAAAATAACAAAGTTACAAAGTTAACAGATAACAGGACAGATACTTGGTTTCTACTGCTGAAACATGTACCTGCTTATAAGACTCAATCATCCTCTGAAGGTTGAAACTGCGTTTTCCTGAATGACACCCTTTGTGTGGTTTTTTGAGAAGCCTCTCTCTGAGTGGCCCCCGTTTTGTCAACGCTGTGGACATTTACGTTGGTCTGGGGCGGGCTGAGCCACCACGGACCATCTGGCTTTTCACGAGCTGACTCCCCCCTTGAGTGGATCATGGAGAGCGCGCGTGAGAGGGGCCGCGTGGCCCTCTGGGGCCCAGTCGCAGAGGCACGCTTTTTAACAAGACCCGCGTGCTCCTCCCGCTGGCAGGTTTGGAGGGGGGGCCGACATGCAGCCGGCGTGCTTGACACGGCACGTTTCTGTAGCACACAGAGACGCCGCGGATCGTATACGGTCCACATAAAGGATTCGGGGGTCGCTCGTTCTACAAAACTTTTTCCCAAGACGGAGCCAAAACTTCACTGCCGCCCCCTCCCACCCTTATTCTTTCTCTTTACACTTAATGGAGCACACACCCCCCCATCCTGGCTCAGCCCTCCCTGAAAGGTAACTTCATAGAAACCATCACTAATATTGTCATAACTACACTATTGTTACAGTCACAAATTAAGGAAAAGGCCTTAGAATATGAAGACAGAGGCACATCAGCTCAGGGCTGCCAGCTCTCGCGCATCAGGCGTGACACTCACACTTTCAGACTCGCAGAAATCTTGCAGCAAATCTAAATAATTCCATCACAAACCTAAAATTAGCTACATCAAAAGCACTGGTGCAGTTTGCAAACTCTACAGGCTATTTTCAAGATAATAAAACTATTACATACATGTAAATACGTGTGGATGTGTGTGCAGACTTGCCTCAAATTAAAAATCTCAGTCCAGCCAGCTGACTGAAGTTGGGAGCCCTGCCAGCCTAACCATACAGTCCCCTTTTGCTATTGGGTCTGTTGCCCACTGGAAGACATTCGTAATCTGCGTGTGAACCTGCTCACCCTGGCCCAGCTGCCTAGTGTTCAGGCCGAACGTGTCACCGCGGAGGGGGTAAGGGGAGGCCAGGCCTGGTGACCCAGGCGGCCCAGGTAGACCCATCTCTCCCTGGGGTCCTCTCTGGCCTGGGGGTCCTGTGGGGGAGACGTTAGGAGACATTGATACCCACCGGGGATGGGTTTCCCAAAAGCATAGCTGCTATGTTAGCAACTCACATGATTAGAACCATGCGACTGAATGGGTCCACCTATCTAAGTCACTAACGGGACCTTTTGGAAAACACACCCCAGGTCTGTTAGTGGTACAGTGAGAGAGACAGGCTGCTGGTATCTGTGTGAAAAAGGGGGTCAAACTGGGCATGACGAGGGATTGTGAGCCTGAGCAACATTCTCATGGGACTAATAATGTCGATATGTAATTGCATTCAAAGATTCAAGGCTTTATCACACGCAAGGTATTGTGTCAGAGAGGACCTGGAGTTAAATGTGAAGTGGGCACCTCCGGCATATAAACAGTGACAGCAGAAAGACATTTCAAGTAGCCAC
This sequence comes from Mormyrops boulengeri, assembly GCA_026781065.1. Taxonomy (NCBI): domain Eukaryota; kingdom Metazoa; phylum Chordata; class Actinopteri; order Osteoglossiformes; family Mormyridae; genus Mormyrops; species Mormyrops boulengeri. The sequence goes on along the minus strand of JAODLD010000044.1, from coordinate 9,388,931 downwards.
ATGATAATAAATACAGAGAAACATAACAATAGTTATACCGAAAAATAGTTATACTGAAAGCAAAAATTTTAAAAAGCAAAAATTATACTGCAGAATAAATAAATTGAGATGTGCCTGAGATGTGCAGCACAGCTGTAATAAAGGGCGGGGCGACGGACATAGACCGGTGGGGATGTGACAGGATTATGGGGTAATGCTGCTTTACTATATTCCTATAGTGAGCTAATGTTCAGAGAAGGGGCGAGGGACATAGACCGGTGGGGATGTGACAGGGTTATGGGGTGATGCTGCCTTATTATATTCCTATAGTAAGCTAATGTTCAGAG
>JAODLD010000044.1:9369698-9383862 GCA_026781065.1 Mormyrops boulengeri | reverse complement strand
GGGCGCCCGCCGTGTGGAGAAAGACGAGAGCGAGGGGGGGGGGTAGTGATGAAATTAAAGGTTCACTCTCTCCAATGTTGAGCCACACAAAAGCTTTACCTCTAGGACTGTTTCCACCACCGCATTTCCACGATAAACCACGAAAAAGCATGCAGTTAGCATTCATCCGTACGAGGGACCCGTCAGGGACGAAGAACAGAGAAATTATGTGCGTACTGCACATTCTGTACACATTGTAAAAGAAAAAGTAACGGAGTATTAAGCACACAAGTGCAATCGTTTATTTATGTTTTGGCAGTGCTCTCTCCCAGTTTGTCTGTCCAAAGTGAAGAAAGTGTTTAGTGTCTGCAGTCTACAGCTCAGAACATTTCAGTCACCCACAGCTAGAGCTATAACTAAATAATCAGTGAAATTAACATGCAATTCTTTCTAGCAGAGTGAGCGGAGGAGGGGCTAGTTCAGGTTCCTCGAATTTAACTGATATCAGCTGCCACTTGTGCATTTTCTTGCAATTACCCGATGGTGTTTTCATACTGCCTTGTGAGATCGGTGCTTCAGAAACAAACTACTTTATGTAAAAGTAAACTTTAAACTAGTAAACTATGCTGCTACCTGGATTTTTGCTCCTGGTTGTAATAGAGAAACAAAAATATCACGGTCTGTCTCTTCAGCTGTGTCCCTGCCCATCAAGATGTCAGAAACATGACAGGAGCTGCCCTCTCATTCAAGAAACACCACCACCGAGGAGCCAATTTCCAATGTGGCAGAGCGCCACACCGACCAAACACGGCACAGGAAGCGTGGAGTTACACTGATAGAAGCCGACAGATGCCGCTACAGGCGTACTGACCATCCATAAGTAAACGTCCTCAAGAGCAGGAATGAGTCTGCTGCCAGTCCGCATCGTGAGTCAAATTAATCCCAGAACACGGACATGCATGCGGGCGTGCAAATCAGCGCAGGCAGGGTCTCGTCACCCTAGAGGGATGTTGAAATTTTCATGTCGGGAATTGCGCTTGTTTTTAGGGACCAATGTTGCATGCTGGTTAGCAGACATGGAGACAGAGCCGCATCCCGCCGCAGCAGTGCATGGGGGCGGTGGGGGGTTGAGGCGCATTCCACACTCTGCAGCTGCACTGCGCAATTGGGGACAACCTGCAGACAGCTGGGAATGAAATCCTGTCTGCGAGGATCAGGCCGAGGGGCGGAAATTACTGATGACCCCCCCAACCCCCCCCAGCAGGAAAAAAAAACCCAGATATATACACGGTCTGGCAGGCGCAAAGAATCGGTAAATTGCAGATGACCCCAGCAAAAAAAAAAATACAGTCTGCCTAACTTCATAAAGACATGTTTTTACATCCCCTGAAGAGAAACCTCATCCAAATCCTGACCTGAATAACAGAGGCTGTTGGAGGGGGGGGACGGGTGTGGTTTTGGGGTTCTGGGTCATGAGCTCTCAGGAAAGCGATTCCAAACAGAAACAACCTGGGAAGGCCCAAGCGGGCCGCCTGAATGCATGGTAACCCAACACCACCCGAAGGAGCCACGGGCGACCCCGAGCTCGAACCCCCGTCCATCTGTTTTCCACCTTGAAAGAAAGATCCCCCCCCAGACTGAGTACCCTGCGCCCTCACCCCACCTCTAGAAAAATGGTTCCGACATGACAAGCTCTCGTCAGGCGCAGGTACGCGCCAGGTGCCCGGACCTGTCATGGCGGATTACCTAGCGAGCCTCTCTGATTATGGGCCGCGGGCTTCACGCACTCGCTTCCAGATGTGTCGCCGCAAAGGGACGGGCCGCAATCGGCGGTCGCATAGCCGCTGACCCCGGTTCCGGGAGACCAAGGACTCAGGAAAGCGGGATCGGCAGAGGAATGAAAACAGAGGCCAATGGCTGCCTCTCTCCCCCGACTTCAAAAGCACCGGACACTCCTGAAGCATGACGTCCGGGGCACACGTCAAGCACATGCGTGCCTCTGCTGAACGGCGACGGTTTGAAAGCCAGGGGTCACGTCATTCTACCTTAGTGTCACCTGGCTGAGGAGCTGAAGGAAGACTGCAAATAATTATGTGTTGGCTTAAAAAAAAAACCTAAAAACTTTGGAAATTAGCATCATGACTTGAGAATGACCAAAGTACCAGCGGAAAGTGATTCCAAGAACTGTAAATGGAAAGAATGTAGCACAAAAAATACAAAAGAATTTGATTATATGGCCTCTGATATGACATGAGGAAGAGAAGCTGTTCTTAAATGAAGAGCCGCAGAGATTGTGATTATTGAAGACGGGAGCGAATCAGACTTCAAAACACGGGAGCACTGTGAACAGGCCGCGTTTGCGGCCGAGAGGCGCACCGTTGGATGAGAGGAGCCTCCGGATCCGTCAGAGGGCGTCAAAAAAGTGGAAAGACTCGAGTGCTCCCAGAAGAGCCGGCCGTAAAACAGGCGCACTCTGCGAACGATGAAGACGGAGGATTGACAGCAGCCGAATGCGTTTTCCAGATGGGAGAGCAGACTGGGAGGGAGAGGGGGGGTCTATCTGCCTGAAGTCTGCGCCAGCAATTCCCCCCGGGGGTCGGCAGAGGCTGAAAGACTAGAGGGACAGTTACTGTCTTAGACATAGACCCCCCACCCCCTGAATCACGAAGGCAGACGCGCATGTGTGTGTTCCAGCGGTAGCAGCCGGCGGAGGGAGCCGCTCTTGCTAGCCACACGGGCCTGACACGCCCCATTGCACATAGCTGTGGACGCATTTCCCAAGAAATTCCTCCCTGCAGATAAATATACATGCGCTGCTGGACCCCAGTGCATCCTTGTGGTTGCACTGGCAGCACCCTTATGCAGGGTACAAAAACACACATACCCTTTTTGGTATAAATAAAATACAAAAATGCACAGAAACGCAAAACAAAGCGCAGACTAGCTGACAGAAACATCTCCGGTCTGGTCTGCAGGGAGGGGCAGCGGTCGTACCAGGATTTCGACAGAGACTGTTCTGCTGGGAAGATGAATAGCGCCTCCCTGTGGGATTTTACCGGGGGCCAGTCGCCCCCAAACCCCAACATAACCCTTTCTGAGATCCTAGCACTTGTGACACTAAAAACCTCGAAATACACTCCACAACTTAGACAAACATCGCGTCCAGAGAGCTGACAAGCCGCCGCTTAAAACCACTTCCACGCTCTAAAACAACCCAGACCAAGGTTAAAAATGAAGACACGGGGCACAGAAAACGCATCTTTGGAAAGCGCAGGGAGCCCAAACCGGCAGCGGGGCTGAGAAAGACATCATAAGCAGGGCCCAGAGGTAGCCTTGCCTTTTGAGCACCTTTCCGTATGTTTTCCGATCTCTTTCTCTCTCTTCCCAGAACGCTGCTGCTCTGGGCGCAGCCAGTGTCACCTGAGCAGAGGGCAGCAATGACCAAAGAGCAGACCTCAACCTCGACTTCCTGTCCAGAAGGACGTGGCTCCGGCTCTGGTTCTCCAAACCAGGGACGCCTCGGTGTAGACTCGCCATTGTGCTTCACCTCACTGGAAAGTGCACTGCAAACTCTGGGAGATCTTCGGGGGATTTTTAAAAAAACAACATTAATATGTCTAAACGATTGAGTAATTACATGTTTGGCGTAATGGAGACCTCATGTTATGAAAACCATTGGGGCAATTACCCTTCAAAGCCATACAAATTACTATACAGCTCCTGCCAGGACTGTTACAGAAGTACTTAATAAATGGGATTACCTAGAAGAAGATGCATCATGTACAGTGCAAGAAAGCAAGTGCTATAAACTCAGGTAAAAAGACAATTATTACCAATAATCAGGCCGCAACTTCTTTCAATTTGAGTAGCTGAAAGAATGATGTAGCAGCTATAGCACTGCAATAGATATTTTCTGGGCAGCAACGCTATTATTTCTGAAGTATGTACGGCATGGAACTGCAGCAGAACCTGGCCAGCCAGCTGCGCCCGTTGGCACAGCGTCACGTTCCAGACACTCGCTCGGAGGGGTGCGCGTCGAAGCATAATTGCAGGGCGGCTGAGCAAGCGGAATGCAGGCTGATTAGGCCTCTGGCTGGCGGACAGCATGCTAATTAGCTGCTGTAGCTCATTTGGTGCTAATTCCACCTTTACCGTGGGTCAGGCAGACTCGGGGTTTTGTCTGCACCCAGCAGGGTGGCGGGCTGCACCTGCGAGTCACACGCCTGCGATGGGATGCACCCTGGGGGGAAAATGTTGACTGCATTCGGATGTCTTTCCCATGATGCACTGGGGAGAGACAAAGCTCGTCTCCTACGTGGGACCGGTTTCCATGTCTGGACAACTACAGGTTTGGGATGACGATGAAGTAAAAGCAAGTAAGATGGTCAGCTTTGCTGACACAATGCAGTCAGGGAAGCTGTACCTGGGAGAATCAGCGACGACACTTACAGCTGCACCTCGGTAACTGACACAAACGCTGGTCATGTAGCGCATTTCCACTGGCATACAGGAACTGACCAGTTCCAGACTGTGAAGAGAGACTAGTTACAGCGTGGTTACGGCTCGCTACGGTTCGCAGAAGGGTCGGCTGGGTGGAGGCGTCACCTCATTTGGAGAGCGACAGTGACACAAAACATATAACATGATTTACTATGTGCTACTTTCTGTTAGCAAGTTTGTGGAAATCGCCACGTTATATTAGCCTCAAATGCTAGCAGAATTATCATTCGTTTGCATACATTTGCTTTTTTGGACATTTTTTACTTCAGATAATCCATGCGCAGAACACCGGTACCGCCATGCATTTTGACCAATCAGATGGTGGTGATGCAACCAGCTTGGTTTGGTTACGCTTTCTGCCCTGGGGCAGCGCAGGTATGGCTCGGGTACGGCAGTGGAAAAGCACTAATAGGAGGTACAGTAAAGAGGTAACCTCACTCCACACATTCAGCATAGCCCAGGGCAAATTCACGGGGCAAAGTTACAGCCCTTAGCTTCATACCTAACTTGTACCAGCGACACATGGAGTTTTAAAGAGAAGGCCCCTTAGGTCAGTAATATTTCTGAAGAATCAGAGGACTGGTGTCTTATCTGGTGGAAACGGGGATATTTTACAAGCCAGTGAGCTGAGGCTTTGAACACACCTGTCTGCACGCTGCAGGGAGCCGGAGGTATATCCTGTTTCCCAGCCTGCGAGGTTACGAGTCGTAGCGGCCAGGGTAACTGTCACAGCGGGTATTTTTGATCAGCGAAACAGAAATTTCTGGAGGGAAGGGTGAACTGAGGCTGGTGCCAACCCCCATTAGCCCGAGCAACCCCCGCAGACGCCAAAAACACCTGCAAAAATGTCGGGGTTGTGCAGTTCACCTCTTAGAAGAAAAATAAAGTCACTGAATGTGACTGCTGCTTGCCCCGCAAGCCTGTCTCTGGGGGCCCTGAAACGGGGGCCCCATTTATTCAGCTGTCCTCCACCAGCTGCCAGGCAGCGACATCATCCATCTGTCTGGATACCGTCGATCTCAGGGTAGTGTGCGGGCAGAGCTGGGCCAGTCAACATCATGGTTGGGGGAAATCGCCGTGACAACCTCCTCCTCCTGTTATGAATCGGTTATGGTTGAATGACAGCTGAGGGAAGCCGGACGTGCAGCAAATGGTAGCTGCCAGGATAACAGCAGGATGGCGCTTTAATCCATATAAATGCTGACGGCCTGACAGCGCAGACATTCGCACAATATGTCTAATAACAGAAGGCGGAATCATAGACTATCAGGTGATTTTGGCTTTCCTAGCGAGTTTTCTTTCCCCCTTTTCTTTCTATTACGGAATTGGAATGTTTTACAAGCGTTTAAAATGACCACATCCACCAAAGCTTTGGTTAAGAAGATAGAGGAGCAATGACCCAGGAAGTGAATCGACACAACAGGAAGAAATAAGGAGGCTAGCTAATCGTGATACTAACTCGCCAGAGCTACGAAGGGGACGGAGTACGTGCAGAAGTGTCTGATAGTCCGGGAGCGGGGGGAAGAGGCCCCGCGGACAGCAGTCTAATCGGCGGGAGACCCAGCTGATCTTGAGGAATGCGCCCCAGGTGCTTCGCGAGCCACACTCAGAGAAGGCAGCCCTCCTTCCGGGCCTCACAGCTGCCCCGGGAGCGTCAGCTGGCATAGGCCGGGCAGCGCGTGCCCAGCACCACTCTGGGGAGCCTCCGGACCACAGACCACATGCCACGGCTCAACTGCCTTTCTGTGTCGCTTTCGATACGGACGACATTCCACCACATGCTCCCCGCGCCGTTCACACCACCTGTCCCTGAGGCTACGTCACGCTCTGCTTCTCACTTTAAACAACAACAAATAAAACAGTCACAGCGTCAGCATTACCCAGAGCCACATTCCCAACAAGTTCTGTTTATGCTCCAAACTGCTGACACAATACTGTGTACGTGAAAATGTTGGGTAATCGTTACCTCTGCTTTAAAATGCATGCTACGGGCTAGCTTACAATGCAAGCATTAACAGATAATAAAAAATGCATTAATGGACAACAATAAATGCATTATGGGTTCCAGGGTCGCCAACTCTCGTGCATCAGGCGTGACAATCACGCTTTCAGACTGTCACGCAAGAAATCTTACGGCAAATCTATATTATTCCATTATAAACCTAAAATTAGCCACATCAAAAGCATTGGGGTAATTTGCAAACCCCACAGACTATTTACAAGGTAATAAAACTGTTACATACATGTAAATGAGTGTGTCTGTGTGTGCAGACTTGTCTGAAATTGAAAATCTCACGCCAGCCAGCTGACCGAAGTTGGCAGTCCTGGCGTTCACTATGCACACGTTAAAATGTCGATGTCAGTGTTGCACACGTCAGTTAAATACTTTGCGCTATCAAAGAAACAACAGCAATAAAAGAAGCAGTAAAGTAGTAAATAGATAAATAAAAGGTACAAGTTTACGAAGACATGCGTATGAATACCTATGAAGCTAAGAAAGTCCATGTAACTGTGTGGGAAGGATGGCGAAGGGGCCCAGGCAGAAGTGAGCGGGGATGGGAGGGATGGGGGCAAAGAGGTGGGGGGGGACCACAGAGCCCCCTCCAGCACAGACTCACAGGTGCATCAGCTGTGAGAAATGCAGCCCCAGAACACCCCCCACACAAGAGTGTGAGTAGCTTTCGGTGATCCCAGCTCCAAAAAACGACGGAACATGCCCCCCCCCCCCCAGCTCCGCGATCAGACGAGGGGGAGTCACTCATCTGTGCTTTTCATTAGCCCCCACAGTGGCGCGTGCTAAAGTCAGCGCTGAGGAATTCTATCTGACAGGCCATCAGTGAGCACGGCAACAACAGCAAGGCGAGTGATCGCGCTTAAAAAACAAGCCTGCTTTTTTTGGGGGGAGGGGGGCTAAAAGCTAGGGGCAACAAATACCTTCTCATCTGCTTTCTGTCTGCCTCCCACGTCACGTAAAATGGTGATTACGAACAGGACAGCTACAAGTAGCCTGGCCTCGCGTGCAAAGTTTCCACATGAAAAACCGATATCCAGTCTGCCTGCGAACGCTCGTGAATTAAGCACAAATTCCTATAAAGTGCAACACATTGGGAAGACATTTTGTGAACAAAGGAGCGGCTTGAGTAACGATATTTCTAAACCTCAGACAAATACATTCATCGATCGCAGAAATACTTATTCCTGATTAAAGCATTTTTTGCAGTAATTTGCACAAGGGGCCCCCTTTATTTTAACGAACAGGAAACACTTTCAGTATTTGTAAGTACAAACACGCCCGTCAAGGAATATTTTGCACCGCTTCAGGAGCACTAGCTGTTCAGCAGGCTGTCGATTAACAGCTGAATATGTGAGACAACTTGTTTGGGAAACAGTCAGCCTCATCTTTAAGGACCAGGGGGCCGTTTAGAGACGACGTACGCAAAGACGTGATTTGTTAGGGCTTCAATCTACTGGATCAGAATTTTCAGTGATCTGCACAGCAACAGCGCGAGTGCCAGTTCTGTCCCGTCAACCTTTGATGGTGGCCGGACATAAACGTGCAGCTTCGCTCTTGCGTATATTATATTCACGATGTGACATCTGTGTGTTTACGGCTATTAGGCCTTTGCCAAAGTCCACTGCCAAGGAGAGTTGTCAGAGCGGGAAAGGAAGCCAAGAGCATCACCGCGACGTGTCCTGAAATAGCGGGAAGGACCAGGGGACCAGAGGAAACCCCCTTACCCACAACATGCTCCACATGGCTGTACACACAGCACCCCTGCTGAAAAAACAACAGTATAGACTAGCATAATGCATGCTGGTTAAACCAGCATATGTTGTGATTTGGTGCCAGTGGACCAGCATCATTAATGGTGGTCCAGTTTCTTGTGCAGGTAGACCAGTACAGCTATGCTGGTCCACCAGCTACACCAGCACCACACCATCACTAACCAGCATGGAAATCATACTGGTCTGTGCTGTTTTTCAGCAGGGCATGGCAGTCACAACTATGGCCGACTACTCCCAATCGGCCGGCAAGCCCTGAAATCCAGCATGAGCCCCTTCCCGCCCTCCGCCGCTGGCACGTAAAACGGACCGCACGGTGTGTTCTGGAGCATGCCCCTCACGCTCCCTCGCGCGGGTTTCCAGGGAACATTTAAACCTTACACTGGGAAGTACTTCTTTCATAACAAAAGTTATTCATGTGTGGAGCAAACTGCCCAGGAGCTGTAGGAAAGTCACCGTCATGTTCTCTCTGTTTAATGTCCCATGTTCTTAAGGTCTTTAAAAAGAAAGTCAGACATAAAGCAACAATAGCGAGGATAGCGAGGACAAGGAAGGGCCGCAGGGTAAAAGGAGTGCTTCATTCCGGGGAGCCCACCGTATGGAAAAGCAAAGTCTTCCATTCCCCGGCATTTAAAGCCATAAAAATGGAGATTTACATACCGTCCCACATCCATAAGTACCACAGAGTGGCTTTTATTATCATATCTTTACATTTAAAGGGGGGGGAGGCAGCTTATAGCTCAAACTATAAATAGTTGGAGGGCCTTCCTGGTTCAGAAAGGAGCGCTAAACAGCGTGGCTGGGGGGAGCCTTTAAAGATGGTGGCCGGTGATTTATCCAAGTTTCTGATGCCGGCGTCCATCCCAGAGGACACGTCTGCGCCCTGCCTTTGCTGGAATGTTCTGGAAGCCAACGGCTAATTTCTCGGGACATTGGCATGATGGCATGGAGGTTTGTGGAGACCTCAGCCGGAGCAGTGCTGACAAGGCCAATGGCTGGGGGGGGAGGGCGGGCGAGTAGATCACGCTAACGAGAGGTAGGGGGGCAAAGGGATGATGGGATGAGAGCTGGGCAAAAAGGAGCAAACCTGGAAATGTGGACTGGGGAAGAAAGCTGGGGGGCGGGCGGCAGGGGGGAGGTTGCAGCCACTCTCATCTGGAAGCTTTCAGGCATCTGCTGCCGGTGGGGGGCCCTTAAATCATGTCACCCTTCAGCTCCTGCCACATGGAGAGGCAGAGCTGTACGGCCGAGTGTAAGCAGGATAGACGCAGCACTGAGCTATCCCTCCCATAATGCCACGGGTCCACAGTAACACACACACACACACACACACACACACACACGTTTGTATTCATACCTCTGTTGGGACTGTCCATTCATTTCTATAGGCAAAACCCAGATCCCAACAATGACAACCTTAACCTCTACCCAGGCCTGACCTTAACCATAAGTAACCAAACCAAATACAAGACTTTTGGCATTTTTAGGTTTTTTTTGTTGCAGACACAGATTTTTATAAAATTGAGGTTTATATAGTGGGGACCTGAATGTGGACATCTGGTCTCCACAATTCGGTAAATACAAACCCACACATATCACACAGTAGATTCATGCACACCTTCCAAGTCTGTGACTAGCAACTGGCAGACAGAAGCCGACTCACCCACCAGAGTAGGTAACTGCGCCGCCCCCTCAAGACATAAAGATAAAAATTAGATATATCGTGGCCGTGTTTTATCGATTCCTTTTCTTGTTTTAGTTAAATCGCGGCCGTGTTTTATTTATTCGTTCCCACGATATATTAAAACACGGGCAGGTTTTACTAATCTGTTCCCTCGTTTTAGTTAAATCGTGGCCACATTTTTTAATTAGCTCCCACGATTTAGCACATTTTACTAAACCGTTCCCATGTTTTATTAATTTGTTCCCACTATATATTAAAACGTGACCACGATATCAAATTTTTTAAATCGTTATGTCATGAGGGGGCTTCGCAGGTTAAAGTGCCTCTACAGCCCGAACAGCCCCGCCCCACCTGGGTAAACAGCGAGGGCCCCTAATAGGCCCCTAATCACTATCAGATGGAGTCATTTGTCCCATTTTGTCAACAGGCAAGAGCACAGACAGAACAGACACAGTCACTGTAATTGTCTCACTGCTTGGACATAAAGCTCACTGCACCCCCATGGGGATCCGATACGGAACGGGCTCACGTACAGCACTGGAATGTCACCTCTTTGTTACTGTGGCGGCCAATTGTGTCGCGGCTTTGCCTCTGGTTCATTCATCATGAGGCCGGATAACACGAGGCACGCAGGTCACACGAGGGGCTTACACTTTTGCACGAGGTCTATAAAAAGAAAGAAACAAACATTTAAACACATGTGGCTTTTATGGACTTCCAGCGCAGAGCGAACTGACACCGTTACAGACACAACACCTCCAATCCGATGCTCGAAGGTATCTGTGAAGCAGACTGTGGATGTTAAACCGTGGTGTAGGACAAGGCGGCCAGACTGGGTCAGTAATTGCGGGCTAGCTGTTATGTGGCACCACCACGCACCTTCATTGGGATTAACCTGGCATCTTGTGTCTTCACGAGCAACAGGCAGCAGAGCTGTTTGACAGGCACTAGGACCTAGACTCCAGCTCCACCGCGAGCGTCTAGGTCTCCTTTTTGCATTTGAAAAACAGGAAAAAAAATATGTTTCCAATGTACGTTTCACATACAGTTATTCAGAAAAGGATGCCTAAGTGGATTCCTTTATTTCCCTAATGAACAGCTGCCCCCACCCCCTGTCACCTCCTCCTCCAAACAGACCACAGAGTCCCGGGGAAGGAATCGGAGATCAGCCGGCTCTGCCAGAGTGATCCCCTCCATTCCTGGAGCCACGCGTTGCCTAGGGGAGCAGCAGCACTCAGCAGCCGTGCCGGGTTCCCACAGTGCAGTGCAGACAGGCCAGGCCGTGGGAACAGCAGCGGGGGGCGCCGTCCCCCCCCCCCTTACTCACTCTGTCCTCTTCTCTCCTCTTCTCTTCTCATCTCTCCTTCTATCCCTCCCTGTCCTCTTCTCTCCCTCCCTCTCCTTTGCTCTCACTCCCTATTCTCTCCCTCCCTCTGTTCTCTAGTCTTTTTCTATCCCTCCCCTTCACTCCTCCACCCTCCATCCCTCTGTCTTTTGCTGTCATGCTCATATTCTCGCCCTCCAGCATTTTCCTTTTCACATAATCACTTGTGTTTATACAAATCTCATACAGTCATGTCTATACCACTCTCTCTCTACATCCCTGTATTTCCCCACTTCCCTCTTTCTCTCCCTCCCTCTCAGTCTTCTCATGTCTCTCTGTAAAGGTGCCTGGTCCCCCCCCCCCATGACAGGTCTGCTCCTCAGCCCCCACACGCCATATGGATGCAATTTTCTGAGCACTTTAAATATTTTGGAAATATTTGCTAATGCAATTACAAAGGTTAAGCAAACAATGAAATGCATGCACATTTGTTTCGTCCACACAAAATTAGCATTTCACTGCGCGCTTGTGTGTGGGTGCTTTCTTTGGTCTGAAACTGAACAGCCTGCAAACTGTTAACCCCTCGCATAAAATGCGACGTCTTGACGATAAGCAGAAAAATGTGTTTGCTGAATGTAAAAGACACCGTTTGCCACTGCTGTTGCAGGGAATGACATAGCTGATAAGATAAATTCAGACGGGAATCCATGGTGACATGCATGTGACAGGGTGACAAGCATGTGCTTCAGATTGTATGCGAGACACACCGGTGATCCATGACCCTGTGAGCCTCTTCAGAACTGGACAGATACACTATATGGACATCATATTGGGGCACAGGAACTTTTATGATGTCCCATTCTAAATCCATAGACATCAATATGTAGCTGGTCCCCCCTTTGCAGCTATAACAGCCACAAAGTGACAGCCACTCTTCTGGGAAGGCTTTCCACAAGATTTTGTGTCTGTGGGAATTTTTGCCCATTCATCCAGAAGAGCATTTATGAGGTCAGGGACTGTTGTTGGACGTGAAGGCCTGGCTCGCAATCTCCATTCTAGTTCATCCCAAAGGTGTTTGATGGGGTTGAGGTCAGGGCTCTGTGTGGGCCAGTTAAGCTCTTCCAAACCAAACTCACCCAACTATGTCTTTATGGACCTTGCCCACTGGGGCACAGTCATGCTGGAAAAGGTCCTTCCCCAAACTGTTCCCACAAAGTTGGAAGCTTTCAATTTCCCAAAATGTCTTTGTATGCTGAAGCATTAAGAGTTACCTTCACTGGAACTAAGGGACCTAGCCCAAACAACTCTATTCCATTATCCCTCGTCCACCAAACTTTACAGTTGGCACAATGCAGTCAGGCAGGTAACGTTTTAGCATCTGCCAAACCCAGAGTCGTCCATCAGACTGCCAGACTGAAAAGCAAGATTTGTCACTCCTCTGCTCCAGAGTCCAGTGACAGTGTGCTTTACTCCACTCCATCTGACACTTGGCATTGTGCTTGGTGATGTGAGGCTTGCATGCAGCTGCTCAGCCACAGAAACCCATTCCATGAAGCTCCCGGTGCAGTTTTTGTGCTGCGGTTAATGCCAGAGGAAGTTTGGAACTCTGTAGTTATTGAGTCAACAGAGCGTTGGCGACTTTTATGCAGTATACGCCTCAGCACTCAGTGACCTTGCTCTTGTTACTTAAGCGGTCTGTCACTTTGTGGCTGAGTTTCTATTGATCCTAAATGCTCCCGCTTTGCAATAATACCTCTTACGGTTGACCCAGAATATCTAGCAGGTAAGAAATTTTACAAACTGACTTACTGCAAAGGTGGCATCCTATGACAGGACCACGAGTGAATTCACTGAGCTCTTCAGGATGACCCATTCTTTCATTAATGTTTGTAAACCTGACTGCATGGCTAGGTGCTTGATTTTGTACATCTGTGGCAATGTGTCCCAGTACTTTTGTCCATATAGTGTGTCTTATTCATCAAATAAATGACTTGACTGCTGAGTGGCGACTCGCTGAAGCCTGTTGTTCCGGCAGAACTTCGTGTTTTCCATGGTGCGCGTACAAGGGGACGACAGTCAGACCAGAAACATGCCAAAACGACATACCGGTGCATCTTTAAACAATTACAATGAGCCAAAAGGCATGTTCTTCACATCAGCACCTCCGGCTGTCTTCTGACTGCTCAGGATGGCAGCTTTCCCCATTTCTCAGGCTGACTCTGCTCTGGTCTTGCCTCCAGGAGATCATTTCACCTTCACTTCCTTCACAAAAGCAAGGAACAGCCAGCTGCCCTCTCGTCCATCAAAGACAGCTCTCCCTGAAGTGTGCAAACGCAAGACCATTGCCGAATTACGTCAGTCTACATGGGCCCATCCACCTGAGAAATATCAGTGCCCAACAGGATTTCCAGCATGGAGACGAGGTCTGGGGATGATAGCAGAACAAAACAGAGTAACAAATGACTCAGTATCACCTACACCTCTGCCTGCAGTCCGGCCTCTATCCCTTGAAATTCAACATGTACCTCTGTAAAATTGGTGGGTGTGTGAGGGGGTCTGTCCCCCAAAATATTTCTATAATCAGGGAGGCTGCAACCACCAATCATTTTGAAACACAGCCCTCCACCTCCCAAATGTGTATGGTCGGTCAGGACACAGGTCACAACATAGCTCAGGACACAGGTCAGGACACAGGTCACGACATAGCTCAGGACACAGGTTAGGACACAGGTCAGGACACAGGTCAGGTCATAGGTTAGGACACAGGTCAGGACACAGGTCACGACATAGCTCAGGACACAGGTTAGGACATAGGTTAGGACACAGGTCACAACATAGCTCAGGACACAGGTCAGGACACAGGTCACGACATAGCTCAGGACACAGGTTAGGAC
>JAODLD010000044.1:9323704-9364421 GCA_026781065.1 Mormyrops boulengeri | reverse complement strand
TGGCACACGGTCACACCAGTGGGTCACATCAGCAAAGATGCGTTCCGGTATAGTTTAATTTGGCCAAGGGCAATAATGTTATGTCATTACTGCATAGCAGACCGGGCAGACTCACTCCTGCCCAGTGCTTATGTCGGAGCTGATGCCTCATTCAGCCACATCCAGCACACAGTGTCCACAGCCGCACTGGCAGACACCAGTCCAAACTTCATTTCCAGCTGTGACCCGCCCTACCAGAATGCTGCCTCCGTGCCTTTGGCATTTATTTGAAAGGGAAGCAGAACAACCCAATCAGAAATGGGCGGCAGCATGACGGGGTCAGCTGCGGCTCTGGTGACATACAGAGGCCCATCTTCCACTGCGAAGAGCCTCCAGAAAGCTCACCCTCCATCTACAGTGACCTGCCCTAACCGCCGCCTCACAGGAACCACAGCCGGGAGTCAAAGAATGTCCAATAAACAATCCCAAAATGTAATCCGGACACCGAGGCCAGGAGTAAATTAAAAGCAATGACAGGAAATAAGCTGCAAACTGGTCTCTTGTTTTGCTGCAAGGTCATTAAGTAACAGGTTATGGAGACATTGCATGCACTGGGTGGACAGAGGAAACATTGGTGGTAAATTCTTAGCGCTCGAGGCAGAATGGGGGTTTCGGTGGGACATACCCTCCCGGCAATCTTCTCCGAGGAATCCTGGGCAGCAGCGCCACTCCAGGGCCGTCACCAGCCGGTAGGTCACGCGGTAGGTGGGCCGGACCAGTGTCCTGTAACTGACATGAACATCACACATACCATGTGTGTATAAGATGACAGGCCAAGTAACCTGTTCAGGGTGAGATCGCGAAGCACAGCATTCACACGCATGCTCAGACACACCAGTGCTGTCTTTGGGCCATTGGAGCAAAACCATAAGAACACAGGGAAGAGGAAGAGGAGAAGAGGAAGTTGGACTCAAACCTATAACCAGAAAAGTGTTCAGGCCCGTTTGCGCTTTGCACGTCCGCGTAGCTACAAGTGTCCGTGACGGTCGAGTGACGTAATTTCCGTCATTAGCTATGATTGAGTATTGACTGACCGGGCATCCACCACCCCGAACGGAAGCTTCCAGATTCTACTGCCCAGGTCCATGGTGCTCTGGTTTTTATGAGCATTTATGGATGGATGGACTCCACTTGCATTCAGTTCCCACAAATCAATGTGACATCCCAGATTTGATCCGTCAGGGCTTGAACATCAATGCCGTTGCTTCAAAAAAGCCCAGTCTGCAAGAAAGACTGAACATGCTAGCATATGCTAAATGTTACCTTGTTCCAGCAGACGCGGTAGCGCAAGACCGCGTTGCACGAGAGAGCAGCCGGCAGTGTTCTCAGGCGTAACACCACCAGCGAAGACAACGAGCCCATTTTGGATGGATCCCAAAGACATAAAACAATGGAATGTAGTGTAATGACGTTTCAAATCACAGATATCTCTGTGATAAATGACTGAGTTCCTGCTCCAGAGTCATTTCTTGGGGCAATGGCAGACAGGGGAATATAAGAATGGCAAAGGAAAAGAAATGAATTCATGCTTTTTGAGGCAACAAGGCCAATGTCTTGCCTGGAATATAAAGCGTTTGCCATTCTGGGTGACTGCCTTGGGTGTAAATCTTACTTACTTGAGAACAAGCAAAGAGACAAGCACAGTTTTCATACAGGGATTTTAATTATATAAAATATCTGGTGTCCAAGTAAGTTAAAAGAAAAGCCTCCAATGAACTGGACTAAAAGTTTTTCAAATATTTATCGCCATTATGTCAGTTCAATGTTTTCATAAGTCTCAAATCACAGCAAACCGTACCAAAGACAAAAATTACTGCTTTATTTAATCAAGACTATTTTGATTTATGGAAAAACATGTAATATTTGAGCAACAGGATGTTCTGACAAACTATCTTCTATTGATAACAAATATATGAAAAGAATCAGACACCCCCCAATGCAAGCTTTTACTTCATCTGGTAAGCACTCCAGCAAGCTCACTGTTTTGACTGATATGTAAAAATGCATAATAAAAAAAAAATGTCTTTAGTGTCAAAGATGGTGGATGGAGTTAGAGTCACCATAATATATGTCACACTTACCCGGGAGGAGGGATAGGCAAGTGGGTGACACTGTGGGCTTATACCCTTATACATGTTAATTTGAGGTTCTTCCAAGTCCTCTAATCTCCTCTCTAAGTCCAATACAGACAGTATCCAATGCAGATGCTGACTCCCTAAATCAGTATTTCCCAATCCAGCTCCCTGCCAGACAGTCCACATTTCTGCTCCCCTACTGGGAGCTGGGATGGAGCAAAAAACATGGACTGTCAGTGGGTCCCTGAGGACCGGATTGGGAAACACTGTTCTCCCCCCCAGGGTGTCCCTGTGCATCCTGGGATTGGCTTCAGAGCCACTGTGAACCTATACTGGATATGCAGCATGGAACATGGATGTATGTGTTACACTAAAACTAATCAGCAATGGATTGTGTTCTAACCCTCAGAAACACCAACAGCCCAAGGATCTGCTGCAGTCCATTACTGCCTAGAAGTGAAACCCTCAATCCAAAGAAAGTGGACTTTATCACAGGCTTGGCTAAAGTAGGAAGTACTTTGAAGTTCATGCCCTGGAGCCTTGCTGTGGATTTTTCACATTATTTACATTTCTATCTCCAAGGACGCACAAAAGGTCCATCTGCCCTTGACATATTTCGTTTTAAAAAAAAACAAGCAGGTTCTCCAAATGCAGACCTTCAGGTGGCCTTCCACTGGCTGCCCTTTCTTCTGCAGGTTGTTCACAGAAACTGAAGATGTTTCACATTATTGTTGAAGACACTGGGTTCTGCTGTGCTTTTTTTTTTGCAAAAATAGGCCTCCATTTACCCAAAAACAAAAAGTCCAACTGGTTATTATGGGTGTCCTGTTCCTTTGTGGAATGCCAAGATACATTACGGCCATCTCTTAATCAAACACACAAATCAGAAACATCATTAAGACTTAACTATCAAATACAAACTGTTAACATGTGACTCCCAGTATCTAACAGTGTCAGGAAGCACATATGTTGACGTGTTGCTATGAAGGAGGAAAGTGAGACCAGGTAATGAGACAGAGGAGAGAGAAATAGGTACAATAGAAGCTTGTAGAATCCTTACCTTATGAGGTTGTTGCAGGGCCCGGGCCAGCGGCAGCTCTGAAACACCCTCTGCACCAGCTTCTCAGTGCCATTCTGCACCTGGCATGTCACAGTCTTCGACACCGTGTACTGGCACCAATTCCTGCTGAAAGATGCCACCAGGGGGCGCAGTTTACTGTTCCTGTACAACACCATGAAAAAGGGTGTACCTACACTAATCAGCAGAGCAGCATCATTCATATTAGCATAGCATTAGCATAGTTTTTATGTTTGGATTTTTTTTTTTTTTTTTTTTTTTTTTTTACAGCCAGCCAATAACAAAGCTGAATTTCCAGGTACTGTCGGATTGCTTTGACAACAGCTGAGCCAACTTAACAAATTAAACCGTTTTTTTATATATATAAAAAAACTAGCTATGTTTTCATTGAATGATGAATTCCAGACATTCCACAGTGTAGGACACGTGAAGTGAAACACACACTTGCAGACACCAGAACACGAGCTGGGGGTGAGGTCAGGAAGTGTGTGGAGTGTGAGAGGGCGCCTGGTTCTAAATTTTCTGGGGATCCCAAGCTTCCGTTTCCGTCATCTGAGGTGAGGATGAGGCGGTATTTTAAAAACGAGGTCGGCCTGTTCTTTGTTGGGAGTGAGAAGCGTTAACAAGGTTAACTTTGTTGGGAGTTAACTTCATCAAAGGGAACAAGGCCAGTCTTAAAAAGATTTAAAAGAATCTGTCCTTGAATTATAAATGACAGCTTATGCAAGTGACCTAGTGTCTATGGAATGTAATTTCTGATCTAACAACTGTGTGAATGGAATAAATACCAATACAATAAACAGATACAAAGGGGAAAATGCATGAAAGATGAATGAAATTACATTCAGAATATACCAGGGATGCATTCAATTAAATGTAACATAAAATTATGCTAGGCGCTCCCTCTCTTGTGACCTATGCTGCCACTGACCCTGACAAAGATAATTAGTTAGACGAAGACGTGTTCGAATTCAGGGACTACATCCTTCGAAGGACACGGTCTATGTAATCTTGGTAGGCTTTGCCCTCTAAAGGGCCACGCGATGCATCATGGGATATGTTGGGCTGCGAAGGATCCACTCGGCAAGGGCAAGGCGCACTAACCACATTCGAAGGCGTCTTCAAAATGGGACAGCCCTGTCGCGTCGCTGTGAAATATTTGGTTTTTGAACGTATCCTTAGAAGGATGTGTGTGGAAAGATAATCTGGACAAAAGTATGAGCTGATTCAAAATAAAATAGAAATAAAAGCACTAAAATTAAATGGCAAACTGATATGGATAATGAGCCATGTCTGTAAATTCAATGACATCTATATGCATCTCTGCATGACCTTAGTATGTAATATATAGACGTATATATAGAATATATATATATACTTAGTATATATAGAATATAGAAACATTCTCTTTATTGTACATCTATCATTATTGCACCTTTCCTGGAAGTGCGCTTGCAGAATCCCAGGTGTAAACACTTACTGAAGTGCTGAAACCTAGACTAAAGTGATACTCTCTTTACGCGAAAATATTCAGCGGCTTTATCTGCAGATAAACCTTTGAAAACGGGATAAGTGTGTGTGTACATCTGTAATGAAAACCGCTACTCTGGTTTCAAAGCTACCCCGTGTAACACAAACTTCCGTCCCGTTTTACCCCGACGTGTTTGGTTCACGAACAAGCCGTGTAAGATGAGCTCTGAATGGAGGGCGCCGCCGCTCGCTCAATCACACTTCCCGCAGAATATCTACCAACATATTGGCTACATATTATGCTCTCAAAATTGAATCAACCCGTTGTGCGGTAAGGGGAGGACAGGAGAGACACCCCCTCCCTCGCCCCCAGTTACGAGTTTCAGGTAATAAGAAAGCGCAAGAAAGCCCTACATCTCATCATCTGTTCTACTTTAAGCACAGTGAACAATCTATTACAATATTCCGTGAAACAGTCTAAACTCTACAACGTCATTATCTTACTAGATGTTTGTGTTGCAGTCACTTTAGATTTTACTCAGTAGTGGACATGTTTTCACCACAGATGTTTCTGTTGAATAGCAAATATGATACATTTCTGTATAGTTTAAGCTCCTCTGTTCCCTGACCTCCTAAGAATCAATGCAGACCTCCTCTGAACGTCTGCGAGATGCAAACGCGCTGCTTTCTATGAATTAAGTTGGATTAAGCTAATTTAACGCGCACTACTGAGATCAACACTTTAAATAAACATCAGTTATATACTGACGGAGAGCTTCAGTATTTCGGTAGTGCCATCCAAAGTGTATCCGTGATCTAACTGAACATAAGTTTAACTGAAATACAAGATAAATAAAAGCAAAATCAAAGCTTAAAATATTTGAAGATGAAATTATACAGAACACAAGTAGACCACCTTTGTTCAGTTTCTTTCAAAACAGAGCGATGCAGGTTTTGCTGGTTTCCTACCTGCAGGCTCGGCGCCGTCTTACCTGTGGTGCGTGTTCGTGCTGGCCGGCGGTCCTGTGCTTTGTTCGGAGTTAAGACGCTGCAGTGTGACCCCTGGAAACCGGTAAATAAAACCAGTTCCTCTTGAGAGACCGAAAGATAACATTAAAACGCACAGAAAGTGTGAAATCGCCGTTTTTCTCATCGTCCGCACCGGCGCTGTTTTTCAATTATGATCAAACGGCTCTCGAGTATATAGCAATTTCATAGACCCCCTCCAGGAAGGTGTAACGCTCTTTCTGATATATATCGTCGGGGATTAACTGCTGAAACAAATAAAACTGGGCTCATTAATACGCCACGCCGCTATTAAATGAGAGGTTGCCCACCAGACTCATTTTACACTTCCCTTCCCTGTCTAATGTGTGTGTCAGTGGCGCTCTTGCCTTTCAGCTCTTCGGGAGGAATTTTACTTCTCAAATGTCTTGCAGCTCGCGCTAAGACGCACTGGAGTTTGGAGAGGGAGCAGATGCGGGTTTAACGCGCGTGCGGTGCAGAACTTGTGGGACAGTAAACGATCCTCCGTGTATAATGAGACACACAAAAAGACTGAGAACTGTATATCTCTATAATGGATCTTTCAGATGGTTTTTCTTTGGAATGAAACATTGGTCAGCTGGGCTTGCGTCTCCAGAGTACTATAACACCTAACATAAAACACCGGGAAATTATATTATTAAATGGTTTACCAAGCTTTTCAGTATTACGTTTACCCGGGTTATAGAGTAGATTCTTCTTACAAACCAGCCAATAATTCTCAGTGCTATATCTTATATGACACAAATGAAAAGAGAATAACGAGCGCCCTTAGTTTAGACTAAATCGCAACAGCCTGATAACAAATCAACTTAAAGAGAAAAATTGGGCTTTAAAGGAAATTCATTACTTAATTTTACACAACAACATCTTTTGTGTTGACGATATATTTATGTTTACGTCTTACTGTTAGATACTGGTGTATCGACAGAAACAATGGCCAATGATAAACGCCTGGTGGCGCTATAATGCAAACAATCACCTGCCAAGGCTCATCCCGTATCTTGCGTTCAGACCCGTTAACGACATAGACTAGAAAACTAAAAATCGAGAGAGTTTTAAAATGGTTTTCTGCCTCTTTTGACAGATGGAAACCTGACGTTCTGTGGAAAATCAAGGACACACCGGCACACATGCGCTCATAAATATATCTGTATTGTGCCATCTGAGACAAGGATAAAGTCGAACTGTACATTCATTAGGTCCTATTGTTCCGCTTTGATCAGAACTCGTTGTACCCGCCATTGTGAGGTATGACACATGACATGAATTATTGATTTAGTTCGTTTTTTGAGATGGGTCATGCTTAAAGATTTTTTGCACAGATCATTCACTTCATCCACTTTTTGGTATTCTGCAAATAACACATCCCACTGACGATATTGAAGTTGTTACACGACTCCCATCAACGTTTAGGAAAATAAAATGCAAAATAAAGCAGAAATTAAGAAAATAAAATGCTTTCCACACGATATCTTAATCGAAATGTATGATCAGCTGTGACCTTCAGTAAGTGCTCGATCATTCGTTCCATAAAGATAATAACGTGCAATAATGACCATAACAGGCCTTTAGTAAAACAGGACATTTCAGAGAAATAATAGATATACGTAATGGCATATTAGAGTGTTTGATATTGGGGGAACACAACTTAATTTAAATACAAAGGTCCATTAATTGAGGGGGATGGATGAATCCAAATAAAATATTGCGGGTACCCCCAACTTCCTACACCTTTGGATAGGCCTACAAGTTCATTCATGCTAGATGAAGGGTGTTCTATTAATGCGTGTCTCCTAAATGATTTGTTTAGTTTATGTATATGTATGTCTATACACAGAGGAGGAATGCAGCTCTACTCCAGATCCTGACTGACACTTTCCTATGCACGATACCGTCAATCGGTCGTGCGTGAACCTTGTCACTTGTCAATCACCTTTCATGTGTATCATTTTAAAAATGATAGCTGTATATTTCACATGTATTGGGTAATAACGTCTCATCTTTGCATTACAATAATCCTAAGTGTCCATTTCTGGTTTCTACTCCAACCACAGTGCATTAATGTACATTTAAAAAATAAAAAAAATGGGAACAAGACAAAACGTGCCCAGAATAGTGTCACGTGATGCGTGGTAACTGGCAATGTAAACTCTCTGGTCACTTTCCCTGTTAATTTCTTTCATCGCTGCTAGAATCAATCTGTTTGCTTTCACTGGCGGCCTCTGAGCACAGACTTCTATGAGCCACCACACGGTTAACATTTATGAGTATTTTTCTGTCGTTATTACCGTTTTCCTTGAGATTCACTTCGTAAATGTCCAAGGCCTTCATAAACTGAAGACGTGAGCCTAGAATACGTTGTGAGAGGTTTTGATCACACATGGTACTGCATTACTTTGCACAGATTCCGCTTCAGTGGCATTTTCTGGATTCTGTAGTACAGCTCCCTCTAGGGCAGGGGTGTCAAACTGCAGTCCTGGAGGGCCGGAGCCCTGTGTAGCTTAGTTCTTTCCCTGTTCCACCACAATTGATTCAGCTCAACAGCTATGCGGTAATTAGCACAAGAAGTTGAATCAGGTGTGTTAAACGAGGGGAAACACAAAAATGTGCAGGGCTCTGGCTCCCCAGGACTGGAGTCTGACACCTGTGCTCTAGGGCTTAAAGAACATCATTAGAGCTTTGTATTTTTTGACAGCCGACCCACTGGAGGTCTTGGGCCCAAATACCGTGACCAGATACTCGCACCTTCGCTAGGTTGAACTGCCAGTACTGGTGCCCCCTAAAAACGTAGAGGTGTCCATCAGAGCGGCTGAGGGCTCCGTGGGCTCCACGAGGAAGCCCCCTCCAGTCCTTCAGGCCTCGGGGGTAGTAGGGCTCCGGAAGTAGGGTCTTCAGATTCAGAACGAAGTACTGGGAGTTCTTGAACAGAATCATGTGCCCAAGTGGGGGGTAATGGAAGGCACAGTCGGGGCGTCGGGGCAGGCCGGCCTCTGTGTGGTTCTTGGGAAAACCGGGGTCCAGGCTACTGTTCGAGTAGCGCCATAAGCGTCTGCCTGTAGACCGAGGCACGGAGGGAGCGCTTTAATTAATGGATGACGCTACAGGCCACATCTCTATGGAACTGCCAATGCAGTATTAAAAACAGAGAGTTCAGGTAAGGACTTAAGAAACTAGACAAATTCGACACTATATTACTTTTCCTTCATGTATTCATAAAGGGATTTTGGCTTATTTAGATCCTGATGTTATCTTGGGGGATTTTAAGATTCCTAATTTATTGTGTCGTAGCCCAACCAACTACACGCCAGCTTCGCCACCAAACGAGGCTGAGTGCAGTGCGCCTGCGGATGTTGCGTCTGCTATGGCATCTGTTTCTCGGCGTACCTTTGAAGAAGTAGAACCTGCCATCCACTGGGGAGAAGGCAGCGGCCTCGATGGTGGGGGGCAGCTGTGGCCAGCGCCGCTGTAGTGGGGCAGGTGCGCTAACATCTCCCTGGGGCGACACCACCCAAAACAGGCCCCCACGGAACACTAGGACTGTCTCGTCCTGGTCTGAAAGACAGTGACAACAGACACCAATATAAGAAGGTAGCATGGACTCTCACATACTCTCTGAAGAGTAAGCAATAGTGACAAGCTATAAACATCAAATTTTCCAAGCAGACCATCCAGCCAGCTTTCATCATGATATTCTCCTGTTTTCAGAGAGCCTCATTTTGCTTCACCTATGGCAGGAACCCTGTGAACATGATCCACAAGGGGGTGCTGTCAGCATTCAGTAAGCCTAAAATGTGCTTGTGCAGAAACAAGCAATCAAGTATAACTTGTTAGTGTTGGGGTTGTTCAGTTAGTACCACTGTGGCCTCCAGTTCTGGCTGTGGAGGGTTTGCATGTTTTAGGCTAGTGGTTCTGAAACTGTGGTACTCGTACCTCCAGCAATAGACTGCCCTCTGCTGGTACATGAGAAGACTGTGGCAATTTGTTACTGTGATTCAGGTATCCATGATTTTTGCACTCCTGTGGTGCTTAGCCACTTTGGTTTGATCCAAAGTAAATGAACCTTTCAAGACACCCAAAGCACTTTACAGAAGCAGCGGGGAGCCACTTCAACCACCCCCACTGTGTAGCCCCCACCTGGATGATGCAACAGACAGAACATTGGGGTACCACCCCTGCTCTTTTATGACCTTAAAAGTTCAGGACCTCTGTTTTATCTGAAGGACAGCACCATCTTTACAGCACAGTGTCCCCATCAATGCACTGGGGTATTGGGATCCACACTGACCACAGGCTGGGCTAACCTGCTGGACATACCAACACCTCTTCCAGCAGCAACCCAGCTTTTCTAGTTAGTCTCCCATCCTGCTTAGCATCAGATGGATTACCTGGTCTACCTGGTGGCAAGTGGTACTTAGTTCAAGAACTTTGAGAACCACTGTCTTAGAAGATCTTTGGAGACTAAGGCATTGTGGGACTAATTGAATTACAAGCCTGTTTTGGCTGGTATAGAACAATCATTCATGATCAAGACTTGCTGGGATTCAGTGTTACCCATGGTGATGGCATCGAAGGTGCTCTCGCAGTACTGGGGCGGGCTGTACTGGTCTTCCTCAGCCTGGGTCTGCTCCCAATCCTGCAAAACTGACATGAACGATCTCCCGGATGACTGTGTTAACTTTCCATCAGTGGGCTTTCCTGTAAACACAGTGAGACACACGAGCCGCCCATTAGTGATATCCAAATGAAGCTTCATAAACCAATTTCTGTATTTTCTGACCCTAAGACATGGTACCCTTCTTTGTTTTGAGGCAAGCTTTGAGCCCCTTTCTGAACAGAGAGCACTATCCAGTGGTATCGGGAAATACAGTAAATGGTTTATGAAACTTCTTTTGGCCGTCACTACCACCTGTTAACCTGAACAAACCGTCACTGTGTTTACCTTCTGCAAATGGTCAACACATTAATTTTTATGCTATGTTTTTGTCATTTTAATAAGATACAAAAATAACTGAAGAACTTGATGAATTTTATTTCAGTTAGATGTTATGGTATTAACTAGTGATGGACAAAATGATGCTTGATGAACCATTTGCTGTATTTTTTGACCCCACTAGATGGTGCTCTTGGCTTGCTTTGGGGCATGCTTTTTCCCCTTTTTTGAAGAAAGAGCACCATCTAGTGGAGTCAAAAAATACAGCAAACGATTCAGGAAGCGTCATTTTGTCCACCACTAGTATTAACATGAGCCCAAACATGAGACAAACATGTGATTATAATAATATAAAGCCAATTTAAGACATTCCTACTCCATAAAACGACAATGCTAAACACTGCCTGGCTCTCCAGGAACATTACTGATACTATGGGGAATAAGATAAATGAAAGAAAAACAATGGTTTTCAAAATTTCTACAATGAGACACATTTAACAGTGGTCCCTTGGATAAGTAAAAAAATGTCACATATCCATTCTGTTTGTAAAACATGGAGAAAATATTTAGGCGGCAGATAAAAAAACTTCCCAAAAGGGCAGCTGACAAAAGTGTAATGCGATAGCTCTCCTTAATCGTGTTTGCACAGTTTCATTTGCTTCAGGGAGTGAACGAAAAAAAGAGGAACCTTGGTGTAAACGATGAAGGTTCTCCGAAAGGTTCTTTGTCGGTGCCAGTGATCTCTGCAGGCTCTGGAGGGGTGAGTGCCTTCCCTAGACCCTGGCTCTGACTCTCCCTGCTCCATGATATAAACGGTGACCCCTCTCCCTTGACCGCACCCAGTGGAATTGTGGGAGAAATGTGGGGGAGTGTGACAAACTGCTCCCCCGGGTAATGGCTGGAGCGTATTTGCTGAGGTGAAGTCAG
Source organism: Mormyrops boulengeri (assembly GCA_026781065.1). NCBI lineage: Eukaryota > Metazoa > Chordata > Actinopteri > Osteoglossiformes > Mormyridae > Mormyrops > Mormyrops boulengeri. Next base: position 9,352,855 of record JAODLD010000044.1, on the reverse strand, counting down.
CCATTCGGGCTTGTAATGCCGGGTCACCAGAGCATGGATTCCCAGATTCCCATTATTCATAGCCCACTCTGTGCCTTCCAGATGCATATAAAACTAATTTCTAGCCATTTCTAAACTAGAAGCTTGATTTCCAGTGTAGTTGTTCTATTATTTAGAACTTTACCAGTCACTATGATGTCCTGCTGATTGATTATACCCTTGTGCAAACGAATTGAAACAAGTTGTCACACACAAGCATGCAGTGTCCTGGGACCTGCTGGTTTGCGCAGCCAACAGGGCAGAGAGGATGCTGAGTAGATGGACAGAGGAAGCACTGTGCCCACAGACTAGCAGGTCCGCTCGGGTGGGGTTAGAGCTGAGTGGATGGACAGAGGAGGCACGGTGCCCACAGACTGGCAGGCCTGCTCGGGTGGGGTTAGGGCTGGGTGATATGACTGGGTGGATGGACAGAGGCGGCACCGTGCCCACAGACAGGCAGGCCTGCTCAGGTGGGGTTAGAGCTGTGTGGATGGACAGAGGAGGCACTGTGCCCACAGACAGGCAGGCCTGCTCGGGTGGGGTTAGAGCTGTGTGGATGGACAGAGGAGGCACTGTGTCTATGAGTCTACAAAAAATTAAACAAAACTCAAACTAGAAATCTTGTATCAAGGAATGTGTATTCTCTTCAGGGGCCCAGAGAAACACCGCTCCTGTCTGTCTCAGAAGCCTCTGACCTTTTACCGTTCGGCACGTCCCCGGATAAATCTGCAATTATTCTTTCCACAAAGCCCATTTCTATGGTATTTCGCAGGTGTGAAGCATGTGGTACTGGGTCAAACCCCAGCCAACATTCCTGCGTAAACAGCCCCCCGGTGAAAAACGGCAGCACAACCCGATCATCCCACCCAAGAAGAGACAGGGGTAGGCGCAGCATCTGTAGCGTTATCTCACACCATCTGGGGGGTGCACAAAACATCTCCTAGAGTTGATGTTGACATGAAGGAAGTAAAATACAGATGCTTCTCACTTTACAATGGTTTGACATTGATGCACATTTAGTAGTGATAAAGCTTTGAATTTTCATTTGTTCCTGGGCTATGAATGAATTGGAATGAATGGAAAATTAACCTGATTTACAGCTTAGCTTACTGGTGATTAGACAAGAACCTGATTAACATCCTTTCCTTGATAAACACATGAACAGATACATCTCAATATAGGTCCAGGATAAAATCACGTAAAAGAATATTATTTGATTGGGAATGCTCATTAAAATGCATTGTTCTTTTTGAGTGGAAAATGTGACCAATAAAATTGGTTTACAAAGGTGTGTGTGAATGGTTTCATGGTGTACCTTAATAAAATCACTTCCAGGTGTGAAATGGGAAGGTGTCATACATGGATAAGGTTTCACAGAAAGATGGAGCCTCTTTCTATGTCAGTGTTTCCCAAATGACATCATTCAAAAATAGATGTGGTGTGGGGACTCCGTGGGTTAGTAGTGTAGCTTCGCAGGCAGGGGCGGATTAACTTATCTGCGGATTAATTTATCTGCGGATTAACTTATCCCCCTAGGCTGACATCAGCAAGGACACTCAGGTGCTGTCAATTTGAATGACCGTACCATTTTTCCCGAGGAGGGGTGGGGCTGAGTTTTGTCAGGGCCCAAGGCTTAGTGTAGGATAGCTTATGCTATAATAAGCCCCTATTCACACATCCGGGATGGTTCTTTCTATTCTCTGTGTTTCCGGGCATAGTCTGAGGATGCAGTGAGTGCAACTGCACCCCCTATTGGTCAGATGAAAATGCTATTTGAATGTATTAAATTCAATAAAATTTAATTACACTATACAGTTATATTTGAAAACGCGGCTTGTGTGAGAATTTATTGCAAATGTATTTACTATTGTTTTTACAAATCTGTTTATCTGGATGAATGACTGCTTGGGCTCTCTCACCTTGCATCTCATGTGAGAAAAGCCTTTAGGTCCCTATGGTTCCGGGTACTCTGATTTACTTCTGCAATCCAAAGACATGCGGTTAGGCAAACTGGTGTATCCAAGTTCCCCATAATGCACAGCTGTGCTAGTGGGTGTGGCCTGTAGTGGACGTGCCTTCTCGGATTGGCTGCAGACTCACCATGACCCTGTACTGGAGAAGCAGTCACTGTTTCGACTGTCGGATGACGTGGGTGTATTATAGTGATGGACAAAATGATGCTTCATGAACCATTTGCTGTATTTTTTGACCCCATTAGATGGTGCTCTTGGTTTGCTTTGGGGCATGCTTTGTGCCATTTTTGTAAACATAGAGCACCATTTAGTGGGGTCAACAAATAAAGCATGATGCATTATTTTGTCCATGACTACTGTATTATTACTGTGCACCAACACATTACCATAACGCAACCTCCACTGCAGCTACTTGACTACAGCGGCAGTCTGGCTCACCGTAGAGCTGCTGCACGGCCATGATGTCATCCCAGCTGAGCACCAGTGCCTTTCCCAGCTTCCTGTAGTATGGCGACATCAACGCCCGGCGCAGTGGCGAGTGCTCCAGCCCCAGCGTGTGGCCAATCTCGTGCGCGACCACCATGAACAGGTTATGCCCCTTGCGGCTGTGCAGCGTCCAGCGCTCGGCCATGTCAAAGTGTGCCTCTCCCCGGCAGGGGAAGAATGCATGTGCGAGAGCGCCCCCTGCGAGTGAACATGCAATATTGCGGACATGATAAGCCAACTTGATGCATTCTGTCGGGCAATGACCTGCCTGACATGTATGGTATCAATTTATGAACAATTCTCGGTTTCTCTTGCACTTCACAATCATATGGAACCTGGAACACTGATCATTACATGAAATCAGAAAGATGGAATATTTTACAGCCCCATCGGACCCATACATTTTTTATTCCTGACTTTCATTGTGCAAACTGTAACAAAACCATATGTACATTTTTTTTATCCCCTGATTCATAAACTTACAAAGAATAAAACAGACTTCTGAAGTGTGCAAGTTGGTATTTTGCCAGTACAAAGAGGAAAATCTAACAAAGCCTAACCAAGCTGGTAGTATGAAGATATATTCAATACACTGATCTGACCATTCGCACTTTGCATATTCTCTTGAAAGCCTTAAAATAGCATTTACGGTAAAAGCAATTTGAAGAAATTCCAGGATACATTTGATCACTTCCATTTTTCGCTCTCAAAAGCATAACCCATTGAAAAGAAACAGTGTGAAGAGTTTAGCCAATAAACAAAGTGTGGCCAGACCCAGTACTTATCAGGATTTTGATACACAACCTGCATTAGCATATGTATACCCTTTCTAATATAGCAGTGACACTTTTTAACTATAGAGAGACTTTTGAGCGAATCACTAGCTAATGTAAAGTTTACTAAGCAGGATCAAGCCTATAGAATCCAGGGCTTCATAAAGACTCAATTTTTGTTACTCATTAAGCAGTCAATTGCTCCACGATATTTTTCATTTAGCCCAATGTGTCCCAATCTGATCCTTGGGGACCCACAGTTAGTCCATGTTTTTGATCCCTCCCAGCTCCCTGCCAGACAGTCTACATTTTTGCTGGAAAGTGAACCGTCTGTGGGTCCCCAAGGACTGGATTGGGAAACACTGATTTAGTCATATTTTCCCCACATCGCGGCTCTTGCAGTCTACCGGCGATGCTTTTGAGTCACACGGCATCTGTGTAGTGTTTGTGTACCTGCAGAGCAGCAGGGAGACGCTCGACCACGATCCCCCACCTGGGCCGTCGAACGCGTTCCCTGTGCCGTCATCGTGCTCGCCCTCGAAGAAGGCCAGGCGGATATCAGCCGGTCCCTCAGTCACCTCCCGGAAGGCCAGGGCTGAGACGTTGCTCCACAGCTGGAAGGCGGCACGCACGGCCAGCCGCACCTGGCCCGTGGAGAGGTGGCGAGGCCCATTCACGATCCGGTAGGTCAGGTAACGCTTGTGCCACCTGTCCCCTGTAGGGACGCCCAGCACACAGGAAGGACATCCATGTGATCACTTTCATGCGACTCTCAGTGGACTTTCCAACAATCAGCTGCCTCACAGCACCAAGTAGCCATGAGAAACTAAACATTACAACCCTAGAAAGATGCAGGGGCGACTGTGTCGAAATGTAAATATTACAATGCATGGTTTTTAAAAAAACTACACGTGAGTTTGCAGAAGACTAGTTTAAAACAGCATAATACTGCAGAAATACTGATAATCTGCAGAAACCTCCACAGGCTTCCAACATAAACTGGAACGAAAACACCTCCTGCTGGTGATGGCAAAGGGTACTTTTTCTTGGAAAGTGCAGTACTACACAGTTTCATTCGGATCCTGGGGATGTTGTCTGGAAATTATCAGAATAAATTTAGCATTACTTTCTGGTTAAATTCCTCTTTGAGCAAGTCGCAGGCTTAGATCCCAAGAGGCAATCTGTTGTTGCAGCCTTTAGCTATGTACAGTGCTAAAATATCTACATCTGGCTTTATAGATGGGTAAACCCTAAGCTACATCACTTTAGTTAAAAAAATAACTAAATCACATCGGATGAAAGCATTTCCTAAAACTCCACTTTACTAAACTCTACACTGACATATAGCATTGCATGGAGACAATACACATCGAGTGACAGCCTGGCTCTTTGGTTTCAGGCCTTCTGGACACTTTCAAGCTTATCAGGCACCACAAAGCATGTGTTAGTCATGTGGCTCTGAATCTCCCAGCTCAGCGGGAGGCCCTTCGGCAACAAATGATGCCGTGAGGAGCTTTCAAAGAAACAGCAGATTTGGGGAACAGAGCCATCATTCCATGAAGGCCAGACGGCCAACTGGACAAAATGGCAGAATTATATGATGGCAAGGGGCTTTAGCAAAGCCACGAGAGTGCTCACTAGCGGCCACTAGAGGGTACAGTGCTCGAATGCTGCAAACACACTACAGTGGTTTCAGCAGCATCCATACAGCAGAGCTTGCCGACTCTCTCTGTCAGGAGCATGAGGGTCGCCTGCAGCCCTGGGCCGACGCGCGGCCACACTGATAAGTAAGACAAATGGGTCTTGGCTGGACATGTGGTTATTACCGCAGATGACACAGACCGGGTTCTCAGGACTCTGCAGCAGAGAGGCACACCTCGTGTTTAAGAGGGAGGTGATCACGGTGGCAGATTAAAGTGGGCCCTGAAGGTACAACCACAGGGGCTAGGATGTTGGGCAGCGAAGATAATCCCCGACTTCCCTTATGGAAGTCATTACAGCGACAGTTTAGAATGGGAGACAAACACAAGGAAGTGCTTTACATTCCTAGATCAAGATTATTGGCCACTTCAGAAAAGAGAACATTTCAGGTAAATTTAGGGTTTTAGCTCTTTGTCTATATATAAAGTAATTTCTACATATAATTGAAAATTCCCTAAGGAAAACCCTTTCAGAGTTATATCATCTTGTACATATAATTTCTTTGTTTCTTCGGTTTTAGATAAAAGATAAAAACAATTAAATACAGGACAAGCCATTTCATTCAAAAACAAAAGGATCTACATCTAAATGATTTCTAAACAATTATATGTTTAATACATTTCCAGATAAGTTTAAATTACCTATGTGTTGAAATTCAAACTGAAAACTGTTTATAGGAATGATCGGAGTGTTATGCAGACAGAGACCTCCCAGAATCGTCTGCTTAAATTGGGCGCAGTCACGTGTCAGTGGTATCAAACTTGCCTCCGGTCAGTCAGGCTAAACAGAAGGACACTTATGTTAAATAAAGCCACGTTTGTTGAAAAAGGACAATGCAGAAGCCTACATCGTACACACCCATGACCAGACTGGTGTATAGACCTCACTGCTTTTCTTTCATACTGGATTTGGAATGTGGGGCTTTTCTGTAATGGGTTATGGCCAGACTGACCAAATATAAGACACACTTGTATGATTCTTAATGCATTCTCTGGTCATCTGAATATGTTAGAATAAGAAATTACAATTAATTCTGACCACGGCAAATTCTCCCTTGGACCCCATTCGAATCGGAGCAATCTTCCCCCCCCCAAAAAAATGGAAACAACATCCTTCACGCCTGTCCCAGTTGGCTTGATGAAACCAGAGCCTCGTAATCTACCTCACTGTAGTAACACAGGGTCCCCCGCGATCAGCAGCCCCCCAGATTTTTGAGATATTTCAGATAAACACAACGGCCCCAGATGCAGCTGTTGGGTATTCGCAACTGGTTGGGTAATCGTCTTAATGGCTACATTCCTGAAGCATGAATGAACACTTCCAGTAGATGTAGAATGTAGAGTCACCACACAGCAACAATACAACAAAGAGTTGAGAAGAATATTTTATATATAAAGCATTAGAAACTGACTATATTTAGAACAGAACTCAACAGAATAGAATAGAATAGAATAGAATAGGAGATACTGTATTCATCCTATGGGGAAATTCTCTTTTCCAGTGCTCTCCATGAGACTCACCAACATATACACATGTGGCAGCAAGCTTGGTGGTCACAATGCAGGGTCACTGGGAGACACTTTGGCCAATAATCTTTGCAATATAGATTAAAATATTCTGGCTAATTCAAAAACTTGCACACGGCCAGACCGAGCTCAGGTGGTCGTTTTCAGCCCTGGAACAGACCCCACAGAATTGGCACAGACAGCATTCCTGAGCCACTGAGGGCAGGTCTACACAGTTCCACTGGGAAGGCCTCTGAGCAAGCTGTCACGTGTCTTAATTACGCCTCAGCCAATTCTGCAGTCAGTACAGTAGGTTTCAACACAGACTTTGTGGGTTTCTTCACAAATCCAGGCACAACGCCCAGTGGTGATGGACAGCGGGATGAGAAAAGTACTTTTTAGGAATCGCAACGCATCTATAAATATGCTATCACCTTATTCGTGCATAGATGGTGACAGATACAGAACAGATACTGAAATCAGATACCTTTTTAGAGCCTTAAAAAAAGCAATACCTGTCTAACCTACAAAGACCTCCACTACATTAATAGAGCACTACAAATAAAGGTATATTGTTTAATGACCAGAAATAAGTTGCAAGATACTGAACCTCCTGAAAGCCCCTGTGTGAGTCAGGAAAACACTTTATGCAGTGAGTATTTCATTTATTAAGGGATTAAGGAATATGTCAAATATGGATTTGTAACGGCTGTTCTGCAAAGATTATGCATTCAGTTTTGTGTAGATTTTTACGGTAACACATAGGCAGTAACCTTCAGAAGAAAATCTTGCAAGTTTTGGCATTTCGATAACACTTTTCTTAAAACGTGGATGTATAATTCATAAGCCTGTGTGCCTGTAATCAGAAGGTCGCCGGTTCAAACCCAGCCTCAGCACATCTGCGGGTCCATGAGCAAGGCCCTTAACCCCCAGCTCCCTGGGCGCCGCTATGGGTGGCTGCCCTTCGCAGACAGCTTACTCCACAAAGAGCAAGTTGAGGGAGGCATAAAGACAATTTCCCCATGGGGATCAATAAAGCATCGATTATTATTATTATTTTAGATACCTTCATAATGCAATATAATGCACTCAAAGTATTATGAACATGACTAACTATTTATCAAAAGGCATAACAGATTATAGCCATATTTATTATGCATTATGAATACTCTATGAAGCTCTCATCTATGATGCACTATAAATATCTTCATAATGCATTATAATGGCTTATACTGACCATTATAATGCATTATGAAGGTATCTATAATGCATCATGATGACTGTTTTAAGTAACGTGTTACTAGCATTTCTTACAGCAGTTAAAAGGAGAGGTACCTTTTGTGTCGTTAGACATGCATGTGACCTCAAGTTGCATGTCCGGGGAAAGAGACTATGAAGCAATAACAGACTCGACATCTACTTTAACAGTTTCCCAGCTTCTTCACACCGTTATGCTTACCTGCATAATACTGTATGACTGGCAATGTGTAAAAGACAGTGGATTGATAAGGAAACAAATCATAAAAATATGTATCAGCTACTGTTCGTTTCCTGGCAGTTGAATGAAATGTTATACGCTAGTGGCCAAAATTGTGGAGGCACCTAGCATTTTCACTAGACATTACACTTTAAAAACTACTACAAGAATATTGCTGGTAATGTTTATAAACAAATCAAAGAATGTTACAAATATCATACATCGGATGATTAAATAAGTAACTGGAACAACAGTTGAATAAAGTTCTGCAATCTCTAAAAACTGGAAGTGTTTCCACAATTTTGGCCACAAGTGTATAAGACAGACACAGAATTTAATTTTAAATATTAGATAAAACTCGGGGGGAAAAATGTCAGATGTATCCTTTATTCCATCTTCCAAAAGCCTGGAATTTCGAAAAGGAAAAGCTCGTGGCTTTGTGAGTCTTGGGCACTGACCTGTCCGAGTGTAGCGCTTCATTCTCCGGTGTCCGCTAGCTGTGGCCATCTCGCCTTTTAGGAGACTGTTAACTCTGTGCGACCAGGCCCGGTGACTCCGCCCATCCCTCACGCCACACCTGGGAGCTGCCATCTGCTGCAGGGTGGCACCGTCCAGCTGGCCTGTGACCGGAAGCTGGGACAGCCACTGGAACTCCCTAAGAGGCAGCAGACCATGTCAGATAACTAGTGCCTCAATTAATAATCGATAACAGTGTTTCACAATCCGGTCCTCAGGGACACACAGCCAGTTCATATTTTTGCTCCCTGCAAGACAGTCCACATTTTTACTCCCTCTACTGGGAGCTGGGAGGGAGCAAAAACATGGACTGTCTGGGGGTCCCTGAGGATTAGATTGGGAAACACTGATCTATAATATGCGAAGGAATCAATTGCATTGGAAATTAAGCACTCATGTAAAGCCATAGGAGCCCTTTGCTCAACTGCATCATCTGTCTAAATTGCACAGCTGTTCACAAACATTCTTTGACCGATAACCCTCAATAACAACCGGTTTTTATGGGCCCTTCCTCTTGCTGGTGACAGGAAGTGAAGTTCTTCAGCATCTGGGCATACAAGTATTGAAAACTAAATAGCATCTGTAAAGCAAGGTTGCAGTCAATGGCAAACCACTTTAGATAGAGGTAAGAGTGCACCTGAAGATTCCAGGCTGCCTGACAGAATGCCACCTTTGGTCCCTCACCCAATTTCACATATAATTTAACACATTCATGGACCCCTATTATTAAGTGCCCTGCATCTCTCAGAGCATTCCTGCCCCTCGGACACCTCTGCCTGAAGGTTTGCATTGACGGAGGACTTTTTAACATTACAACACAACAATGCATACATTTTATGCGAACTTCAAGTTAAATAAAGCCAGGCCAACACGTACACTTTCAGTCAAGTCAAGACGCACGCTAGCTCAGCGTGTAAATATTCACATCATGGAAGTAGTTGTTCTTCGGTTTTAAAAATTAACGCTCACTGACCATATCGAGAGATACAGTCTTAATGTATTCGCTTGGTCAAGATCATGTCATATTGAAATGACGCATGGGTAAGTAATTCGCTCGGTTATGTGTTGGGGCGTTCTACTTGAGTAACGACAATTGCAGGTAATGCTACATGGCTACAGGATCTGCAAGACTTGCATAACCCTGCCAGCAGCAATCGGCCCACATGCGCTTGTTTTTCTTGCTGCGACTGAAACGCGACAAGTTTTCATTTAAGCCCAAATCTGACATCAACAAATAGAATCTGCAGCTATACATGTGTTACTGGAAAAGTACAAACTTTTCTACAGCTGGATGTAGTTGCTCTTGGGTGCGATCCCAAACGCTGTGTGTACCACTGTAATGTCTGTCCTGTCGTCAATATTGCACTGTGGGTTCCGGAGAAACGCCGTTTCGTTTCACTGTGTTTTGTACACGGCTGAAATGGCAATAAAGCTTTAATTCACTTTACTTGACTTGATACATTACCTGACGGCTGAATTGAGCTCAGCTGAACTGTGCTTGTGTTCTTCCTGATGTAGATACCCATATTTCTCCAGGAAATCCTGCATTGATGAGACACATTTATCCAGCATTAAGGCATCTAACCCCACCAAGGGCACTGGCTCTCGTTATAGTTGGTATTGCTACTCTAAAACGCCATTAGCTGCTCAGTCACACTCCTGAAACATTTTGCTGCCACAGTCTATTGATAAGCAATGATGTCGGTTTTCTCCAAGGTCATGAGCCGTGGTCAAGCCAAAAATCATACTATGAGGCCACGAATAGCAAAGCGTGTGCTTTATAATAGAAACCAGGTCCTAGAGGATCACTTGGGCTGCAGCAAAGCTGAGAGCTGGGACATCTGGTGAATGGTAAGGAGTTGAAAGCCTTGGCACTGCATAAAAGGGCCCTTCTGACTCTTCCCATGTGTTTGTTGGGAGAATCAAACATGGTATAAACACCAATCAACATGGAGGTTGCCCTGTAGGGATAACACTACAGAGGGCGGTGAGAACCTCAAACAGCAGCCCATATCGGGAGCATGTTACTCTTCAGCTGCACACCTCCTCCAATTTGTTTATGACGCCCCGTAGTTCATCCCCACGCTCTTCACATAGCGGGCCAGCCCGCGGTTTCGGCTCTTCGAAACTGACTTTTACAGCTGGGCCGAGGCATCTCTGCTCCCCGACCCACCCATAACAAAACGGTCCCCTGACAGCAGGACGTCCATGCGGCAGGCCTGGGAAAAAGGCATCCGTACACAAACATGGCCAAGATCACAGATAGTTATTTCCAAAGGGCACATCCCGGACAGGATGCCCGTCATCAGGAATCCTGCACGCAGGCCATGCCTGCAAACACACACACACACACACACACACACACATGAATCCAACTAAACCATGTCTGTGGCAGAAAACATATGCAAACATCCAAGCCCAGCACACTGAGAGCTTAAGGCAGGGATTAGATTGACAACCATAGGTGTGCAAGCCTACAATGCCAAAATAAAGCAATAGAAATGTACATTTTTTAAAAATATTCTAAATACAAGAAGTTATACCTGCTACATGAGAAACCGTGACCTTCACCAAAAGAGACGTCTGAAGATGGATGTATGGATTGGACGATTTTACCATACTTTTGTTTGTAAAACCGAGTTCCTAACAATAGACAAGTAACTTACATGCGGCTATTGGCGTATAAAACACAAGATAGCCCAGTAAAAGCTATTGTTTTTATGTTTGCTCTTTGATAATAGCGATCAAATATTCAATAAGCATCCAAGTCAGGATCTGAAATTGACATGATTACGGCTCTTTCCCGAGGAAAGTGATTTTCCACAACAAGCGAGAGAGTTTTACAGAAATATCAAGACGACACTTGTTGGTAAAAATGTGAAGAAGGCACAAAATTTGTTGAGAACTTGCCTCTTCAAGCATTTCACGTGCTGAGAGAAGCTTGACGGGAACATGACAATTAATGGCTCCTTCATTCGGATTTAGCCTTGCGGCGGTTTTCAGCCCTGCATGAAAACCCGGCCTTTCACACGCTTTCAGCTTGGTATGCTGCGGAGAGCCTGCGAGATTGAAGCGCCTTTCGGCACATTTAATCCACAGAGAAGGTGATCAAAACTAGGGACAACTCTTGACATGTTGCAGTTATATGACAACATTCCAGTAATAATGGGAGGCGGGGGGGGGGGCGTAATCTTAGTGTCACTGTGAGAGGCCCATGTCATACCATAATAAGCTTTGCTCAGTCTCTGACATCCAGAAGGGTAAATCACCGAAAAATAGCCTTTAGCGGGTACTGACTATTGGAAAAAGTGATAACTGACAAGATGACTGAGAAGCTAAATGCGGCTGATTAGCAAAAACAGGGAAGCCGAAATTAAAGGCACGCCGGCTTTTTTCTTTCTGTTTTTAAATCCCCGGTATTTCGGTCGCGGACGCGTGAGGGATTTTAGTAGATATTCGTTTACAACCTACGCATGTCGTGTCAGCCAGATCTAAGAAAGAAAACAGTGCTTCTCAAATGACCTGCAACTCCCAGCGCCGCAGGACCGCATCTGAGGAGCCGCTATGTCGCGGTTCGCCATAATTCTATCCCCGCCTGGCGCTGGATGCCGTCCGCTGGAGCCGGCGGAGTTCGGGTCTCTATCAGCCAGTGTTTATGGATCAAATCCTTTCTGCCTAAACGACAAGTGCCATTCAGTGCTGGAGGCTGACAAGCGCTAGTGCCGAGGTTAAAACATCGAGTTACACTCATTGCCTAAAAACCTGAACCTATTTCCATCTGTGTATATCGGAATGGAACCCTAGTCGACACCTGTCCGAGATAAAACCTTAATAGGCCCACCACCCAAAAATCATTTCAGCTAAATTAGCAATATATATTCACTTTCCGCTTTGTTTTTCTTTTTTTTCCACTACCTACAATTTACAGTTTTGTTGGTTTTAGGTACACCAATTTTAAAAGTTATTAAAATGCCTGTGGATATATACTTTGTTAAACAGTTAATGGAAACGCAAGAACTACCCTAACATAATTAAACCAAAAAATGTAAAACTAAACAAAATATCGCCCATTAATTTAACCGACGGTATCAAATGACAACTATACACGCATCCCGCAGCTTCTAAGCAGCTTTTACCTAAATACCAACGCAGGGTCTTACGCTCCCGCACTAACGCGCGCGGACGGACCGACATGCCCCATTACCTGCGCGGTGTCAGCGCGCGGCAACTCCGCCACCCGCGAGACTGCGGTCCCCTTCGCGAGCAAAGGCGCGAGCAGCAGCAGCAAATGAAGAAGCGGCCTCCCAGATCTACTTCGTGGTGATGTGACATTAACACTCATCCTGGACTCTTGACAGCTAACGCAATCCAATACACGTTTTGCAGTCTTGCACTTTAGGACCTTGGTGCCATGGTTTTATTTACCTAAAAGGCGATTCCCTCATTCCTTTGCCTAGATTCTTGTCCTTCCCATGCCGGATATGTTATTACAGCTATCCGTAGCCTATGGGCAGGGAGAGTCACGTACTTTGCTCTTGGAGCGGAACCGCCCACCTCAGGCGGGGGTGAGCGCATGTCGTTACTACAATTGCATTAGCGCTGGTAATAACGGTTTTACAAACCGATAGTAATACGGCCGGAAATAGTATTGTGTGGTTAAAGGAGAGGAAGAAGTTAAATGGGCTCACCCTAGAAGATAGGACATAGTGTTCCATTCAAATCCATTAAGAGGGCCCAGGACATTTTGTACTGGATGCTAGCAAACGCCGCTATTTTTATACACACTATAGCAGATAGTTCTCACAACTTTTCAAATTGAAAAATCAGACAAGTCTTTACAAAAAAAAAAAAAAAAAAAAAGACTTTCAGAAGTAAAACATTTTATTCATCTTAAAAAACAATGTCATTTGGAAATGCAATATCTTACAATTTAACATTGCGTTCCATGCTCTCAGCTATGAGGAGGGATAGGAAATCTTGACCAGTACTACTCCATACTGGGAGAGAGAGCAGCGGAATCGGAGGATCTCAACATGGAATAGGTTAGGAGCAAATTTGTGGTACATGGACAAAAATAAGCCAGGTGAAAGGAAACGTGCCCCCCTCCCCCCCCCCCAAATCAATCTCCAGGCCGGAATGACTCCTCAAGGCATCTTCAGTAAGGTCTGTCGCGTCGTTCTTCTCTGTGATCGCCCCTGTTATGATGGGAGGAGAAGACTTCAGCTTTATCAGGTAAAACAGTACCATCTGCTCCGTTACAAGGCACTGAACCGGCTTTTGGGGAGGACCTTAAAACTACCAGTACAGTGAGAAGTACAGTTACCTAAGACATGGACTGCCCCCTTGTGGCTAAACCTCAGAGGAGGATTAACTTGTAGATCCGCATTAAGACTAAACAATCCAATTTAATGTCGTGCAATTTTATGCAGATTTCATCTGAGACTTCAAATGGGTCTAAATGAGATGAATTTCCAAGAGGGCCTTAAATCATACAAGGTGGTCCTTGAGATGAATAGCTAACTGAAGCTCTGACGAGACTGGGCCTCTGTTTTAAACACCATGAACCTTCAGCAGAATGATGGCCGTGCCACTCACCGGCCGCCCATCTTGAAGCCTCCATATCCGCCACGGTCGCCACCACGGAAGCCGCCACGTCCCCGAAAGCCTCCTCTGTCCCCACCGAATCCTCCTCGTCCGCCACGATCTTTACATAAAGGAAAGCAAAGCGTGAACGTGACTGACCATGTCTGTCAATGGCTTCCTGAGGACTGAAGTCGAAATCCGAGGCTGTACCTCCAAATGAATCTCCAGGCTTCGGTGTACCACACTTGTTGCACTCTGTTCTTCTGGCAAAGTTCATGTTCCCACAAGAACTGAAGAGCAAGAATTAGGTTTCAGTTCAACACCTATCCAAGTCTAATCAGCTATTCCTGCAAAAAGGACCAATCTATTCCTGCAAAATTAAAGAAAATCACCAACTCCAGTCTCAGAAATAATGGGGAAATGCAATTAAATTCTACACTGCTTTATACCATTGTCTGGTCAGACATGACAAGGTCAAAAGGTCGTCCTTACCTGTTGGGACAGGGCCAGTCTCCCCCTCTCATGTCAAACGACGGGCCACCAAACCCTCCACGGCCACCCCGGTACCCTGGGAATCGAGGTCCAAATACCGTTTGATACATGGTCACCATACAGCATAATTCCCACCCCTTGTTAAATTTAAACATTGCTAACAAATGCATGAAACGCTCAAGTCAGCTACCAGCCACATAAGACCAAATAGCACAACAATTTAATACCACACAAGTCTGAGTATCGTCTGAAAATGAAGGTATAAAGTACCTCCGCGCCCCCGGCCACCTCTCTGCATAAACTCTGCTCTCCTTGTCGCAAAGGACACCTTGATGGGTCTCCCGTTGAACTCCTTTCCTAGAAAACGACACAATTTCTTTTTAAAGAGGAACATGCAATGGGGCATTACTGAGGAGCCGAAACAGACTTACCGTCAAACCAGTCAATGGCGGCTTTGGCTGACGGAGGGTCATCAAATGAGACTGTGGCTTCCCCCTTGGGCCGGCCCGTGGCCTTGTCAGTGTACAGGTTAATCATAGGCATGCCCGTCTTCTTATTCAACTGCAACAGGAAGAAAAGTGACAATATTCAACAAATGTCATTCAAATGATTTTAAATGATACCATTTGATACAATTTCAGTTGCAATTTTAAACAATCAATCATTTAAGTAACTGAAATGGTCATTTAAGTAATTTAAATGGCATATTCATTTATCGAATACAGTCACAAGAAACACCCACCAAACTAAACGAATTACATTCATTCCACATCATGCCATTCCTGGGAGGTGGATAGAGCACTAGAGCCCACGGGCTCATTCACCTTAATGATGCCTATCTGTTTGAAGTAATCCGCAACTTCGTGAGTCGAAACATCTTCCCCAAGCCCTTGGACAAAGATCGTGTTGTTGTCGGAGTTGTCTTGATCACCGCCTGAGAAGCACAGCATTCATAAATACCGAAAAAGGCCAACGGCACAGCAGATCGGTGTTGCCGATTCGACATTAGCATGCGACTCACCCGACTCATGTCTAGGTCCATCATCCCTTGGGCCTACAAGAACAGAGAATCACCCATATAAATTGACTTGATCAACCAAAAAAAAGCTCAGGTAGTGATGCGATGACCACAACTTTGGCTGCAGAATTTAGCACTCTTTGAAATAACCATAAATTGCCGCGCCCCCACTACATCAGCCTTTCGCACTACACACATGAACCCTTTCTGTAGAATGAAACCAACTGTCTCCTTATCACGCAACAACAGGGAATCAACTTGGTGACAAACGGTGGACAGACCAAACCAGAGGCACCATCAGCAGGAATCCCACAAACAGATTTAACACAGGATGAGATTAGTAAAAGCTTCTTGGCTTGGTCTTTCAGACACATCCACTGCAAGAGTCCTGAAAATTGACACTTACCACCGTAACTTTTGAAGCCACCTCGGTCACCACCTCTGCAGAGGGATGGAGAAAGAAAAAAAGGTCCGTCATACTGGGCCGTCGGCTGAGTCCTTCCCTGAGTGAGCAGCTCTTACATCTCTATTGCAACAATTGGACTTATGAAACAACACAGGCCAAGTCCGAGGAGAATTACACACAAAGACAGACCACACACTGCCATCTGGCAGTGATCAAGTGAACTCCGCTGCTATTCGAGCATCTTAAGGTGGCATTTCCAGCAAGTCAGTCTGAAGTTAAGCTAACAGACCGACAGACTGAATGCTTCAAATGCCAGAGGGGAAAGTTAAATGTTATAAGGTGAAATAAAAGTAATAGCAAACACCATAATTCCTCAGACAAAAAGCATCTCGAAATATTGCAAAGCATAGAGCAGGGGTCACCAACATGATGCCCGCGGGCACCAGGATGCCCCCAAGGACCACATAAGTCGCCCGCAGACCTGTTCTAAAAGTAGCACAACTCACCAGTGAGCAGCGTCTAAAATGTAATTTTATCCTGTTGCTATTCTTCTTTAATCACATTTGCATTTATATAGATTTGAAAATGACAATATCTAAAAAAAGCTTTTATAACATGTTTATTATACATGAAGTTTAGAAGTTTAGGAGGGCGTTTTAAACTGGTAGCCCTTCGTATGGCTCAGTATCCATGAAGTAACTCAGTTTCAAAAAGGTTGATGACCCCTGGCATAGAGATTTAAACTGGTTTCAGCTGAGATTCCTATGTATTCCACATTGTAGGACAGGACACTACAACCACCAAATATAGTTTATGGTTTATAAAAAAAAAGCTTCAGCAGGGGAAGGAACTTCCAGCTCTGACAGAGCCTAGAGGATGGTCACCAGAAGGTCTCTGTGAGGCAAGTGGTACATGGATAAAACAGTATTAGATCGAAATTTAGCAGACCCAGCACCAGGGGCCCTCAGAGGGCAAGAGTAACTTTGCAACCAATAATTTGCATATTGGTACGGTCATCCTGAAGAAAAATAAAAGCTATACAAACCAGTAAAATATATATCATATAAAACCATATCTAATATCTCATATCTCATCTAATCTAGCACCTCAGTGACCCACCCGGGAAGCCAGATTCCTGCCCCCACCCTCCGGACACTCATTAGGAAATCAATTTCTTAACGGCACTAATAGGCTGTATTACACTGTCATTCAGCAGACGCCGTTATAAAGCTAGAATGAAATGAGCTTGCATAGCTAAAAGAAAAACACGAGGTAGGTAAACAGAGCAGGTGTTTAGATAGGTGGGATCGACAACACAACGCTCTCTTAAATCCCATTCTCTCACACACAAACCCCATTTTAGCATTGTCGAGTAGGAATGAGAGCAAATCAGTCCGGGCGACCTAGTAACATTAGCGGTAACTTTGAAGCCTGTTACTTTACCGGTATGAATGACAATTTATCTCCCCCATGTTGTTTTTACCTGAAATAGCAAACAGGACTCCTATGTGAAAGGGGTTCACGCACCAGGGAAGACTCACTTCCCACAAGAAACCTGCTAAGTTCGACTAAGTCCCGTGCACAGTTAGACTGTGTGCAGTGCAGGGTAGGCCAAGTACCATACACAGTTAGGCTGTGTGCAGTGCAGGGTAGGCCGAGTCCCGTACACACTGGAGATGGGGAAACTGTTGAAGAATCAATTTAACAGCTTCCAAAAAAAAAACAAAAAAAAAAAAAGTTAACCACAGAAAAATAACTAGGCTATATTAATTCACAATTGCTTGTTTACCTCCAACATTCCATGACTAAACAACAAGCATATGCACAACAATGGTCTGATGTTTGTATTTTTTCCAGACAACCCTGGCCTCATAGCTACAATGAAATGGAACAGATTTCACTTTCCCCTCCCCCCCGACACTGAACAACAAAATGACCGTAGAGATTGAGATTTTATCCCAGATCCACTACAAATTACCGAAAATGTGTATTAATGAATACAGAGGTCCACAATACTACACAGCCATCTGTTATGAAACCATAACCAAAATTATACTGCTTGGCAAAACTGCCTGCTTAAACACTCTTACAGACAAGCATCTACTGGCAACATTAGGATACTACACAACATCGGGGCAGAACTGTGGAAACATCTGTCTGATAAAACCATCAATTTAGCTATGCTCGCTGCTTCAAGAGTCTTAAATGGAATTCAGTGAATGCTAAACAGCAAGCAAGCGTTTAGCGTCTATTGAATGAGGAATCAAACCAGAATACAAACAAAGGAGTAGTTGTATAGGGCATGATCACAATATATTAACCCACTATAGCCATACACTACCCAAAAAAATGACAGCCCATACAATAACCCAAAACCATCCAGTAAAAACTACAGAAGGGATACATTTGTCAACACTGAGCAATGACAGGTCTACGGAGAAAATGTTATGGAAGTAGAAGATGGATGGATGACAGCTTTATCCTTTAAGGCAGTGCAAAGAATGAGTCACATCAATTTCAAGAACAGGAGCTGCTTTCAATTTTCAGGCCGTCACTGAGCAGGGTGACGGGGTCAACATACCCCACGCCATGTGGTGGACCCCTGCCATCTCGGTCATATCCTCCTCTGCCTCGGTACCCGTCACTCCGATCACCGCTTCCATAGCCCCTCCCCCCCTGACTGTCATCACCTAAGGACAGACATCCATTGGTCAGAATTCGAAGGCTGTAAAAAACAAAACAACTGTTTGCTCAGAAACCTGAGAACTCCGTAAAGAGAAACACAAACATGGCAAAAAATCAGATATGTGTATTGGAAGGATGGGGGGGGGGGGGTAATTATTAAGGCATACCATCAAATCTCCTGCCATATCCTCCTTGAGACTGCCCATAGGATCCTTGATCTCCATATGATGGTTTGGCACTGAACCTTTGAAAGTAGTTGAATCATTTCGAAAACAATCACTTTTCTGTATTTCAGTTTTGCGGTAAAAGCTGTTCAGTTCAAGGCGCTAAAAGCCAATCTTACCCCCCTGACGAGTCGCTGCTCTGCTGGGCGTAGCCGTCGAATCCCTGTCGCTGTTGTTGGCCATATCCACTAGAGGAAAAGTTTTCACTTGACTGCCCATAATTTCCCCCTAGAAGAGCAGGACGATAAAACAGTCAATGCAGTAACCTAAAACGTTCTCCAACAGTGTTAGCCTTACACAGCAGCTCAAACTTGCACAACTAAACATCTAACATTTGTATTTCCCCAGCCTTTTGGTGACTATGGATCAGCTTATATTGGTTTTTTTGGGGGGGGGGGGGGGACTGGCAGCAGATTGCTTGGTGGGCCAGATTACAGTTTAGTCATTTCCATGTTTTCACATGTGGAACAAAGGCACAGATTTCAGGAGTTGTTTATCGATAAAGTGTGTCTTTTAAACCGTTATTTAGTAAATGAATCAAACCCTCCCCAAATCCATGGCCCAGTGGTACAGTCTCAGGGTTGGGAATCCCCAAATCCAGATTCACCACCACCAGGCCATCGACACATACCTTGCTGCTGACTGTACCCCGAAGCATAGGTCTGTCCAGTATATGACGATCCATGATTTCCTTGACTGTAGCTCTATATGCAAATGTATTCGAGAAAAAGCCGTGGCTGAGAAAAGCTAAAACACATCTACACCTACCACTTGGCAGCAGTAACAGGCTGCCGACAGTAATCTGATAATAAAAGACGGCACCCATCCATGCTCACCTGTTCATTTGGTTGGTAGGTCTGGGTGGGAGGTGCACCGTAGGACGAATAACTAAAAACAAAACAAAAAAATCATAACTATGAACGGAATCCAGACTTCCCGAGGCCTAAAAGCAGGCATTAGACGCTTCTGACATACGATCACAGGTTACAGCAGCCGAGCTAAGGGAAGTGTTAATGAATGTATTACAGCACGGTCCTAAGGCAGGGTTTCACCTTTGCTGATGCGCCCCAGGCTGACCATATCCGGAATCTTAAAGAGAGAAAAGAGTCAGTTCATCACAACATCTTAGGTAAAACCTGCAACGCTGGACGAGCGTCACCAGTAGACATCAACCCAATTTGCATTTAGCGCTATTCTACCACAAGGACGTGCGCAAGACAAAGTGCTCTTTAGAGCCAACTGTACATTATAAATAAAAAATCAAAATTAAGGCTTAAGTTGCAGGCCAGAATTACGGTTCTTGTACAATAGCCGTTTAATACATAGTAAAAAGACACAAACCAGAAATATGGTAAAGGCCTGATTTGCATCATGATGACTTCGACGAAAATGGCGGACATGCGAGTTTCGGCTTCACGTTAGCGCGTCGCTACAATGACGAAAGGCGAGAACAGCACGGAGAGCCGGTTTAAAAGTCCAGGGACGGACAGCACAAGCGTACGGATTCGCGGTTCCGGTTCGAGAAACCAGCCAGTTCGGCGCCTTCAGATTTGGGAGTTTTACTGGCAGGGCAGACGGTGCAGTAATACTGCGGATTTGCAGCTCACTTCTTTCGCGTAAGTCCCGTATAGGTTCCGATAAATCGCCATAAAACACACCATCGGTCGACGGCCTTACCAGAGGACATTCTTCAGCTTTATATAAAAACCAGGAGCTCAACTTCGCAAAAAATAAAACTAAGAGCACAACAAAGCACACACTGCAGATCTTATGAACTCCGACCTGCAGCTGGAAAATACCAAAAGGCAAGTTGAATAAATATATTGTACGAAAATCCCAAAAAGTACAATTAACTAAAAAAACAGTGTGATTATTTAAAAATATATTTTAAATACATTTTTTAAATAAATGACCAAGTACTCATTGGCGTATGTCTAATTTATACATGTATATTTCTTTCAGAGGTGCCCCCCTTGTCTTTGTTATAGTGGTACATTCCCCGCGTTCTCCGTTTTGTACTGATCACGTGTGACAACCGACCGGCGTCTATGGTTTTATACAGTGAAAGTAACAAACGTATTTGTATTATCACTTGTCAGGAACAATAAGTAGGTTGGACTAAATAAAATATTTAAAATAATCCACTAGCTGTTCAGATTGTGTGACTGGTAAGGTGCCGCTTCTCTCAGTTTAAGTGAGGGAAGAAGTACGACGTCACACAGGATGCTACGACACGACTTTGCTGAGATGCTGTACTGTGATTTTGCTCATGTATCAAGTGGCTGAAGCGTAATTAAACACGGTTTAAAATACGCCCCCCGTATTATTTAAAGGATACAAAAATTAAATCACTAAAAGAACACTTTAAAGCGTTTGACAGCAAAATGGGTTAAAGTGTGTCCCCAGAGGTGATTTGTATATTCATAAGTGAATGAATAGTAAATTTAAAAAGCTTCAGGGACACTTCAAATAATTGCCAGTACAATAACTCAGTGTAAATCTAATTAACATTGGTAGGACTTTTAAGCTCTCCGTACGTCGCCACCAACCCGCAATGTGTTGTTTCAGAAAAGTGGTCAATAAATATAAAACACGCGTAACGCAGCTCCAGGCCTATCTGGGCGCAATAAAGTTATTCATAATTTTCCTGTAACTCTGCCTTCATTGGTAGTCATTACAGAGATCCAGAGGCTTTGGTTTAATACCAGTCACTAACTTCAACAAAGGACCTCAACATCCATTCCTGCAGAACCGTTATAAAATGCTGTAATAAATGACAATGCCACAACGCTGAACATATTCCCCGTAACTCAAGTTGCATCAGATCTTGTCCAATGCCACATGCGTACAGAGAAAGGAAATCGAACCAGTATCCGGGGTTTCGCTGTATGTCCTTGTCATTGAATGCATTGATGTTTCGTTTTCTTGCCAGTAGATGGCAGTGATATACAAGCTGTCCCCCAATACGGAAGTACTTAATATTACTACGGCTGCTCCGAATGCGTTGGAGATGTTTCTAGCCGTCAATGTCACAGTTTTCTCAAATATATTTCTTAATGACTGTCTCCTGCTAGTAATTTAGGGGGATCACAATGGCAGGCGCATATTTCCAGTTCTCTTGCATATGTTCAGGTTGACGTTTGACCCATCGAGCTGAGCTGGAAGCGGTTTAACAATGGAAACCTCATTTAGTAACTTAGTGAAAGGAGGCTTTCAGCGGGCAAAGAAATCTGTCCAGGAGTTGGAGTTTACGAGTGGGGTAGTAACGGTGGTCGCAATTTCTGCGGTTTTGTTTATAGTTTCAACTTTCTGGCATATTCCAGCCGACGTGGGCAGCCTCGACAGCAGCGCTGTTTTCAAAGGAAACGGTAAGGATCTGAGGAGCAACAATGTTTCTGTACGGGGCTCCGTGCTACGGGAATCCGACAGTCACACTGGGTCCGGCGATTCTTAATTGTATATTTAAAATCTTTAAAATCTGATCATCGGAACTGGAAGCAGGCATAACCTTTCCGGACTCAAACAATTTTGCGTTTCTTTTTGAATATCGGGTCTGCAAATGACGAACACCTAAAACTCCACATTTAGCTAATAAGTCGTCCTTGCACCAGTTTATATATATATTTTAATTATCTTTAATTACACAATTTAAAATCTTAATGATGGACTAAGTTGGACTCCAATACATGTGGTGCGGTGAAGGAGATCGATCACATCCTCGTGGGCAGAACTGCAGGATCTACAGAAGTGCCCAGTTTGCGACTTCTGACCACAGACGTGTTGTTGCTACTCTGAAGATTAAGCTTAGATCCAGTAGGCTACCACCTACTAGGAGAATGAGGCTGGACTTAGCCAGACTCCAAGATCAGGCTGTTTCTGATGAGTTTGCACGCAGTTTGTGTGAGGAACTTGCAGACTTGGGTGCGACTGCTGACTCTAATGTGATGTGGCCGATCGTCCGTGATAAGACCCTGAAGGTTGCCGAGGGTTGCGTTAGTGTTGCCAGTGTTCCCAGAAGGAGGTGTTTCATCTTGCAGGGCACCCTGGATATTATGGAGAGGAGTCGCAGCGCACGACTTGGTGGCAACTCCAGTCTGTACTGGGAACTGAGGAGGATGACTGTGAGGCTCTGAGGGCTGATAAGGAAGCGTTTGTTAGACGAATCTGAGCAGGTGACACACCATCTGTGTTCTAGTGACCCACATCCTGCTTACAGAGGAATGGAAGCATTACGCACATCTGAATCTGTTCCTCGGAGACTTGCAGTCAAGGCGAGTGATGGAATGGTCCCTAAGGATGACTCTGCAGTTGTGACCCACTGGCCGGCTACTTCGAGCAGTTGTGTAAAGCTGACCCTCCAGCTAGGATGTTGGACATTTCTGGGTCTACGGTTCTCGAACCTGACCCTCCGATCAGCTATGAACCACCTGATCTCACTGAGATGTTCACCGCTGTGCACAGCTGGGAGCAGAGAAGGCCGCAGGGATCTGTGGTATCCGGAGTGAACTTCTCCAGGCTGCTGGCAAGGCTGTCCTCCTGGCATTGCAGGCGTCATCCCAACTGACCGGAAAACAGGACTTTTAGTCCCTATCTGGAAAGGGAAGGATGATCGCCTGGATTGTGGGAACTACAGGGGGATAACACTGCTCTCAGTGCTGGGTAAGGTCCTTGCTAGGGTCATCCTTAACAGGATCTGTGATCACTTGCTGGCCTATCAGTGACCAGAGGAGTCTGGTTTTACACCTAAGAAGTGTACCATTGACCGCATCCTGGCACTGAGGTTCTCATCAAGCACAAGCACGAATATCGGCAGAGGTTCTTTGCAGCCTTTGTCGATTTTTGTAAAGCGTTGGACTCAGTTGATTGAGTTGCCCTGTTTGACATCCTGAGACTTTGTGAGATCCCCCTGAAGTTACGGGACGTCATGGCCGGCATGTACACTGGTACTGTGAGTGCTGTGCAGAGTTGAGGGAGAGTCATTAGAGTCCTGGTGCTCCCTGTCTTGTTGTATGGCTGTGAGACATTGACGCTATCCAGTGAGCTGAGACGAAGACTAGACTCCTTCGGTACTGTGTTTCTTTGGAGAATCCTTGGGTACCGCTGGTTTGACTTCGTGTCAAATGAGTGGTTGCTAGAGGAGTCCTGAATGAGGCACATTACCTGCATTGTGAGGGAGCATCAGTTACGGTACTATGGCCATGTGGCGTGTTTCCCTGAGGGTGATCCAGCTTGCAGGATCCTTATTGCTGAGGACCCAAATGGCTGGACCAGGCCAAGAGGATGCCCACGTTACACCTGGCTGCGGCAGATGGATGGCCATTTCCGGAGGGTGGGACTGGAACGTGTATTTGCCTGGGGGATTGCCGGCCAGGATCCCGAGGAGTTTCGCTGTGTGGTTGGTGCGGCAACGCGCTGCATCAGCGCATGCTCCCCAACCTGACCTGACCTGAATGACGGACACATTCCCATTCCTTTTAATAACCAGCATTTCAGGCTGTAGGATTTTAACATGAACATGAGATCGATGATATTGATTTTGCTGCATGGGGCACCTTGCACGGCATCTCCCTTTTTAAGTGTGACGGATGTCGGCATGGTGCCCGCTGTCTCACGCTGCATCCTCCGTGTTTTCTTCCCGACCTCAAAACAGTGCAGCGGCTCTTCACCTACTCCTTCTTCCATGAGGACGCGTGGCGGCTGCTGCTTGGCTCCGGGGCCCTGGTGCTCCTAGGCGGCGGATTGGAGAGAGGCCTGGGCACCGTGCGCTTCCTCTACCTGCTGCTCCTGCTGCCTGCGTGCGCCGGACTGCTGTACGCACTGCTTGAGCCGCTGCTGTTCGGTGCGGCGGCGCGAGGCCGCGTGCTGGGCCTCGTGCCTGCAGCCCTGTCCCTGCAGGGGGCGGCCGTCACGCGTAGTCTCATGCGCAGGGCCATCCTCTTCGGTATCAATGTGCCTGCCCTCAGCCTGCCCTGGGTATTCCTGCTGATCGCGCACCTCATTCCGGGTGACGTCCTCCTCTGTAACGCCTTGGCTGTAATCGTGGGACAGATCTGTATCCTTACCGTCAGTGTGACTAAAAACAAGTAGCATAGTGGTTAAGGACTTGAATGCGTGAAGGTTGCTGGTTCCAAGAAGTGCATTGCTGTTGTACCTTTAGATATTCTTATTCAGAATAGAATTAGTAAAACTATGGAAAAATAAACTAACCAGGCCATAATATGAACAGAAAATGAACAGAGCTTTTAGTTCAAAAACTGCTCTTGTTTCATCATTTAAGGTGAATTGGACTTGGTGCGGGCATTGGATCTCCTGGTCTCCTGGTCTTTGCAACGTGCTCCTTGAGGCACTGTACAGTGCTGATTACCATGCGTCGTATCACGTCCTTAACCTGGGCTCCCCACAAAGATGGAAAGGGCTGGCTTGCATTGCTGACCCTGTCAGAAAGCAGGGCGTCACTTCTGGATAAGAAGATGCCATTCAGAGTGTTGCGGAAGCTGCCAGGGGTAACATATATGCCAGCGTCTGTGGAGGAGAGGAGGAGAACCACGCACCGTCTGTAAGTACTTAAAAGGTCAACCTTTGGTCCGATTCCTAAGACAGTCAGTGGAGCTCCTGGGCGACAGGAACTCATATGTTGTCCACAGTACTTTGAAATTCTACCCGGAAGGAATGGATTGAACATTGGGGTAGTTGAGGACTCTGCCCATTTAGGGGGAGACGTGATTATTGGCCAGTTTTCTTTATTATTGGGGGGAATTATAACCCCCCCCCCTGTAATTTACACCCATGCCCAGAAGCTCCACTTCGCAGTTCTGATGAATTACGCATCATGCATGAATGACCGGCGACGGTCAAAGACATCTAGTGGCTGGAGAGTGTATTGCGTCGATCTGCTCAGTACTGCAATGTATTGATGTTGACTTTCCTTTGCAGTTGCAAGCCCGCTCCAGGGTCCTATCCGGTTCAAGCCTACGCCCCAGTGTCATCCCCCCTCCCCACACAAGCTGTGGGGACTCTCCCCCAAATGTACGAAGGCTGGAAACACTCCACATACACTCAGGAAGGCTACACTCCATTGACCTTACACCACGGGCCCAGCGCTGGGTGGGGTCATCATCACAGCCAATGGCAGACTGTCCCTGCACAGCACTGCAGTCATCACTGGACACCAGGCAGCACCAGTGCACATTCTCATGTCGGCTCTCCTCAGCCTGTGTGCAGTGCTGCTCCCCTCACTGTCCCCGCCGGGGGATCGTCCAACATCCCTGGGACACCCCAGGTTAGCCTGGTTACCCATGGAGTCCATGGACTGCCCCCTTGAAGTACTGATGTGTTTAGACCATGGACTGTTATTTTTTTTAATGGATATGTTGAGTAGGAGTATAGTTTTAGTACGGAGGCTGTTTTCAATGCGCCAACTTTAGACTTGCTTTATTTACTCAAGCAGATTTGAATTGTTCGATTGTATACTCTCATCAAAACGATGAATAATCATGTGTACCTTTGCTTGTTACGGAGGCTGTACACCTAACTGTAGGTAAAAAAATGAACTCTGAGGAACGTTTCCGTACCACTGATGGTACATTAATGCTGTTTGTACCTTTGGGATGTTCCTCAGAGTCCATTTCTATACCTTAAAAGGCATAATTGCAAGGGTCCAGCCCCAGTGACAAGCAAAGATGTACATTTTTACCCTTTTTTTCATAGACTGTATACTGTTATTGAAAATATTTTCTCTTCCTATATTTAGCTTTAATTGATTGATGGTAACTACAGGTTAAATGTAAATATTAACATTTTGGCAATGAATCTAATCCTGGCCTTAATGGGTTCCTTTGGCACCCTTAAACATGTTTGTAGTTTTGTTTGGTTGAAACTTGTAAATGGAGTCGTTACATTTAATCTCTGCTGTTACCCTGGTAACGTCTCATTGATTTTGACCAGGATCTGTGTTCTAGTCCCTGGGAGGCAGAGCTGACGTGTGCGGTCAGTGCCGCTGCCTTGTATTAACAGGCCCTCAAGTGGTGAGATCCCACTTAATTTAAATGGTCCCTCACAAGCAAAGGCTGTTGGAGGTAATTGTCTTGCATGGTTTTGCTTCTCAGTCTGCTGGAAGACAGCCAAGCACAACAGTGCATCAAGCAGAAAGTCCTGTGTCTTAGTGGCAAAACATGTCTTATTATGATTTTCTTCCCAATTAGTCGTTAATGCATTTTATTTGTAATTTGGCATCCCTAGACCTCCAAAAGAGTATATTTTATGTTTTGGGGAAGAATTCTGGAAGGACAGTTTCTGAGCGGAAGTGTCCTTAAAGTGAACTAGCAAGTGCAAGAGATCACCACTGCGAAGGGGAAGTTAATCCATAGGGCATCAAAAAGCTTGTGCATCTCCGTGGGCTACACGATCTCTGCTACTGTTCCTTGTCTGAATGTATTATAATGTATCATCACCATTATAATGTCTTTTACATTGTAGAATTGCACTTCAGAACTGAACTATCGTTCATGATCCAGTGTATTCTTAAATGTATCTTTTTACTGTACTTTCACTAAGCAGTAAACAAGTCTACATCCTGGGAGCTCTGTCTGGATTCTGTAAGTCAGTGTATCTCAACCCAGTCCTCAGGGGCTCTGACGGTCCACATTTTTGCTGCTTCCCAGATCCCAACACACCTGTACTAGGCATTGGGGGTTCCTGATTGTTTGATTCAGGCGTGCAGGGAACAGGGAGGGAACAAAAACGTGGACCGTGTAATACTGTAAGTCATCTATATGAACTCTGACACTCTGCCTATTTCCATATTCACCCCCCCTTTTTAAGCATGCAACCTGATTTATCAAATATCTGGGTATTTATATTCTGTCAAACCCAAATAATTTAAACATAACTACATCCACGGACAAGAAATAAGAGAACCTGGTAAGATAAAGAATCAGCTACCCCTATCTCTGTTTGACGGAATGTTCACAGTCAAAATAACCATCCTCCCAAAAAGAAATTCTTTAGTGATTACAGCCCCCCCCCACCCCAAACTATTTCCCCTCCGTCAAACGTAAAAAAGTAAATCATGGTGACTGAAACTGTATTTGGCTTTGTGTGATATGGATACACAACTGCCTTTTATAATCGAATTCTCTGTGGTAGCAATATTTCCCTTTTAGATTAAAATTACAAGAGGCAAGTTTCATTTAGAACCATTATATTTATAGATGCATATCTAAAAGTTCCATTTTGTGTTACATACACACGAGTCACGACACTCTGCATTGCGTGTAAAAGTGTAACAATCCGACAAATATAATGCATTTTGAAAAGACTAAACCAAAACAAACATACACTGGCTTTCATTGTTAATCATACTACAAAGACAATATGAAGAGTCAGGACATGGTTGCTAAACACAGAAAAATGAGCATTTCAATTACTGAGGTGGAACTTCACTTGAGGAGTAGGTGAAACCCTTGTCCATTATCTAATATTATAGAGCAAAAGACCAGCTTTGACAAGTGCAGTAAAAGGAAGCAGATCTATAAATAAAACCTAGAAATAGACATATAGCCAAAGAAGCAGACATATCTGACTGTACATTTAACAGGCGGGAGGTAAGATGGAAGAATGGGTGGAGACCATGTTACCGAGTCAAATGTTATGTGAAATGCTACAACTGTTATGTGTGTGCGCTGCTCATCTATGCCTTTTAAATTGCCCCTCGGGGACAATTGAATTGAATTGGAGACAGATCAAGAGAGATTTCAAGACTAAATACGAACTTTTTACAGAGTATATAATTAGGAAAACAAGAAGAACCCAGAAATGTCCTGGAAAATGAGTCTCAGAACCTGAGCCCAAGAAGGGAATGATAGCTTAATTAGCCCAGCCTAGCCTGACACCAGCAGAATGAATGCATTCTGGAGACTCGCTTTGGCTTATATTGCATTAAAAAAAAAAAAGATGATAAAAATGTCCTGCGCAAGTTTGAGAGTCGACCAGAATCACTTGTATATAATTTCAATTACTCAGTCTTACTAGATCATAAAATGCCCAGTTTCAAAGTGGGATCAGTCATTTTAAAAATGTTACTATGTGCAGGACTCAAGATCAACAGCAAAATCATGGTTCTTATAAAGTGCGGAGAAATACCCCCTAATCCTTCATACACAAACAAACGTCTGGTGGTTCCGGGTGGCTGTCCGTCATGCACAGCTCTCAAAAACGGGTAAATCTGTCTGATTTACGAGGGTACCCTCTCATCAATGTAAAAGTCGCCCCTCGCAATTTGCGGTTAATCATGACA
>JAODLD010000044.1:9294683-9323604 GCA_026781065.1 Mormyrops boulengeri | reverse complement strand
TAAATCTGTCTGATTTACGAGGGTACCCTCTCATCAATGTAAAAGTCGCCCCTCGCAATTTGCGGTTAATCATGACAAATTTTCTTTCCTTAAATGTTGACATAAACCAGAGAGACTAAATTAAACCAGAGTTCAGGGTTGAAGCACCCTCACCTTCCAGCATCAACATATTAACCAGATATAATGGAAAAAAAGGAGCAGGAAAGTTGATGCATGACAGTCACATCAAAAAGGCAGTTTTGTTTAATGGAAGTACAAAAGAAGTATGACGAAGTGTCACCCTGTGGTTTCACCAAAGCAGAATTCTAGATACATTCATATCACAATATTATGGTTACATTTCATTTACATACATAATTCCATTAGTATCAATCAAGTTTGTCTCCCAAATATAGGGTTTCAGCACCTAATTCCCATAAAATGTCACATTTCAGAAGTATCCCTTTCTAACAAGCATCAGCTAAACTAATATTTACCCTTGTTGTATGTTTGGTCCTATGTGATGTTTTCCATATTGGTAAGTGGCAGTTAAAATGATTACTAGGGTTCTAAATTAAACCAATAAACAACAACAAAAAAAGTTACTCTTGATGCTATTTACACAAGCAGCACCACCTACTAAAATCTCAGCCAGATGGAAAAAACGCTTTTGTCATCCAGAAAAGATGGGCAGCAATGGTGTCCAATGGGAGTGAAGGCCCCTCCCCCCTGCAGAAACCCCGTCCTTAGCTCCACACGTCCTGCGAGTAGCGGCCCTTGGTCATAAGCCTCTTGATATACTCCACAGCCTGAGCGTGCGTCAGGCCACCAAGTTCCTCTGCGATCTCGCAGAAGACGTTCTGGACATCGCGGGCCATGTTCCGGGCGTCGCTGAAAAAAACACAGCGGTCACTTAACGATTCAACCTCTCATGCTCAGCGAAGACCTCACCCCTACCTGAGCACGAGTACCTAGCACAGGCGTGGGTGTAAGGTGCACTCGCACCGAAAACGTTCCAACCAACAAAGGCAAAATCATTATACCCCTTGTTGGTCAAGTCTGCCTCTACTGTGCCCTACAACAGCGTTTCTCGAAGCACCCCTCTGAGACACCAGACATTCCATGTTTTGAGAGAGCAAAAACGTGGATGGCCTGCGAGGGAGCAAAAACGTGGATGGCCTGCGAGGGAGCAAAAACGTGGACCGTCTGAGGACCAGGTTAAGAAATGGACACCAATCCTACCCCGTGCCTGTTTCCATAATCAGGACTTGAGTTTCTCCTCTTCCCCCATTATGACAGAACTCCCTGTGAGCAGAGCTGAGCTGCTTTGAGCCGACACTCACCCGCAGACGTAGACGTGTCCCCCGTCAGCATTAATTAGCTTCCACAGGTGCTCCTGGTTTCTCTTCATGAGGTGTTGCACGTAAACCTTGAGGGTCAAAAAGGAAATGAATTCATTACATTTTATGGGGTGAATTGCAGCACAATGGGCAGCACCGTTCAAATCCCTCCAAACTTCACATGAAACATCTGACGGCTGATCACCTTGTGCTCCTGGTCTCGGGAGAAGGCCACGTTGAGCTGGGTCAGCACCCCGCTCCGCTCGTACCCCTCCAGCTCCTCCTGGTACAGGAAGTCCTCACTCCTGTGACGGCAGCCGCAGTACAGCACCGTCTCGCCAACTTCCTTCCCTGCAAGAAAAAGCATAATTCGCTACTGCAGAGGTACTTTGAGAGCTGCGCATTAACCAGAGGCCCATTGGTAATAAAGCACACACCTATAAAAAAATCCATTTATGACAAACAGAAAAGTACTGACTCAGCTCTAAACATTTTAAAAGATGACATATCTGTCAAATTACATGTAGCTAATGTAAGGATGTGTAGCTGGTTTGTGAGTCAGGATTCCAATTTATGAAATTCTAAATTTTAACAGGGTAAGAAAATAGAATGGTAAAACTATAAAGAAGTACTATAGCTGTAGATCATTCATACAGAGTCGAGTGTCTAAATGTGGTTCTGTGATCTATAATAAATATTATCATACCAGGGCAGGGCTACACTGGCCATCTGGCATACTGGTATACTGGGCATTTTCCCAGTGGGCCGATGAGTTTGTGAGCCACGAAACCATCCCTAGCAAAACTTATCGTGGGGGGCCAGGATGTCCAGGGCTGATTATTAATCCCAGTTTAACCAGGTGTGTTAGTAGCCCATTTGCCACCCGAAAGCCAGCCCATGACAGCATGGGGTGAGCAGTAATATGGATACCTGCATATAACCCATATCTACCTACATTTATGGACATTGACACCAGAGCGATTTCTTATCCAGGTAACAGTGTGACATTCATGGACGACAAGGCGGAGGGCTGTCCCCCGCATCAGTCACCTTGCCGTTTGAGCCACGCCCGCTCCTGGATAAAGCCGACGAAGGGGGCGATGCCAGTGCCCGGGCCGATCATCACCACCGGGCTGCTGGCTTTGAAGGGCAGCCGGAACTGTGACTTCCGGACATACATGGGCACGGTGGATTTGTGGCCGTTGTCCGTCACCACTTTGTTCTTCAGCCAGTTGGTGGCGACTCCCCTGTTGATCCGACCCGTCTTGGTCTTGTACTCTACCACCACGGCGCAGATGTGAACACTGTTGGGGAGCACCTAGCCAGGACAATGGCGAGAAGCTCATTGCTTACATCAAATGGCCTTCACCTCATTCTCCATAAGAGGTCCACCCTCTTACCCTATTAAGTCGCAATGTGAAACAACCGTTATCACAATTTCCATCTTATATAATCACACATCCAGTAGAGGGCGGTGGTGCCATATCAATAGGGCCATAATTCTGATGATGTTGGTTAGAAATAAACACCAAGACATAGACCTACCAAGACTATGGCTTGCATACAGCCACCCATACAAGAAATTTCCCATTTAGAAAGTTTTTGGAAGTCAAGTCTTAAGAATAATGTTCCTCCAACTTTTTGTGAGAAGCCACTATTAGATAAAATGAGTGGAATTCTGATGGCGTATCCACAGAGGAGTGACATACTTAATAGTACTGTACTGTGAACAGGGTTAGAGTAGAAGAGGTCAGAGCTTCTCAGCTCATGCCCGTCTGAGCGCTGGCAGATGGGGATGGCGGGGCGCGGTGCTCACCGTGGCGGAGGAGGCGATGGAGTAGTAGCGAGCCTGCAGGCGCGGCAGGAGCTCACACAGGTGGTCGGCAGGCGGCCGCAGCGACGGCATGTCCTCCAGGACAGCCAGGATGTTCCTTTGGGATTCCAGCACCCAGGTCTGATAGAGCGCCTGGCGGGAGCAAACAAGGGCATGGAGAAATGGAATTGGTTATATAGCTCCCCTTGTAGCTGTTACTGCATGCTGTGAGAATCATAAGAACATAAGAAATTTACAAACGAGAGGAGGCCATTCGGCCCATCAAGCTCGTTTGGGGAGAACCTAACTAAATCAGGCTGACTGAGCAGCCACACACCATTAAAAGTCTGATTGGACCCACAGTTCTATGCTGGTCTGTTACGGGCTGCCCACGGTTACGGATTTAAGGGCTGAGAAGCAATGTAGCAATCAAGGTGGGAAGGGGGTCAGTATGTAATTTAGCAGGCTAAGCCTCTGTGCCTATGATTGGGAAGTCCCCGGTTCGAGCCCAGCCTAGTCACATGTCCGTGGGCCCTGGAACAAGGTCCTTAACGCCCAGTATGGAGAGCAAGACGGGGCATGGCAAAAAAGAGAATTTTCCCACAGGGATTAATGAAGGATCAGCTGTCCAGTTCTGTTCTATTGTAAACCTTAACCAAAGCCACATCATTCCAAGCCAATATTAAAAAAATCCCTAATGAATATTCAGTTTTCCATAATCTACCTAAAATGTACACAGCTGATCAAAAGGACAAATGTGTGCTTGGTCACTTTAATGATTCGCTGAGGCGTCACCGACCTTGCCCTCCGAGGATGAGGAGGCCAGTTTACGCATCTTCTCCTGGTCTTTGGGCTCAGTGGCGTATTGGGCCAGTTCATAAAGGACGTTGGTGCGAGGGGGGTTGGTGATGTCCAGGTAGTGCGTCAGGGCCGTGCGGTACGTGGTGGGGCAGGGGAACGGGTGCTTCTTATTGGACTCCTCTGTAGGTAGGACCACAAACCACATCTGAACGGCACCAAGACAAACTTTCCAATGCTATCAGCTTCCTTGACTGCCATTTATTCTGGCTGTTCCAAGGTGACACAACTAATGTCAAGCAGAGGACACCTTTGTGGCATAACTGACACAAAGAAAAAGGACATTAATCATGACCTACCATCAAGGTTGTTGAGAGAGATTACTGTGTCAAGGTCAACGCCAAGGATCTCTCCAATCTTATTCACTATTGACACTTCATTAACTGGATAAATGGCGACGTGATCTCCCGATTCATATCTGCAGAAATGAACAGTTAGATTAGCTATTGCAGTATCTGCTTCAAGATTGTGCATTTGGACATAAACAGGATACTGAAGAGTGTCACTGACTGGATGCTACTTTTGTATCAACTGGAATCAGAGAGAAGACAGAAGAGGGTAATCCCAGCATGATCCCAGCATGGTCCCAGCATGGTCCCTGGGTGATCCAAGCTTGATCACAGTGTGATCCTAGTATGATCCCTGTATAATCCCA
Organism: Mormyrops boulengeri; assembly: GCA_026781065.1. Lineage (NCBI taxonomy): Eukaryota > Metazoa > Chordata > Actinopteri > Osteoglossiformes > Mormyridae > Mormyrops > Mormyrops boulengeri. Next base: position 9,318,959 of record JAODLD010000044.1, on the reverse strand, counting down.
GCATGATCCCAGGGTGATCCCAGTTCCCGAGTGCAGTACCTGATCTTGGAGTCGGAGATGTCAAGTTCTAGGTGCATCAGGTGCCGAGTGCCTCCTTTGTTCAGCTTGCGGTTCATGGTGACGAGGGCCAGGAAGGGATTCTTTGAATCGAAAGGCCTGATTTTGAAACAAGGTAGAAGCCAGCACAATAAAATTTATATTCTCATCAAGCGCAAACGCTAGGTTGGAACATTCACCCTGTATTATTTTAACTCCAATTATATCCAACATTACATAATGATATTCTTTTCATAGCAGGATAAATGGACTTACATCACATAATCAAAGAATATCAGTAACAAGAAAAAAGTCCATAATAACTCAACAACTTCAAAAACTGTTAATAACCAAAGAGGCCACAAAAAGATGATGTTCAGCGGAAAGTCTTCCTTATTTTGCTGTGAAACATTACCAAAGGAGCCGGCCCTGAGGTCTTTGGACTCACGGTTTCTGGTTCTTGAAGCTCTTCAGGCGGTACAGCTCTCCCGTGTACACCTCGCTCTCATTCACATCGCTGTGCACCACCAGCTTGTACTGACGGATGCTGCAACAGCAGCACAGTTGATGAAGCGTCTCACACACCACTTAGGCATCTAGTGATATTAATGAAGTCTAAGTGATGCGAACTTAGACCTCCAGCTTTGATCAGTCAGTGATAATGATGGATGGCCTGATTTTGCCGAGTTCGATGTGTCCCTGGGTCAACAAGGGGGGGTATGACATCACAACATTTGTCCATTTTTTTTCTCATTTTCAAACTCAAGGCTTCCAGCCATTTAGCCAGCAGCGCTGTGTGGCTTAGCGGGTTAAGCCTCTGTGCTTGTGATTGGAAGGTTGTTGGTTCAAGCCTCGTTATTATTATTATTATTGTTGTTGTTTTTTATTATTATTACTATTATCAACATGAAATAAAGACACACCCCTGCATTGCTCCGTACAGCCTTTGCAGGTAAGCATGTTCCGGTTTTGTCTGTTTATCTATGACATGACCCTTAATTAAAGGTATACACAATATAACAGGTACTTTACAAATCTGTGCACCTTGCCGCTTATCAGAGAACACTGGTTTTAATCAATGTGGTGATGTCATAGTTTAATTGATGTAGTGATGTCATACTTTAATGCGATGATGTCATACTTTAAAAGGATGACGATTGTGACTGGTTAAAGAGGTGAAACACAAACCCGTCCCTTGTTGACCCAGGGACACATCAAACGCAGCAAAATCAGGATGCGAGTTAATGACGGCCTCGAGGATATCACCGAAGCCCTGAACTCATGTTATTCCACACTAAGCTTAAACTCTACCTAATAAATTATGACTGCTGGGGATGCAGTGAGGCCAGGAGGGGGCACCACCCACCTGCAGTCCTCTCCTGTGGCCTCCACACCAAAGTGCTCGCACACTGCGGGCCAGAACTGCTCCCGCCATGAGACAAAGTCCTCTTCCAAGCTGACAGGGTGACAGCGGGAGACATCAAAAACAACACTCATAGTATCAAGCCAAATAACCCAAAGGCATTAAAAAAACACTACTAAATAGACGCAGACAATACGTTTCGACAAATATAAAACTTTGCACCTATTTTCCTGCATATGATGTCACACACTTGGCAGGAGCAATCATGAATAGTACACATTTATATATAAAAGGAAGCCGTACAGACAGTAGTGCCCCAGGGAGCAACAGAATAGGTTATAATTGCAAACCCATTTGGCCAACATTTGGGCCACACAGCACCCGGACCAGCAGGGGGCGTCGGTTCACGTTGCGCTGCTTTTTCCCGACTCCCATGCCTCGCACTCACTTGGCGTCATCGTCTCCCAAGCCCAGGTCAAAGATCCTACGGGCTCCCAGTTCAGCCAGTCGTCTGTCCACGAAGTTCCCCATGGCATTGTAGTGTTCGTACGTTTTATTCCCCAGGGCAAACACCTTCAGAGAGCCACACCCCCCAACAAAAAAGACACATTTCAGTGATTATGATGAGTCAGCATCAAACTACAGGACAGAATAGCCGTACAAAGGATCTCTAACGGAACAATTCCCATCGTTCTGCAATGTAAACGAGTTTCTGTTTTATCATTAGCATGGAGCTGAATTTCAAAGCACCCAAAGTTAATTGCTTCCAGTCAGAAGTTACATTCCCTGCTAAGCTAACACAGGCACAAATACAAAAACACTCCAAAAGAACAGAAGTAAAATGAGCTCAAGTACAGTCACAGGAACCATTTCAAAGCCTTGTTAGAGGGGAAAGTATGTGTGTCAGTTACAACATGCAACATGAAATGAGTACAGACAGCCATGGTGTTCTCTAATGTTTATTTTTATGGAAAATTCTGTGTAGTTGGGTCTTAAGTGCTTGTTCACATGTAGCTCATAATTGTTGCTGTACTTAATGCTCGTTTAATTTTCATTTAAAAAAAAGATAAATAATGCATAACCATGCAAATGACGAGTGCTCTGTAAATCCTCCTGAGATCCAGCGATTCATTTTTGTCCTCCGTAGACGTTGTTTCCGCTCATCTCTGTAATACTATACATGCCAGTCTACTAAGTCCTGCTCTTCCACGAAGCGGACAGCTGGGGCTTTAAGATGTCACCACACGTGTGGCCGTCTGCTTTTTACCATCCCAGCTGACTTTAAATGGGCGCTTGCGTTGCAAGCTGGTAACTAAATAAAACCAGCCCAAGGAATTCTTCACAACAGTAAACACATGGGTACAAGGGGCTGTTGTAACCATCCAAATGCAACATGAAACATATTGTTTTTTGCAAAAGTTAAGCTAATGAAAGACCAGTTCCGATGCTGTAAACACATCAGCGAAATAAGAAGAGTCGACGGCCGAGACCCAGGGGAAACACAAACAGGGACGTGACGCAGGCAGCCATGCTTTCATGTATGGATATCAAAGGCACTCATTACCATCCCTGTGTTGCAGCAAAGATGCTGGGAGAGCAAGCAGAGGCGAGTTCCTGGGAGCTCCGCCCACAAGCCCATCTGACGCCACATGCTGAGCTCCACGGGCCTCTAGTGCCCGCAGGACTCCGCTCCGTTTAGGTTTGATGTGGTGGGGTGGGCATGTTCTACAGCCTGAGTGATAATGCAGTCAGTAAGGCCACCTCTGGCTTGTGATGGCCCTGCCTCTGTTTTACTGAACCAGAAGAAGTTGGACAAGGTTGACCTCCAAGGGCCCAACAGATTAACCGCCAAGGTGACTTTCCCCAATCTGCTCATCATATGATGTGCCTCTGGACGTCCTCCCCAGCCGTGAAGACCAACACTGGCTGAGCGGACGCTGCCATTTCATATCTCATCAGTGAACATTTCCCGTTTCTCCAGCAACGAAATTCTAGGTCTGCTGGTTCTTCAAGGAAAGAAATGTGTCGAGAAAGATGAAGTCCACTTACAGCAAAGTTGACACCTTCAAGACTGACACTGGTCTCCTGAAGCCAAACGTAGACGTCTTGGGCATTATCTGTGGGCTCCCCTTCGCCGTATGTGGCCATGCAGAAGATGACAAGAGAATCCTCTATCTCCGTCAGGCGGGACAGCTCAGACTGAGGACAGCATGCAGCTTATTCACATACACGGTTAAAAATTATGAAATTACTAACTGGTTGTCAATCAATTAAAATCATTTAGCAATCATTAAAGATTCCCAATGGGCTTGTTGTTTTAAACTCCTCAGCCTGTTGGTGAGGCTCTTATTTTTGTCACTTCTGGGTCCTGTACCACAAAGCCAGATTTCATGCTTAGCTGGATAACTCAGATTTAAGGTAGTTTGGGCTAAATGTTAGTAAATGAAGATCAAGTGCATTTAAACCGGGCTACACTTAAGTCTAACAAGGTATCCGGCTAAGCAAGAAGTCTTGCTTCATGATACAGGCTCCAGTGTGGAAGACCATGGTGAGAGTCTCAAAACAAGATGACACAGGGTTTCCAAATCTGACTTAAGGAAATTATTCAGCTGGGGAACAGCTGTATTCGGGGAATAAAGACCGGCTAAATTACCATATCGTATTCCTCAGGGTCGGCTGCCATTCCTTTCATGCCGTAACGCTGGGCATCCTTGGACAGGCGGTTGGCAAACTCCTCCGCCGTGCCCGTTTGGGATCCGTAGAAGACCACAATGCTTTTGTTCTGCAGAAACAAGAACCGTCTGGACTTCAAAACGATCAAATGCATCACAGCAGTGAACAAGAATGTTCACGGTGCTTTCTCTGAACACATGTACATTACGCTACTTCATTAGGCTGACTTATCTGGGGAACAAAAAAATATGTATCAAAATAATTTAGGGAACAAACAAATGCGTGAAAAATTGAAACTGCATCGTTAAATAAAGGACATTTGTAATATCCTACATTTTAAACAGTGTAAACGTGCAGCTAATAGCCATCACTTGCAAAACAGATGCGGTGCCTAGGATACTCCTATTCTGAAACAAGAAATTCATTTTAAAATAATGTTATCAGGAAAGAGAAAGACTACTCACGGTTTTTTTCATTTTCTCAATAAAACTTGTTTCACGTACAGAGGTAGGTGGCCTACAAAGAAAAAAAAAAAAACATTAACCTATTTCTGTTTGGGGATGATGAACTTAAGCTCATCCCTTACCACCGAATTTTTAACCCCCACCCAGCTCTAACCTTAACAAGTAACCAAAGAAAATACAAGACTTCTGGCATTTTTAGTAGTTTGATTGGAGTCACAGATTTTTATTAAATTGTGTTTCCTTATATGGGGACTGAAAATTGTCCCCAAGAGGAAAAAACAACAGGTTTTTATCTCATTGTGGTGACATTTAGTTCCCACCATGTAATATATAGATGAGCTCACAGATGGACACACACACACACACACCCACACACACAGATCAGTAGCAGAACCCTCACGCTTACCCTTGAATTGACGGAGGGAACTGGACGTTAACCTGATCTGTTCCCCTACGTTACAGCATATTCAAAGAGTTACTTTCTTTTATTCTTGTATCTCACCAGGCAGGCACCTTCATTCTCGAAACATGACATAAGATTTACGTAATAATGATGAATGAGCAGTGCTGCACACGGCGATGCAGTTTCTGAAAAAAGACCTGTTAGCGCAGACTGTTGGAACAGTCAGCTTCTTAAGCTCTGGGCGATGATCTCACACACAACAATCTGCACAAAGACTGAAATAGCAGCATTTTGCATCACTGTCTGCACGAGTTTGGTTATATTTCCAAAAATCTAGCAAATTTTAAATATGACATTCTTTTTACTTCACAGAGGTACCATCTGTAGTTTATGACACAAAATTTCCAAAAATCAAAAATTTAGTCAACTTCATTAAATGACAAGCCTCAGATATCAAATGAGTAATTGTATATTTTTTTTTGTTTCTGACATATTTTTCCAGACAATAAAGGACTAGTATTAGCGATCTATATGTTTGTTCACTTCGAGACTCTCCAATCTGCAGTTCAGCATGTTACTGAGAGGTTTCGTAGAGCAAAACCTCTTTTCATTACAAACACAGTGTACAATCTTGAAAAGTTCACTAACCATCACATTCTACTAACAACAACCACAACTCAGAAATTCCCGCAACAAACACCTCAGATCTTTAAGAAAATGTGCTTTAGCTGTTTATGTGCAAACCAGACATCGTTCAGTATTCTCCTGAAATGGAAAGTCTTACAGAACCCATTTTATAACGCAATAATTCAGATAGTTAAAAATTAATCCGCTTATAAATTTATGCCACCCAGAAGTCCTGAGCAAATCACCCAGTCAGGACTGACTGACCTGTCCACAAGAGCCTGCCTTTCCCTGGACACAGAATACGTACATCCCATGTTTGTCAAGTATTCAGGCCATATATTCCAGAGAAGGGAAGAGACAATCTGATCTCCCTGATCGATGAAGTCTAAACATGGAGTAATAATCAAAAAGAGGATTCAGCAAAAAAAAAAAAAAGTTTAGAAAGATAGTGAGGCACCGACTTGGATTCTTCATACTCCATAACTTGCGAACAGGTCTCCTGCTTAACCCTAACCCCCCCTACTGCTCTCCTGCCAGTCGCTCAGCAGCAGAGCGAGGTCAGTTAGTGCGCTAATTCCGTGTCCCACGGAGGCTGGCGTTCCGGCCTCCTATTCCCGCGTCATACGCACCACTCAGGAGCAAGCCCAACATCTGGAAAGGGACAGGCGAAGTGATGGGAAATAAACAAGCCTCCGAAATCTCCCATAAGGCCCTGCAGCTGCCACACTCATGCGCACAAGTGTGCGTGCACAGACACACCAGCCTCCCACGTGTAAATGCTCACAAATATCAATGCACACACACTGCAGTGCATCCGGCATTTCCTCCCCTCCCATTTTCCTTTCCAGCCTGCAGGGAATAAAGGAAAGAGAAAAAAAAAAACTGTACACTGCAATCCAGTTACCCTGGCAACCATTTATAATAGCTACAATGTTTTCTTTGTTTTTGACACAAACCATGCAGCCCCTGAGGACAGAGAGGGTATCGCTATGGTAACCTGATCTATCACATTAAGGTTATCATTTGCGAAACAGCGCGGTGCCTTCGAAAATCCCGATAAACCGGGGAGATTGTTAGGCAGAAGTTTGCTTGGGGTATCCCAACATCTCACCTGCTTCTTAGGCCACTTCCCCTCACAGATTAAAGAACAGCGATATATTCACCGCTTTGGACACAATGGGCGACTGAAAGCTCACTGAGACACTTGAACGCATTGAAAAACTTCACCACACATTAAGTAGCAGTCCTGATCTTTCCAATAATCTCAATGGCATCTTCAGCTTCTCCTATGAAACATATGATCTGAAGTTAACCTGTAATATATATCGAATTATAGACTATTGATAAGTTTCTCAATCCGGTCTTCGGGGACCTCTAGATGGCCTACATTTTTGCTTCCTCCCAGCTTCCTGTCAGATGGTACTCATATAAAACCTGTTCTTCTTTCATTTTTGTTTCATTTCTATAGTAAATTTCTTAATGGAAGTGGCTAAAATAAATAAACTTGTTTTTATTCCACATTGTTTATATAGGTGATGCAAGGATCCACCATTGACCAGCAGGGGGCGATCAGCACCATGCAGGCCAATGCCAATGGATTTCCTCACTGTTGGCCACAAGGAGTGGCAACAGAACATGGCTGGTAGCTGCTAATTGCTCCAAAACAGGGGGTTGGACTGTCTTCTCCTCCCCCCCACACACACACTGGGGAGAAGGTTAGCAGGAGAGGGCAAATCCACTGTTCATGGTGTCTCCGTGTGTGAATAGTCTACTTACCGGAAGAACCAGCTGCGTCCTGACTGACCCCATCCGTGCCTAAGGATCTGAGCCTGTTTAGAAAAGCTGCTCCCCCCTGAAAAGAGCCCCTTCACCACCACCAGCCATTTGTACACCCCCCTCATCCCCCGCCCCCCAAAGGGTATCACACCCACCGCCCGTAATGTTCTGAATTTGCATGCACGTTTTTGCAGCTTCACGTGCAGCAGAAAATACCCCACAGAGTCAAACAAAAACACTCTCATTCCCCTAAAAGACTACAAGCTGAACCCAGGACAGCTGCAAACTGTTACACAAGATTTTTTCACAATAAGAAAATGTTAATGAACAACTGAATGACTGAATGAGCAGCTCTCTGTTTACGTAAATCCAGATTCATTCAAAATATATCGGAAATACACTGGGGTAACACGAAGAGGCGACATATATGTAAAACTACCTTTTCATTTATGTGATATATATTCCTTAGTTCATACTATTAGTATATTTTTGGCCTGTGTGTTTTTTCTGTGAGGTGTCTTGAATGTTATGTGGGGGGCAGTAAATACAATTAATGTACAATGTGTGTGGGACACTATTAATTGTGCAGCGATATCAAAATATAAGAAGGACTGCCGCTGATGCATCGTACACGTTTTTCCCCCCCAACTATATTTAGGAAAAGTAAATGTATAAAAGGAAATGTGACACTAAAGTCAAGATACACTTGTATGGTTGGGTGGCTGAAAGTCTGAGCAAGGAACAGATACTAAAGTCTGTCAGTAATGACATTTCATGGGTTCATGACATTGATGATAGACAATCGCAACACTCACTGTATGGGGACATCCTTAATCACCATTACGTCCTTCTTGCGGAAGATGAGCCAGTAGATAAGAAAACCGGCCATGAGGGAAAGAAGGAAGACGCAGAAGCTCTTAGAGAGGGGATCTTCCTCTGCCGCCGGCTCCGAGGAGGGAATGTCCATTCCAAGATCCGCCATGATGTCGCTAGATGCTGTCAATGTAGGACACAGAGAATCATGAGAAGGGACACACACTCTGTGCTGAAATCGTTTTCCTAATGCAAAGAGACTACATGGCTTTATGTTTCTGCTGGAAGACACATCTGTCGTACTTTCATCCTTTTCAAGTGACTAATGTAGGGTTGCAGAGAGCTGGGGACCTAATGCAAGGAAAAATATGGTTTACAAGGCAGAAGTCACCTTGGAAAGGACTTCATCCAATTACACTGCACATGCTCACACATACAGGCACGCACTACAGACAATTTAGACACCAGTGCATGTTCAAATCCTTCCACAACATTTCATTTGAATTGGGATCTGGAATTCGATTTGGCCATTCTGTAAATAACCTTCAATTTTTTCCTTCTGAGCCTTTGTAGATTTGCTTGTATATTTAAGGCCATTGTTATGCTGAAATACCCCGCCTAAGGATCGGCTTTGTGATAGACGGCCTCGCTGGTATGATGTGGTGTTTGCTGTAGACATTACAAAGACGTTACGATGTTGGTGAGGCCCAGAGACAACAAAGCCGCCCCAAACCAAAAAATTCCCACCGCCAAGCTTCACAGCTGCTCTGTGGTTATTCTCAATTTTTTTTTTCCCCCACCCAGCATAACATCTACAGTTGTGCCCAAACATCTCCACCTTTGACTCATCTGTCCAAGGCATACTGTTCCGGAACTGTTGTCACTTATATTGGCATCTAATGGCAAATTTCAGCCTTGTGTTGTCATTCTTTGTTGAAGGCCGAGGCTTCTCCCTCGCTGCCCTCCCATACGGCCAAATCTGACTTCTGCATTTTCACATGGGCTCTGACAAGAGTCGACTGCAGATCCCTTGACGAGACCCTGGGGTTCTTCCTGACTTCCTCTGCTCTCCAGCTGAATTTGGTGGGATGACTTATCTTGTCAAGATGGTCAGTGGTCTGAAACCTTCATAAAAACCAACCCTTTTGAGAGTGGCATGATGGCACCATGTACCTCAATGGCTATGGCCAAACAAGACCAGCTGTCCATGTAAGCTGTAAGTCTCAGAGACAATGCCCTAACCCAGTGTGTGTTTCCCAACCCGATCCACGGGGACACCCCAAACACGGGAGCAAAAATGTGGTCTGTCAGGCAGGGAGCTGGGAGGGAGCAAAACCATGGACTGACTGTGGGTCCCCGAGGACTGGTTTGGGAAACACTGACCTACTCACTTACCTAATTTGATGCATAATTTTTAGGTTTAATGTAGGGATAAATGCAAAGGTGTAGTAACTTTTTCCTCACAAGAACATAGAATGATTATTTTAAAAGTATATTAACAATGTAAATTAGCGGTATAACTTTTTTGATTTTACCACATTTCTTCATCAATATCGTTGAGATGATCGAATATTTGTCCAAATACGTTGAAAAAATATTTAAAGGATGTACCTGTTCAAATTTAACGCGACGCTGTATACCACATATAATGAGATGGAAAGCTAGTGTTGGTGTTCCCTGGACAGGATGCCAGAACACACCTGCCTACACACACGTCGACACTACAAGCAACTGTGAAAAAACAATGAGTATTACGGCATGCTTTTGGCTTGCAGGAGGAGACCAGAGAAAGCCCTCCTGACATAGGGAGAGCAAGCAAAACTCCACACACACACACACAAGCTCACGAAGGTCACAATGCCTCCCAGATACAAAAACCGCACTGGATTTATGCAACATACAGAACTGTGACAACCAAAAATCCCCAATGAAATGGGTAAAAATAAAAAGCTGTAATGATGTCAATTCTCCGCCCATTTTTCCCATCAAAACCACAAATCAAGTTCTGATGGCTCAGTTAAATACCGCAATCAGCATCGAGTGGGCAAGCAAATAAGCAAAGGAAAGACTCACGGAGTCACATCAGGGTTACGCCCCCCAGTCACTGGGATGGAGGTTATGGCTTCTGCCGAGATATTCATACTGGGAAATGAGGCCCAAACACACAAAGCTCAGGTTCCCAGCTGCTAAGTCAGAACCCTGTCCTAAGAGGTTTTCATAGCCTTTGTCTAAGTATCAGAACATGTAGCACATTTTCAAAACCTTTAAAACTGAAAGACACATTGTACAGTCAGTCACCTTGGCTCAATTTGCTCTAATGCATGTCGTTACCAGAAATCCAGAACTCCTTGTATTATTATACAGTATTGTGTTTCTCCAGCCCTATACAATAATTCATTTGGCATCCTATACTACGTTCAATCAATTATGCTAATAGAATAAATTGATATTCTGCCAAAAGGTTAACCAGCAATGGGAAAATTTACAAGACAAACAAAAAGCATTATAAGGTTATATACGTACCAGATCTTTATCGGAGGGAGACAAACACAAATTTCCAACAGATTTTAATGTCTCATTTTGTACAATATTTCCAGCCAGGTCGCAGTTTTTGTTACAGATTCACACGGTATTATTAATAGCCTACAGGGATGCATTAAAAAAAACACAAGACAAGTCTTATTAATCAAAAAGTCCTTGTTCACTTCAAACTCTTCCTTTGTTCAACATATTTTCAACACTTTTTTTCCGCCATTTGTACCCTTTATCTCCAGCCATTATCCACATGACATTAATCTGTTCATCTCCTACTTGTCACTTTACCCCTTCGAAAACAGTTTTGCAAACATTCACAGACATTTGGATTCAGTAATGATTTTATTTTTCTTTCATGTAGAGCTACACTGTTACGATCGATCTCGGGGGACGAAAGGAAGCGCAGACAAGAGCTGAAATATGAAATGCAATTCTTCATTTTAACACAAGGGGGGGGGGCAAGATAATTAAGAAGTAGGGCTGCAAAATTACAGACACCAACTGTGACGTATCAAGTGACCTGTGTGTGAGTCCTGGTGCGTAGTACCGATCTCAGTTGTGTGCTCACCATACAGTAGCTAAGCTTTCCTAGTTGGTCTCCCATCCAAGTACTGGCCAGGTCCAAACCTGCATAGCCTATGATAGATTACCAGGTTTGTATTGCAGGATATACAGTTTGAGATGTTCTTTGGGGATATGTGTGTAATTGCCAACTGTCCAGCAGTGTGGACTTGCTTGTGGCAGCTCCTGGCCAGACCTTATGTTCTCGATGTTAGTCAAACGGCAATGTCAGGCCAGACTTTTCTCTCCTGGTATATCTGGGTCCCATCTGAGCCCAGGAAGGATATAGACTGGAAGACCTCAACTAACACCACGACATGCGGAAGGCCATTACCGGCCATCGCTGGCTGTCCTAAGGGCAGGCTAAACAGGACACCGGTCCATTCCAGGACAGCGGTACTTATGCATATTTCTGACTTTTGAATCTTGCATGGTTGGGGCGTTCGGGGGGGCTGGATAGCCACCACTGGCATGTCCAGGCGGTTGTTCCTAGTAAACTATTAACTGGCATAGCATAGCAATGTAGACCATAACACAAAGACATTCTTCAGTAAGGGAAACTATTACCCTATAACATGATCACTGCCAGTCTTATTCTTCTACACCATGGGTACTGGTGATAAACACCTTGGTCATTTTACTGCAACATTTGTACCAGCAGAACTTTACCACTGATTGCACCGATTCTGACTCCTGTGTAGGTTTGTGAAAGAAGGCAGACTGTAAAATAAGCCGCTTTAGCATATAGATAAAAACAAGAAAATAAACAGATGAATCACTCCAGTATCAGTTCCATGCACTCACTCCTGGCAGACAGCAATGAAAACGTATGAAGTTCTGTTAGGCATTGTTTTAGACAAGGGGAGCTCAACCGGTCCATTTATTGTATGATTTTTCAAGAAATTATGTAAAGTATGTAATCATGAATGACACCCCCCCTCCAAAGTCATTCACAGAGTTATCCCATTTTAGTACTGCCCCCACTTTGTTTTTTAATTATACCCCTTTGAATGATGCCGAGCTGGCTTTTCCCATATTTTTTTCCCCAGAGGTGGTTCCAGATGATTTAACACAAAGCATACATACAGATGTAAGAATGAAAAAGTTAAGATGAATTTTAACGGCACTGGGAATCCGTCACCATCGACGTTCAAACTAGCCTCAACAGCTCAAATCACTATTTGAGGAGTCAACCGAGGACAAAAAAAAAAACATAAAATCCCTTACAGCCCATTTAAAACTCTGTCAAATGTTCATGTTACCGTTAAATGAGGAATTCCATCCAACAAGTATTCAGTAAAGGTTTTTCACACCAGACGATGTTTTATACCCAAAATAAACTGTATGGAATGTAACGTGTAGAGAAGATATCAATTTTCAAGATCATTTTCAGAAAAACGAGAAATATTTCTGTCGACAAGTTGAATTGCTTCCAGGATCTTCCTGACTAAGTGGAATTTGCACCATTCTGCAAATCATGAATCTTTTCCAAATCTCAGGACCGGCATCTATGCCATGTGTTGGTGGTCATCTTCATTCAAAAAACACGTTCACAGTCTTTGAACCAAACAACAAAGCACTCATTTTTAAAAAGATTCTCAAGCAACCCTTTCAGATGTAAGAACTTCCATCCGCCATGATTCCTTAAGTCTGATAAAGCGAACAATAGTCTAATTAATGGCTTAAAGTTTGCTGCAAAATCAAGGTCTTGACCGTTACCCCAGAAAAACAGCTGTGCACAGGCTCATTTTATTACTATGAAAATAACATTTTGGCGTTACCTCTCGCCAGAAGAAACGTTAGAGATTATTACAAACTGATAAAATGGCTATGAATTTACTTTTAATTTCCTGACTGGCCTCTGGCTTAACAGAAATAAATTAAATGTTCATTACACGCACATAATAAGGCGACAGTGTCTGGACTGAGCACAATTCAAGCTTCTATACACTGCAACAGGGGTGTTGGGTTATATAACGGGAGACTTTTTGTACGGAAGTTCACCAGGAAATTACTGAAAGAAAAGCCATCAGATAAAAATCACGAAACACCTACACCAGTAAGAAGTCAGGGAATTATGTGTACATCCCACCACGAGAAGCCCCGATGTATAAAAGGGCCTGCATGACCCCAACCCTCGCTGGTATGCTGAGCCCATGTGGAGGAATTACGCCCTATGGCTCATGTGAAGCAGAGAAAAATGAATGCCAACCAGCTGATTAAGTGTATGCTCTCAAAGGATTTCAGAGACATAGGTCATTCTTTACTGTTACTGAAATTGAGAGTATAGAATGGGAACAGTGCAAATCCAGAGTGTATTTTACAAATACAGAATTTTAGTCACAAACTGACAATATTCAGATAGCAACACTGATCTTCTTTCTATTGAGGTATGATTGCCAAAGGTTGTCTTTAATCGTATGACAGGGCTATATTTGGATTGCAGGAAGAGTTGTTTGCAATCCATAATATGGATTAAAACCATCACAAAAATGACAGAAAAACTCACCCGTAACACCCAAACTATTTCGCGAGAAGCTGCACTTAAATTCTCCAAGTAGGACTTCATTCACATTAGCCGCTCCCAGCTACCTAAAGCTCACCAAACCGACTACCAGGCTTTATACTTGAGGTCAGATGACAGTGCGAATGGTCATCTTGCACAGCATGATGCAGCGGTAATTCAACGTTGCATAATCTACCAAGAAATTGCTCAATCAATGGGCACCATTCTCAACGTGACCAACATGAATAAAAAACCATAGCTTTTGTTTCAATCTTACAAACAAAACTGAAAACAATGCTGAACACTTCAAGTGTTTTTCCAAGTCCAGGCAAAACTATCTGATCACTTTGATGGTACTAAACAGTAAAAATATATGTACAACCAAATCATATGGCCACCTGATTTCACTCAAGAAAGAAAACCAGAACTGCATTTGTCTTGGCACAGTTTCAGCTTTTCTAAGAGGAAATTGGTAGATATTTTTATCAGGAAATTAAAGTGAAAAAAAGCGAACCAACCGTATTGTATTACGCTCCTTCAGAAATAATGTCTTCCTGCTTAAATATTTATTCCTTCCCTATCCTCAAAATACATATTACATACATATGGCACACAGATGACCATCCATCCATCCATTCATCCATCCATCCTTACTTCCACCCATCCATTTTCTGCTGCTTATCTGGGGTCGGGCCGTGGGGGCAGCAGTCTAAGCAGGGATGCCCAGACCTCCCTCTCACCAGCCACCTCCTCCAGCTCCACCGGGGGGGGGGGATACCAAGGTGTTCCCAGGCCAGATGAGAGATATAATCCCTGCAGCGTGTCCTGGGTCTGCCCCGGGGTCTCCACCTGGTTGGACCTGCCCGAAGCACCTCCCCATGGATAGATGTCCAAACCACCTCAACTGGCTCCTCTCTACACAGAGGAGCAGCGACTCTACTTTGATCCCTCTGGATTGTCTGCACTCCTCACCCGCTCTAAGGCTGAGCCCAGCCACCCTGCGGAGGAAGCTCATTTCTGCCTCTTGCATCCACCATCTCATTCTTTCAGTCGCTACCCAAAGCTCAGGAGCTTCTGGCTCAGTTCTTTCTTTACCACGACATAACGGTACAGCTTCTGCACCGATCCGCCTGTCTGTCTCCTGCTCCCTTCTTCCTGCACTTGTACACATGAGCACTATTCATGTTATGCAGGGAACGAGGGTGGGTGTTCCCTGGACAGGATGCCTGTCCATCAAAGAACACATTGTCACACACATAATTCTCACTATGAGCAATTCAGACACACCAATTCACCTAACTGCACTTCGTTGGACTGTTCAAAGAAAACAGGGTGCGAAGAGGGAGCAGGGATTGCAGCTTGTGTGTTCCCAGATCAAGGAGCCATTCAAAGTTGAAGGCTGTGAATTCCAAGGATTACATCATCATCGCAGCAGACTTACATAAGCTAAGGGACCTCCTGACTTGGTTTAATACTCATTAATGTAAGACTTTCAAACCCAGGAGCCAGAGGATGTACACGATAAAATGTCCCTCATAAGACAGGAGACAAACCGTGAGACTAAGAGAAAAAGGCCTTAATTTATTTTCATATGGTTCTAGTAATTAATTTGACTCGACATCAATTAAACACTTACTTAACCTACACATGTCAATTATCTGTTTAGATTAAGAGAATAATGGAAACGCTTAATATTTGGAGTAAGGTATATGGAAGGTAGATACTTTACGCAAAACAGAGGCAGTTGCAGATTGAGCAGCGGAAAAAAGTTGCATAGTCAAGATATTGTAAAGCCTGCCGTCAAGAAGCAGATGAGTCCATATGTAATGAAACCATGAAATGTCAATAGGCTCTTATACTTGGTACTTTCAGGGTTCATTTTCCTGCCATGGTCCGCTAGACATTACATCACTACATTTAGAACTGTAACTCTGAGACTATGTAAATATTATGGTCAATGTTGAAACTAGTGAGAAGAATCATCCAGGGTGAAAGGAAGACTTCATCTCCGTGGTAAAACTGACTCTTTCTTTTGCCTATTCCATCTCACTCTTCGTGAGGCACAGAGACGCATATACAGGTGAGAGCATGTTTGCAGGTCACGGTGCTGAGCCGTCAGAACACCGGCCCGTATCCAGCCACCCAGAAGTAATCGGGCTCTGCCGGGCCCAGGATCTGAGCTGGTGACCTTATGATCGCAGGCACTGACATCAATATGCCGGCATGATCCCATTCGACCAAGCTCACCCACCATCACCAAACACAAAGCAGCAGAACCGCTGGTATCGCTCCTTTTCCTGACGTGTAAAGGCCGTGACAAAGCAGACTGAGGAGAAACATCCTGCCAAATGACAATACTGGGTTTGCCTTTATTTTGAAAATTACCTGTATCCTGCTGCTAAGAGTTCGATGTATTGCACGCCATGGGCGCCTGTATTCTGGTACTTTTTTGAATGCTAGAAAAGTATATCAGCAGGCCAACCTTATAGAAAATTGACACAACTACTGAAAGTCTGAGTAGACAACCATCTTCGGATACATTAAATGTCAAAAGCCTAAAAGATTGCCATTCATACGATTAAGCATGCCGTTTGCATTAATAAAAAAAAATGTGCTTTCGTTCACAATATATTAATGTTTGTGAACCACGGCAGGGCTTCGTGTTGGGTAAGTTCCCTGACCATCCAATCAAGTACAGTGGACCCTCGAGTTACACTTAAGGATCATTTTCTCATAGAAAAAATTACCTCCCATAACCCCAGAATAAAGAAGCTCCACTCTGATTGGCCAGGCAGCCCCGTGTCGTCATAGACGAAAGAGTTGAAGTTAGAAGCACCGATATACAAACACATTGATTGAGTGAATGACATTTGCACATACCAAATAAAAATCAACGGCCATCACTGTTTTCATGGCATTATGCAAAAATCAGTTTAACTACAATTTAAAAAGGTTGTCACTACAAAAGTTAGAAATATCAATTATACCAAGTTAATTAAAATAATCGTATCGGGCAGCTCATTAAATAGCAATACTACTCGCTCGTGGTACTCATAAGGCGCGTGAAATGCTCTAAACATCTCCGCACAAATATCCATTCCCGGGAGAGTTCATGAACAAGTCGTCAGGGTAGCCAGTCGTAAACCCAAGTTCACTGTGTAACTTGCTTTCAGTAACTTCGCCTTTTACAAGCGACAAATCACAGCGGGCGACGTGGAGCATCTTGTAAACGTTGTGCCTTGGGCATTTCCCGGACGCAAATTAAAAAACGTAGAAAGCAGGAATGATAACAGCGCAGAGAGAGACTTACCAGCGCTGTCTGCAGGCTGCGCCGGACCCTTGTGTATAGCCGAGTCCCCACGTCACGAGCCAAGGTGCAGGAGGAGTCCACAAGGGGGGTGGCGCGGGGTGGGGGGGTTAAGATGTGCAGGACAAGGGCAAAACCGCGTCGACGAGCGCTATAACATTTCACAACACACTACTAATACACCGTATCATTAATTCCCATCTGAAATGTCAATTATCATCACTAGTACGAACGTTTAAAAAGATGTCATCCTCCCCTGACATTCTGATGGTCGGGGCTGTTCGCACCGCTGACGTTTTTTAACATGTGACCAAGTTTATTTAAAGAGCAGCGGTCAAATCACGGGCGGTACATTGTGGACGTGCTCGACCGCGGCGTTTGAAGTAAAATTCACATAAAGCACACGCTTGTTTATAGGTGTGTGCCTGTGTCTATATACATATAGACACACACATAATGTGATAAGACGCTTCAAAAAGATCCACTGTATGCACATGTATTTTGCTTACTTTTTCTGATATGACGTGATTTATACCTGGTTAGAGTGTATTCCAAGTATCTTTTAGATAGAGTGAAACAATTCCTTCTGGTTTCAAAGGAGGGGGTGTCACAAAGTCTTTTGTTACAAAATTATCTGGGCTCACAACTGCATCACGTTGTCCTGACTTTTTTACGCTCCAGTGTGAAAGTATCCCACCCAAATCTGTCCCGTTTAATGTTAAACACGATGGCTGGTGGTTGGGTTGGCTGTTCAAGTCCTGCATTTGGTCTTTTTGTGTGTTTTTCATGTTCTACATAGCCGTGTATGAGTCTGTGTTCATGTACCCTGTGGTGGACGGACATACTATATAGGATGCCCCCCCAAACACACTGCTCAGGACATCTCTACTGCAACATATTAAAACATTTTATTGCCTTTCCAATACAGTTCTGTTCAGAAGGAGAACCAACTTCAGTGAAATGTTTTCATAATTTAGCCAATGATATGCTCATTTGTGGTTTTTCCATAGTTTTACATAACACAAGCACTAATTTCAATATGGAGTTTAAACTGATCCTTTTATCAAATGACCTAATTAGTAATAAAATGAAACATACCTTCAAAAACAAAAGGCATTAAAACGAGCCCACAAGATACACAGCTGAAACGATACTGCAACTGGTACAATTTCTTCATAATGACATCATTACCCGACATGAAACACAAGTATCACTTTCAAATTTCTTGAAATGCACGAACACATCCATAATGTATGTAGTCATTTTAAGATCACATTCAGTTTTATGATCATCTAACATACATTTAATGATTTAGGCAATATCCTTTTAAAGGGTCATCCTGTTTAATACATTCACTTGTTTCAGTGCTATACAAGACTGGAAAATAAGATTTTGCTTTGGTGGGTTTACCTTACACATTAAATGTTTCAAAACCCTATGGAAATTACACTCATACAACCAACTCATTATGGGCAAAAAACAGCTGTACCATTTTACTGAAGTTGTTGAACTACTGTGACAGTACAGTGCAGCAATATAATGCAATGCACAACCGCTCCCCAGGATACGATGGGGTTACGTTCCGATAAACCTATCGTAAGGTGAAAACATCGTAAAGCGAAAATGCATTTTAATACAGTAACCTAACCTAACAAACATCATAGCCTAGCCTAGCCTACCTTAAACATTCTTAGAACAGTTACATTAGCCTACAGTTGGGCAAAATCATTAACTCAAAGCCGTATTTCATAATAAATTCTTGAATGTGCCATGTAATTTACTGAATAATGTACTGAAAGTGAAAAACTATTTACCCATCGTAAAGTCGAAATATCGTAACACGGACCATCGTAACCCAGGGAGCGTCCGTATTCATCATCTGGATAAGGCCTTTGTAAAAACGATGCAGTACTGTTCAGCTTCTGCCATAGTTTGGCAGGTACTAACAATGTGATGCAAAATGGTTTCAGGTGCTCCGAGTCCATACCTTGTCTCAGAAGGTACTGAAATATAACTTCAGAAGAGGTCTGAACAACTTAGCTTGGAGTAACCTGCCGTATTGGACATTAACACTCAAAAAACAAACCAAAAGACAGTAAAACTGGGAAATGTATTCTGTTTACACGACAAATGTGTTAATATCTGGGGACAAACTGACATATAAAAAGAACTTTGGTTAAAAAAATGTTTGGTACATTGGTAAAGTGCAGGGAGCCAGTTCTACGTAAGATCACTCTCTTTGAAGATCTCAGAGTTCCTTAGCTTTGCCCCGATTGTGCTTGTATTTGTGGTAGACCACCCCAAGCGTAGTGAAGAAGTTCCCCATGAACAAAACAAGGTAGGAGGCTCCACACATGGCCACCTAGGAAGAGCATTCAAAAAAACACACGTCACCATTATGTAGGATGATACGTATGTGCATTTTGTACTTATTGTCATTTTATCAAAATTTCAAATAACAGTTCATTATGAAAAATGCTTCTATCAAACACTTCAGCAATAAGAGGCATCTGTTTATGTGTATCCATGTCTATGTGCTTGCTCTGTAGGGGCAACGAAATGCAATATACTTTATCGATAAAATGCTCTTAGAATTACATTGCATTAGCTTTTAGCCTAGCATGTCCTACATCCAGTGAAACACATATTAAGATAATAATCTTGTATTAAACTGTACTAAATAAAAGAAAACATTCCATATATCATTCCTTGAACAACAAGCAGACAGTCAGTAGCAGCTTCATAAGTGGCTTAAGCCCAATTTGAGGTTTGGAATTATTTGACAAAAGATGCAACCAGGCACACAATGAAGCAAAGGTTTTGTGGTCACGCTGACCTGCCACTCTTTACACTCTGGGAGTTGGGCCATCCTGAAGAGAGTTAGGCCATTGTAGAGCTGCCAGAACTGGAACAAAAAATAAAAAAGGATGAAAAACATTTTTAGTAGGCAGCCGTGATACGTCTGTGGCTATAGGAGCACTTACTAATATGAAACATTGACCATGACTCAGCACTTACTGACATGCCTAGAAAATGTATTTCACCAGTTAACCATGACATGGCAAGATTTCCGACATGGGGCACATTTTCATTGCTGATTCAGAATTGAGCAACGGTCAGAACTGACACAGCTCTAAGAACGAAACTGCCAGAAGAGATCATGTGACACTCACATGACCGAAGAAGAGGAAGGGCAGGAGGAAGGTCAGACCTCGCCACATCCAGGACTGAAATCCCTCTGAGACAAAAAAAACAGCACACAAAATAATCACAATAAATCCAGGATGACACATGAAACTGATATGTATTAAATACGTGATAAATCTTTTCTCAATCTGTCCACCATGGTATTGCAAGCAGAGGTGGAAATTTTAGGTGCAGAAAGTACAAATCCAGACTAAGGTTTTGTTTCAAACAACCAGTTGAGTACTCTGTGAATGTAACTGTTCATACATTTGTACTTTCTGGAACTTTCCATCTCTGATTACAAGTGAATAATTAAAAAGCAGAAATTCTAAGAATGATATCAATGATATTAATGTTTTATCAAAGTATTATCAACATATGACAATAAATGGTTAAAGATACATGTTTCGCATGTGTAAACAGTGAGCTGTTGCTTATGTACCACAAACCAATTATTCTGTCTCACCAACTGTAAGGTCCATGTTGTGTCTCTCCCCCAAAGCTCGCAGTCTATAGAGACACCCGCTCTGATAGTAGTACTGCAGGAACTGCACAAAGCCTGTGTTCACAAGCACAAAGGGCAGAAGTGCAGGCATAAACACTCTCAAAAGTCACACCCGAACGCAGGTTCATTCTGGTTGTCCAATGCGGATAAATGTTGTTTGAAACTGGCAACCTTTGCTGAAAATGCTGTCAATAAATGTTATTTCAGAAAGAAACCAGACATATAGGTCACACAATATTTATGATTAACAGATATCTAATTAAATGCCTGGTTCATATTTGTTCACATAGCGCAAGACATGTCCTATGCTTGTTTACACTTGCCGCCATGCCAGAACGTGCAAAGGAAAGTGTGCACGTGGTTCCACCCACTTTGCCACACTCTATTCAGGTCAACATGCTCAGAAACCTTTCGAAAGGCTCTCCTGTCAACACGCCCAGTACTCCAGCCTGCATTGAACTATACCAGCTGAAGTGTGCTACTGCAGTCAAATGGCACCATGAAGGATGGCTATGGTCCCCATTTTACCACTAACTAGTAACCAAAAGTTATCTGACGGTCTAGGTAAAAGTTATGTGACGTGAGCGGCCGCATAACCAGCAACAGCTGCTTTCCTTACATCAGTAGAGTCAAATTTAAACTAGGAGCTGCCTGGCAAAAGCATTCAACTAACACAAACCAGATTAAAGCAGGATTCCATATTCCAGCCTGCGATTAATGTACCACTGCTGTGCATAGTAAGAACATCTCTCATGACACTTACTTTGGTACAAAGAGTAGGTAAGGAATTGGTTCCTGAACATCTGGTACAGCTTACCATCTGGCCTGTGGGGTTTAAAAAAAATGAGGTGAAGACACATACCAGAAACACAGTTAAACACTCAATACCAACACCCAACAGAGAATGAGGTTTGCTTGGGAAGACTATCGGTCTAAGGTGTTTTAAGCATCTATAAATCAGTTGGGGAGGCCAATTTATAATTAAAATACTAAGCAAAAAGTAGTGGTAGAGGGCTAAATTGATAGGATGGTTTAAACTACTGCTTAAATGGTGCCAAATATTAAATTGATCACTTAGAACGGTGTGCAGGAAGGGCATTGATGTTTCGTGGGAGGGGCGAAGTTGGGGTACAAGTTCCACAGCTAACCTGTAACTAATTTCCTGTATAGAGTATAAAGCTAGTTGATGTAGGTGTTAGAATGAAAGTGTCTAGGGACAATGATCCAGTTCCCTTGTGTTTATGCTTTGCTCCGAGAGCGAAATGGTTGTTTTGTTATTTGCCTACTCGTCTGTCCGTCCTCGCCCAAGGGTGCTAAGAAAATCGCCGCATTCCATCCTCCAATAACAGGGTGTTATGGATGTATTCAAAGGCCAGAAGATAGAAGTTCATATGATTCTCTTAAAAAAAAAATTTAATCCAGAACTAAACACTGCAGTATAACATGTTTGTCGAAACGTGGGAAGACTCCACACGTTGACTACTGGCAGTATTAAATGACCAGCTGGTAACACAGATGATCTTACAGTCCTGGGAAAAAGAAAGTACACCCTCCCTCAATTCTAGGATTGTATTTGTCAGGGCCGAAATAAAAATTAGGTGATGCTAAACATCAGTTTCCAATGAATGTACAGTACTGTGCAAAAGTCTTAAGCAGAAAAAAATATTTAACATTACAGTAAATACCAATAGTATGGAGCAGATTTTGTGCCACCTTGACATGCAAACACGACTTTGGCATGCGGGACAAAACAATCGACGCGACGTGTTGTTTTGCAGCGCGCAGCGCACAGATTCCGTGCCATGTGGAAATGCAGTGCACAAGAGGCAGTGCTTTGCAGTGAGTGTCGTAAGCAGAATGTGACAATGAAAAGAAAAACCACCATTCCATCGATTTGCATCTTGTTCAACTACCATCCAGAAAAACAAGTAGAAGGGTTTACATTACACACAATTTAAACGATGGAATTATGCCACGTCACACCGAAATGGCCAGACCACTTGTTGTGAGGTGCACTCACCAAGTCAGCATGACGCCAGAGAGGAAGGTCGACACGTAGTGGTGAAACACCCACCAGCCCTTGATTCTAAAATGACAGGGCAGACAAGAAGGACTCCATTAGTGACGAGACAGTGGTTAGTTGCAGATTACCAAGACTTTTGTAACATTTATGACAGGGCCGCAAAAAACACCAAAGCAGATTCGCTCATTATATATTATAACGGTTGCAGCTGCATGCACTTAAAAAAGGCTTATTTAGTGACAAATAAAATGGATTTAAATCTGTGGTATTTTGTTCTACAAGTCTATAGTTTTTTTTAAATTCGCTTTTACAGTATCCATCCATTTTCTGTACCCACTGCTCCTAAGCAGGCTCACAGGGATCCAGAGCCCATCCCAGAAGCTATGGGCACAAGGCAGGGAACAACCCAGGAAGGGGCACCAACCCATAACAGGGAAAACTCACTCTCACTCACGCACAGACACACCAGGAGGAAACCCCACAATCACACGGGGAGAACAAGCAAACTCCACACACATCGAGCCATGGTGGAGACTCAAACCCAGGTCCCAGAGGTGTGAGGCAGCAGTGCTATCCACTGCACCACCGCACCACCCTCTTTTACAACATATGAAGAACATTTCTGTGATGTATAAAGAGACTGTGAATTACCAAATGATGTCAGTAACAGTAAACAGATGTCATACCCAAGTAAACATTTTTAATTTTATAATATTGTTTGTCTGCTCTTCTGCCTTCAATGACCAGAATGAATTCCCGCTCCAGAATGACCAGCACCGACGACCGTGGACTAACCTGGAGCCATTGCTGATGAGGATGCTCTCCCGGATGGTCAGGGTGCAGTAATACCACACCAGCAGGAAGTTAAAAAGCGCATCCACCACTCTGCAGGCAAACACAAAGGCCAGTCACATGTCTGCAAACTCTGACCTCAGCAAAGCCAAGGAGAGACTCAGAAACTGGTACAGCAAGAAACATTCATCTCAATAAAATATGAGGTCTATACACAGAGGCTAATGTCCTTTTTCATGTTGAAAATACTCAAGTTTAAATAAAGGCAACATGCTTATCACAGTATACGGCACCAAGGTCCCAAACAGAAAGATGGACTCCAGTCCTCACTACTTCATTCTTTCAGCACTTTAGTACCATACTGCTTGTCGGATTGCTACAGATGACAAAACACAGATTTCTCTACTGCTAGAAATTAAATTTTATGACAAGCTAATCCTTAGTACCAGTGCATGTAAGCTAACCAGTAAAAAAAAAATGTTTAAAACCCTTAATCTGGGTAAGTGTGTATTTTCATTTAACATTGGAATATATGCAAATGAACAATAAAAACTAACAAGAATTTCTTTACTGATGAACATCGCTTCAGTTCCCAAAGGTCTCAGCTTTTCTTAAATTTCAAAGCCAGCTCATAAGAACATAAGAAATTTACAAAGGAGAGGAGGCCATTCGGCCCATCAAGCTCGTTTGGGGAGAACCTAACTAA
>JAODLD010000044.1:9276778-9292226 GCA_026781065.1 Mormyrops boulengeri | reverse complement strand
GTCCGGCCCCGGTGCCCCCCCCCCTCCCCCCCCCCCCCCCACAAAAACCCTCCCCTCTGCCCCCGGGGGGGGGGGGGGGGCAAATCATCCATCCATCCATCCATCCAACCATCCATCCATCCATCCTCAAACTATTAATTCTGGTCATGGTCAAATGTTACATTCTCTATCAAAGCCTTTGGAAGAAAAAATCTGATTGTACAATAAAACTGGGCTAATCAATATAACAAATTATTTTCTTTCACATAAATAAAACAAAAACCGGCAAAGTAATACTCACTTGGCCTGCTTGTTGAGCAGAGTTATATTTACGTTACCCAGAACAAGACTGAGATACAACCTAGACAAAGGTAAAGAGAACTTGGATTGTGAGTTAGAACAAGTGAGAAGGTTTAATAACAATAAATAATGCTGAACTGACAGCCTCAGATGGGACTGGTCAAGACAATGTTGTTCAACGTTTAGTTTCTTTTCACCAGGTAAAGTTAAAAATAAAGAGCTTGGCTGGCAGCTGCTTACCCGTTCTTTTTTGGGAGAAAGGCCTCCATTTCAAAGAAGATGTTTGGTCTTTCTCTGATGTGATCCTGGATTTCTTCTACTGCACTTACTTCTTCTGGACTTAAAGTCTCTCTGCATCTGATAATGAGTAGACAAAGATTCATTAAATATATTAAACAAACAGGGCTGGAAAAGTAACGACACCTAGTGGAACCACCAGCCAGTTTCCATCACTGCACTGACAGGCAGGTCTCTGCATCAACATGGCTAAAGGTCAGCAGGCGGCGGCTGAGGCGCGATGCTCAAGTACGCACTGCTCCAGCGACGCAGACAGATCCTTCAGCTTCTTCTTCTGCCTGGTGATGTAGGCCGAGCAGCTGTCCTGCAGCTTGGAAACCTCCTCCAGCTTCTGTCGGTACAGGCGGTGAGTCTCCTGCAGAGGCGACAGAGAGAGACAGCTTTTCCGTAAGTCACTTTCCATCCAACGGCACCAGGTTACAGAAAAAGACGAGCTCATCTTTGGGATCTTGACAAATCAGCTTAAAAAAAAAAAAAAAACCATAGGTGAAAATCGACAGTGCAAGTTAAAGGCCGTTGGCAGTACAGCCCTCATCCAGAGGACTCCTAATCAATGAAATAGTCTGCCAACATATATAGACTGATGCCCTCTCGCTCTCACGATTTCACTCCAGACTAAATATCTATTACTAGTGATGGACAAAATGACACTTCCTGAACCATTTGCTATATTTTTTTCACCCCACTAGATGGTGCTCTATGTCAAAAGAAAGAGCATAAAACATGCCGCAAAGCAAAGTAAGAGCACCATCTAGTGGGGTAAAAAAAAAAAAACAGCGAATGAAGTGTCATTTTCTCCGTCACTACCTCTTATTTTATCCCAGTGTTGCCACAAGAGATGCTGGGCCCCACAAAAGCACATTGAATTGGGCCCCCAACGCTTTATTCTATCCTACCATAACTATGGCTGCCATTTCATGCTGCCATATTGTGTTTGGTTTTGCTTTTGTTGGTTACATATGATCCACTACACAATCTGCCTCTCCACTCAGCCAGATGTCCCATATTGGTGGCAGACATTGACAGAGTTCACGCCATGGATGTGGCAGACCTCAGGCAGAACTCATGTGGAGTAGAAACTTAATGACTGGTCTACAAATGGCTGGAGGGAGAGCTGACCCACAAATAGCATGATGAGCCACAGATGGCATCACAGAAAATAGCGCCACACAAACAGACGTTACTCTCTGGCCTGTTCATTGTTAGTATGTCCAGTTGAGGTTTGGCAGCCAGTTGACCTTTAACCCCCAGAGGTTTTTTTTCTCCTATATAAAACTATGGGGTTTTGTGTCTGCAACTGCACCACCTTCTGACTCTTATTTACTAGTCATTTATGGTGCTTTTGGTACGTGAGTAAGTGTCACTGTTTTACGATTCGTTTTGTGCTTTGGGGCAGCTGTGTTGGGAACCACAGTATATAAAAATAATTACTCCAAAACAGCACAGATATAGCCCACAAGAATTACTGAATCTAAGGTTCCTTTGTGCAATTCACACTGAGGTTTACCCTGCTTCACATGACACATTTCCCATAATAAGCCAGTAAATACGTTTAACTGTAGATTCCCGCACCAATAACACACCAGCATGGCATTTCATTTCAATTAGAATTTCATCGCAATTTAAAACTGCAGAATAGTATAGTCAATATTAAAACAAACCAGTCAAGTATATACAGGCGAGTCTTTTCAATCCCTCAATATCATTCATTTGATTTGTGTAAATGTAAGATTTGCTTCAGATAAGCTGCCGAACAAATCCAAGTAACATGGGGATGAAAAGAAGGAAGGGGAAATTAGTAATAACTTGTGTTACAACACGCAGGGGTGAAACAAAATGAAAGCAGAGGGGAAGCAGAAAATGAAAACAAGACTGATATAGAGCTTGGGGGAGGATAATGATGCCTGAGCTGGCGATGAATGTGAGGTCAGGGCATGCGGAGATAGTATACCACGGGTAAATGGCTGTAGGTGAACGGTGCTTGGCATCCAACCCTAACCATTCCAGAAGATGCATGTCTTCCCTGTGTAACAGAAAACAGCACAAGATTTCCATCTATGGGGAAAACAGGGGCTGTGGTTTGCAGGTACAACGTCCTTATCCTATAGAAAAGGGTTTCATACACTTTTCATTTAAGTCCCTGTCTCCCAGAACGAGTGGCATGCAGCTTCTTACAAGCTGTAAACATCTAGGCGTCCTCGGAAAGGGAGGCTGTACGTTAGTTGTTGTTTTGTGCCATTTCTTCAGTTCAGCCAACATACTCTGTCTACCACCATTCGGAAACATAACAACCATGACAGGTAGCACTGGCTATATGGGACCATACACACACACACACACACATATATCATATGTCAGCAGCACAATGTATAAAATCACGCAGATACAGGTCAGGAGCTTCAGTTGTTGTTCATGTCAAACACCAGAATAGGGAGGAAAGGTGATTTAAGTGACTTTGAACGTGACATGGTTGCTGGTGCCAGACAGACTATTATGATTATTTCATAAAAGTGCTCATCTACCTGGATTTTCATGCACAACCATCTCAGGAGTGTGTAGAGAATGGGCCAAAAAAGAAAAACACGCAGTGAGCGGCAGTTCTCTGGGAGAAAATGCCTTGTTGATGGTAGAGGTCAGAAATAAATGGCAAGACTGGTTCAAGCTGATAGAAAGGCAACAGTAACTCAAATAACCCTTCGTTACAACAAAGGTATGCAGATGAGCATCTCTGAATGCACAACACGCAGAACCTTGAAGCAGATGGGCTACAGCAGCAGGAGATCACACCGGGTGCCACTCCTGTCAGCTGAGAACAGGGATCTGAGGCTAAAGTGGGCACAGGTTCACCAGAAGAGTATAATGGAACATTGGAAATTCATTGGTCAGAGGAGTCTTGATTTCTGCTGTAACCTTCAGATGGTACCATCAGAATTTGATGTAAATAACATAAAAGCATGGATCCATCCTACCTTGTATCAACAATTCAGATTGCTGGTGGTTTAATGGTGTGGGGGAATATTTTCTTGGCACACTTAGTACCAAATTGAGCATTGTTTAAATGCCACAGCCTATCAAGAGTATTGTTGCTGACCATGTCCATCCCTTTATGACCAGTGTACCCAGCTTCTAATGGCTACTTCCAGCAGGACACCATGTCACAAGCTGATATCATCTTAGACTTAGAGATGTTAAACTTAGATTTGTTAAACATGATGAGTTCACTGTACTCAAATGGCCTGCAGTCACCAGATCTTAATCTGATAGAACAGCTATGGGAAAGCGGTGGAACAGAAGATTCTCTTCATGAAGGTTCAGCGAACAAATCTGCAGCAGCTGCATGATGCTGTCTCTGAGGGATGTTTGAAGTACCATGTTGAATCTCAACCATGAAGAAATAAGGAAGTTCTGAAGCCAAAGAGGGTCCAGCCCAACACTAGCAAGGTGTACCTAATAAAGTAGCCAATAAAAGTAAATGCTTTTCAGACTGAGAGGGAAAACAGGAAATACCCAAGGAAAGCGATGTGAACAGTGGTATAACATGCCACTCCTGGACGGAGCTTCAAGGACAAGTTTTATTGTCACATCAAGTTGGAAAATACAGTAAAACTTTTGCGCCATAGCTGGGGGGTGTGTACATAAGGAGAGAGAGAAAACAGCAGTGAAAAGATGCAAAGAAAGAACAGGAACGCACTGTAAATACAGAAATTCAGAAAGTAAGTTTACAGAGAGCAATTTATGACTTTATATTGGTAAGGTGAGCAGATAATCCTTGCCAGGGAGGACACTTCGTCCTATTTCAGGTTTTACGATCTACTTTAAAAGGGAAAGGTTCATGTGCTCGGCTAAACAGTTCAGCTCTTATTGCACGTTGACTGGTTCGTTTCCTTGACTGAAAGACTCATCCAGCTGTTAACATTAACATTAGTGACACATGAATGATTATAGGAGACTGACCAATCAGCACACAGCAAGAACTGAGTGCTAAAGTGAAATCCGGGTCCTTTTAATTGAAATGTTAGTTTGCAAATCCTGTCTCAAAGTGTCCTCCCTGACATGGGATATCTGGTCCCCCTAATATTGCTCAGCGTGTACTTCTACGTAGGTCTAGCCCCAATACATTTCCTTGCTGGGTAACCTCTCACTGTCTAAGAGTATGACTGCAGGGCCGATGACAAAAATCGTATTAACTTTCACATCATTAGGTTGCGAAATATTGCAGCGAAAGTTCAGGAGTAATAATCACGTTGAGTAAATGCTCATTTTAAAATGAAGCGCAATCATAGCTTCGGCTGCTTTTAAAGTAGTGAAATGCTGAACGCTCTGAGACCTTCACGTATTTAGTAAATTGGTTTTAAGGCTCGGGTATAACCAAGTCAGTCCATAAATAACAGGCAAAACAAAAAGGAAAAAATAGCGCGGGTATATTAATATGGAAATCAAATTACGTCTTTACCTTAAATGCGATTACGTTTGTAAATAATACATAATTATTTCAAATTATTTTTTTAATAATTCATTATAGAATTATATATTAGTTTTAGCTAGACAGATGTATAAAAACAGGGCGTATTTAAAGGTCACGTTTATTTGTACCGACTACGTTTAATTAAGGATGCGTTGAGTTAAAGGCCAGAGAGCATTCAGTGTAATACAACTACTTTTATATATAAAATTGCAACAGGCAACAGGTCAATATACATGCTATTCGCTATAAACGTCACAGGAATGTTAAAGTAATAGAAATGTAGTTCGTTCTAACAGCAACAAATTGAAGAATAGGCATTGTGACATGTCAGAAACGCAACAACACCGCTAGCTGCACCTCGAAAATAAAGCAACCCGAATGGGGGTTCATATATACATTCATATATTCCGCCGTAAAGTTGGTCTTAAATACGGATATTTTACAGTTAGCATTTAGCACGAATTTAAAATCGAACAGAAAAACGATACATCTTACATATTACCATTTATGCATAACTGATAATTAAACAATTTAATGAATTATTAAACGTGGATTATAGTCTCTCGTCACATATCCAGCCAGCGGGCGCTCGGGCGAAGCGCACAGGCGGGATTAGCTAAGCACGAATCCAGCTCCACCAGCCATTTCCTTACCAAAGCCAGTCGGCAAAGCTCACCTGGACCTGTTGATAGTCTTTTTCCAAAGCCTCCCATTCCTGTAAGCATTCCTTTATAGTGGTAGGACTGTATAACATCTTCACTACAGCGAGAAAAAAGCCGCAAGGAGACTCCCGGCAAGATCCGTATCTGACGGACAATGGAGAAAGCGCGTCATCGCCACACCCCTTTCAGCGCTGACAGCCAATGACGCACTAGCGTTTAAGCTCGCCCCGCCCCTCCGATGACCAATAGGCGTTTCCTACGGCTCTAACGGCCGGACACGCCCCGCGCCTTCTTGGGCGGCGCGTGCCGGGCTGGAGTCGCTCCTGCCGAATACGCAGCTGCTGTAACACATACCGTGAGGTTGGCGGGCCACTGGCATGTACCGATGAAACAGTTCAGGTTGATTTTGATGAGGCATATGGCGTGTTTCTAATTAACAAAAGTCTTCCTGCAGCGCCCATCTGTTGCCTTTTTTGCTTATCAAGTCTCATCTCGGAATACTTGAGCTCGCCATAATGAAGGAGTTGACAGTGCGTCATGAACTGGCAGACGGCACTTCTGTTGCACCGTAACGGTGTGGTGATCTTGATCTTTGACACCTCAAAACTGAACACAATCCTTCCATTGTATATTGTTCGCGTTCTTTATAATAGCATAATATAAAGCATTTCTTCGAGCCATCAATAACATTTCTCTGTCATTGTAAATGTACCTGTTGTATTTTGGCTGTAAAATACATTTCTTGGAAGTATCCAGTAATGAAAGGACAACTCAGTAATACTTCCACCTCTCCATTCCCCAGCAGGTCATCCAGTATAAGGTCACGGGGTAATACAAAAATAAATAATAGGCCTCATTTATCATAAAACATTACATTTGATATTCTAGTCACCAAATGGTCTTATCGGCTTATCCAACATTGAAATGAGAAGGTGAGCATGGATTATTTCCAATTTCTCAGTCAATAATATACTTACATTTATATAGAGGAAGACATATATTTATGAACTCTTAGAACACCTTCACAATGACATTTGATTCTTCTAATAAACCAGATACCAATCGTGTTATTATTCAATCATTTAATTAACTTCATCAAACAACTATCATTTGTTGACATGTAGTCCTATTTAATATTAACAATTACTCCTTCAAGTAGTCAGTATCTTAACACACTCAGTATCTCGATGTTGCGTTTCTAGCATTCCTTTACCTGCTGTACATATCAAAATCTTGATATATTAACAAGAGGTGTATGTACCCATTAGGGACCAGGCAGTCAAATCACAAGGACACTGAGGAGTTACTAAAGAAAAGTTTTATTACTCAAAATAATATGGGTAAATGATACAAATCATAACGAACAACTAGTTCAGAAAAAAGGAGGGCAATAAAACCTAACATAAACTAATAAACAGAGAAACACAACTTAACTCAAACAAAATGAGCCCCCAACTGCCCATCCCCCCCCAATACGGCCATGAGGGAACGCACAGACCCGGCCGATCCATTTACATACATAAGGGGGGATTCACACATGAACATGGCTATTAACATTAACCTACAAAAGGACGAATTACAATAAAGTCTCCCTCGCTTGGCAACCACTTGCCAATCAGCCGAAATCTCAGGTGCTATATTGCCCTGGGCCGTCAGCCACGCCCTCATTTGCTGCAGGACAGGACCTCCCCAACCACCAGGTAACATACCAGAAAACAAGATTTAATCACAGCAGAAAATATCTTCATACTGTTGGCATGTGTGCCATCTACATCAGACAATAAAACAATAACATAAATAAACTCTTAAAACCGAACTGTACGATGATTACTTACTTAAGTGTAACTGCAAATAAAATAATACAAATAATTATATAATGAAATGAGAGAGGGTATATTACCATTTGTGGCCTCAGCCTTTTATCTAAATAAACTATAATTTCATGTGAAAATAATAATCTCACTAGCCTTCAGTGAAGTACTTTGTACACTATGGTGATTGTCGCGCCTAACCCTGATTACAGATTCTCAGCAGTATGGCTCTGCGACGCTGGTTTTCCTCACTCCAAGTGTGCAGAGCTCCCACTCAGACAGCTGCTGCACAAACCCCCGGTTTGGTCTCATGTTGCTTTTGCATCTTAGCACAAGTGCCCAGGCCTCCTGCAAGCAAAATGAGGTTTTCAAACTCCTCTAAGGATTTTAAAAGCCTTGCTTCTCATCTCTGTAGCTGATTCGATTGTTGGTGTCAGAAAAATCCAATTCTGTTTTTTTGATGTTTCATGAAAGGCAAAAACAAAGATATGTAGTAGACACCTCTCGATAATACACAATGCCCTGTAAGAACTCAGCATAAACTACAACAGCTGAAGGTGTGCGCCTAAATCCTTGCATTTTATTGACGACGTCGCAAAAAAAATGAATGCCCTCTGTATGTCGAACTGCAAACAGCTTAGCTGTTGATCTGATGTGACAACGGCAGCTTCCCTCACCTTCAGTGTAAATTTCATGTGGTGCAGAAGGAAGGCCATCGTTACAGCACTGCAGCGGCTTATACCGCGACTCGAAAATATCAACGCTGACGAGCCAGCATTCACATAGGAGCCTAAGATACAGATCAAAGAGGGGAGCTGCAGGGACTCACACAGTACATACTTGTAGTGGAAAAAAAAGTGAACTCTGTTTTTAGACGTGCAAAGTTCATGTCCAGAAAGTACAAATCCAGACCAAGATTTTGTTTCAACCAGTCAGTTGAGTACTCTGTGACTGTGACTCTTTATGCTTAACTGCCTGGTTGTAACAAAACGTTGGTCTGGATTTGTACTTCCTGGACCTGAACTTTCCACTTCCGAGTGTATTAGAAATTTGATCATGTTACAAAAACTGCAAACTCCAAATAAAAGATTAACAAAAAATAATAAATAATAGACAGATAAATAATAAGACTGGTGGGTATTAAAAATGGATTGATAAATAATATAAAATGAAAAAACCATAATAAGCCATTGCAAACAAACCAAGGAAATGAAACTCACCAATAAACATACACACCCTCTCAAAAGAGCCAATGAGATCAGCTTCTGCAGAATCTGCCACAGGAATGTGTAGTACTGTGCAGTGGCATGTTTCAAATCTAACTTTGAAAAGGGTGAGGACATTGAATGAGTGTATCATGTGCAGGACAGAAATCTCTGCCTGAGAATTTTTTTGGATGAAAATAATCACGAGAGTCCTTACGCACATGTCGCTCATCTCTTCTGAGATGTTGACAATGGCCCTTAGTTTGAGATCTTTATGGATTTGCAGACTGGTAGCCTGCCTGTAATCTCCCATGTACAGCTGGCCTGGCAGAACTTCCACAGGGTACAGCATAAGGCTCTCCAGTTCCTGCAACGCCCAACCTCAAGGCATCAGCGTCCTAGTTTACATAGCAGTCACATGAT
This sequence comes from Mormyrops boulengeri, assembly GCA_026781065.1. NCBI lineage: Eukaryota > Metazoa > Chordata > Actinopteri > Osteoglossiformes > Mormyridae > Mormyrops > Mormyrops boulengeri. The sequence goes on along the minus strand of JAODLD010000044.1, from coordinate 9,283,084 downwards.
GGTTTAAAATATTTGCTCACAGAAGGGGGATTACCAGTATAGTGTATAAGATCTTCTGTGTTCTCAAGAAAGGGTAAAGCGCTGAAAACCTCTCGTACCCCCCCTTCAGAATCCAGACAGGACAGAAGCACGATTTTGCCAGAACTTCGGCACACTCCATAGCTGGACCTAAATCAGGTTTCATTAATCAGCATGACAAACCGAGACTCTGTCGCAGCTCTAAATGACAGACACTACCAAACTAACAGAAAACCCCCAGCATTAACCAGCATTATATCAAATACATATAGTAGACAGTTTTCATCCATTTCAGTCAACCATGCACTGTAATGTAATTCAACCACTGTTTGCATATTGATTTGTCCAAAAAGCTGAGTAATACATTAAGGCGTACAGTATAATTACACCTTACAGTTACACTGTATTCCATTGTGAAAGTGCATTCCATTGTGTAACACACAAATCCTTTTCAAGCAGCCTACGGCATATTTAAATGCATCTATCAATCCATCCTTTCATCTTCCTACTGGTCATTGGGACTTACTACAGCTCTTTCTGAAGATATTCAGCACATCTAGCATAACCGTTATCTATTTTCCATAAGCTAATTTATAAAGATGCTGAAGCGGCTCCTGGTGGAGATTTTTATCCTTAAAAGCCTGCCGGGGCACTACTTAGAAGTAATTTCAAATAATAATCATGAGGAGAAAGAATTCAAAAACATGGGTGAATGTCAGTGAAGGCACATTCTACTTACCTGAACAGAGCAAAGAACTAGTGCTACCATCATAGACAACACAATATCTCATACACTCAATCTCCACATCAGCAGGGATTAAAAACTTGCCTTCGGCGTCCTGAAGGGGGGAAAAAAAGCATATTTCAGTTACCCTGATTTCTGCAATCAGTTGAGCTATTGGGTAATGTTCACTTTTTTCTCTTGATATTGCAGTTTTAAACTTTCAACACCGTTTATAGTAGTACAGTGATTTTAGGTTATCGCAAACTTCACAAAATACCAGCTTTGCCTTTCTGGCAGTGATGATGTGGCTTTCATTGTATTCCTCTTTTGATCTAGCATCTGGAACAAATAAGAGATCCCAATTTAGTATTTAATGTGTCCCCTTTAAACATTAAACAGGTGAACACATTGGGTTGGTACAACTGCAAAATGAGTCTGATCAGTTCAAAGAGACATTTTTTAAAGGTAATGTATCCTTCTTCGCAATAGTGTGCATTTGATGAAAATAGGACGGGCATAGGCTATGTAGTCCACTACAACAACTTTCAATTAGACTTCTGAAATGTATCCACCTTACCATTCAGAAACCTTGCACAACTTGTCTCTTACCAATTAAGCAAAGATAGTTGAGCTCTGCAAGTCTAGACACAGGGAAATATTGATTCAGTATGTTGTAAACTTCGGTTGAATCGCAAAGAATTATTTGAGCCATTGTAAATCACCTGAAAAACAGACATGACACAAACCACGAAAAGATATTACTCATATTTTTAATCACTGGTAGCTTAGTAGTAGTAATTATTCCGAAGGCCCGTCTAGAATATCAATGAACCATCTAACCACTGTGCCGTCCTGTAGATACAGAGCAGTTAACTGAAAATCGGCAATAATGACATACACCTTTTAACAGGAAATTGTTATATCATTACAGTTGACTCAGCGTAACTTGAAAACTGTTTTTTTGTACCTACATATCTATTTCCCCATCCATATTAATGGCCCTATGGATGTTCTGTTGTAACGACGGCATCACATTGCTAATATTTGACATTAATATTTAAGTAAAATTAGTTATTTTACTTTTAAAGACGAAAGTCTTACCGACTAAAATGAAGATAACCTGAAAATATTGTTCATAAACGATTCTAGAGTTAGCAGCAATATTCTCAGTCAGGGGGAGGGGGCTAATTTGTTAGGAGCTCGACGCCTAGGCAACAAAATAGAGGTAGTTGATTGGCTGGAATTTCCGCTTATGTGATTGGCTAAGTAGTTTTGTTTTCCTGGCCCCCTTTTTTAGGAGCCAAACAGCGTCAGGCACTGCGTACCCGTGCTTTCTGATTGGCCACAACAGATTCCTTTCAATTTTGAAAAGTTCTGCGGCTTGCCGTATGTGGTTCGGGTATGGTGTTTTCAATATCGTATTATTTTAAATAAGAGTTTTGTTTGCAAAATTTGTTAAATTATGCATTTGAATCATGCGAATATACATTCTCTCTTTTTTCGTTTTAGTTGCTTTGGTTGTAGATGCGCAGAGCAGATGTAGTTAGCTGGCTAAAGCGCCTTGCCTGTCTTGCAACACAAGTTATTTTTCTTGATTACTTACTTTTGCAAGTTTTATTCAGTCACGCAAAATTCTAAGTACCGTGAAAAGCGTGCACGCAGTTAGGACGAATAGACTGTCGTGGCGCATTTTTAAATAATAGTTTAAGAATCCCGTGTTCTTTTTTGTTGAGATCTCTTCAGATATTAACGTGTAATCTTTTGTTGACGTCATTATCTAGAGCATAGCATTCAATTAGAAATATAACTCTTAAAACTCCAATTTAATTTAGGGGACAAACTAAGTCATCTTGCTTTTATGTCGATAAAGATGATTGATGAATCGCGACGTTTTAAGGGCGAGGTTCAGTAAGTGACGGATGCAGGTATCTAACCAGCGTCGTTGACACGTCGGCAAATTATGTTTTGGTGGAATTTGTGAGATTTGTAGCTAACTGCGAGTGGTTAAGTTCTTGCATAGGAAAGAAACGAATTGGTTCCTTCCTACGGAACTTGGTTAGTACGAAATCGGTTGAGCCATGAGAAGTGAAGGACATAACTAGGTCCTTAGATGCTGGGCTGGAAATTAATTTGACCCATTATGAGGCGTGTAATTTAGATTACGGGCGAGTTCAGCAACTGAACAGTGACCGCTGGCTACATGTCGGGTTACATTTTTATTGAATATATATATATATATATTATCTGAAAGGTTGTTGCTTTCATAGATCTTTACACGGGAAGTGTGCTCATACCTTTGGTGGGTTTACTTTCTGGTGTTATAAAACTGTTGGAAATGTCTTGCATTCTTTGCTTTTTATATATTTACTTATATATTTATTTATATATTTAATTTTGGTGTTCGCAGTTCCGGTATTTTATATTAATTAGAATTTTTTATGTAATATATGGACTTGCAATTTAATGGTGAAGCGCACTAAATTTATATCAATTATTTGAAACCAGCGTTATGTGTTTGTACATATGTTTTATTATATTAAAGATCACACTATTGTAACTGCTTCAAATGGGGTAAGGTTTTTCAGTGTCACTTTTTAAAGATGAATGAGCATGTGAGACCTGAGCGTTGGATTATTAAAGAAAAATATATATATATTATTGAAGTGGTGACAGGCAGGTCTGTGCGCTGGTTCTTTTACTCTGCAGGGGCAGGAGGGCACAATGAGGCAGCTGAGGAAGCGGAGGGCCACAAGCAGGCGCTGGGCTCTGAGGAGAACGAGGCCGCAACACCCGAGTGCACCAACAGCCGATCAGTAAGAACGCGGATCCTTCCCGCTAAACTTTAATGTCACACATTATGCCACAATTCTGTTTTGAGTTGAGCAGTAATTAAAATTAAGGTCAACTTTATTGATCTAAGGGGGAAATTCTGGTGCATAAAACGGCAAAAACACACTTCACAGATAGACACACATGTAGTGCAAACAGATAAAAAAAAAAAAAAAAAAGTACACAATATACAAAACGCCCCGGGGGAAAAACGCAGAATATTGTAATCCTGCAGAAATAAATATTTGGCGATAAGAAAGATAAATTAGCGATGTTACGTGCAGGTAATGAACAGATAATTCTGAGAACAAAACTGGGAATCTGTGACATCTGAAAATGTTTAACTGCCTGAAATCATCAGTCACTAGGGGCCGTGTTCTGTTTCTGACAGCATTGTCTGTTTCTTTAGGTCCAGTGGTTCTGCCCTTTCTCCAGCTGAGCCGGGCATCTTGGTAGATGTCGCGGTAAATGCAAGGAGGCCCTGGCTTCCGCGACTTGGCGTTAACCTGCTGCTAAAGCTCGTGGGTAGAATTTGCAGAGGCTGGAGGTTCAACATTGTACAGGTGTGAGTTTGGAGATGCTTATGAAACTGCTGTAGAGATTCCAGTAAAGGATGTAAACATCAAGTCACTGGTTGTCACGACAACCATTATTGACCAGCAGCCCTCCCCTCTGCTCCCGTCGCCGATGTAGGTGTGTGCTGGCGTGCTGAACAAGCTGCTCTCCTGGCGGGACCACACGAAGCAGTTGGAGACGCTCCGCGGGCAGGTGGAGGAGCTGCAGAAAGAGATGACTTTCCTACGTGACGCCGTACAGGTCAGCTCAGGCCGCGAGCAGAGGGACGCTTCTAGGCTGTGCTGAGCAATTTGATCTGATATCGATGTGCAGTCTGGTGTTCCTGCTTGTAGTCAGTTGTTATGTTTCTCTTTTAGCCAATCAGTGGGGCTGATCCAGCCTGCTGCTGTTCCAGGGCGGGGTCCGCTGTGGGTTCTGTTGCCGCCCCCCATGCGCGTGGGCCCCCCCCCCCCCCCCCCCCCCCCCACCCCCCCCCCCCCCCCCCAACCACACCCCAGGCGCGCCCTCAGAGACCCCTCATCATTGTCACTAAGAAAGTGTCATCTGGACCCTCGGCGGTAATGAATATGATTCGATACTGAGCTGATGCTGGTTTCCATTACAGTGTCACGTATTTAACAGAGTGAGAAGAGGCATGCCACAAAAATTTAGCACTACATTTGCCTCTAAGTCATGTACTTTTTATATATCTTACATTTTGAACCAGTGAATACTTACGCTGCATCTCAGAAAAGCAGTGTCATAAACTCTATCTGTACATCTATACATTTCATCCCAAAGAGCAGCTGAACATGCCAGATCGTGATTAGATTGTCTACAAGTTCCTCCTTCTCTTCATTCTTCAGAAGGAGAATGTGCATCTGTCCACAGTGACTTTGAGGGACCTTCAGAGCGTAAAGCTCAGGAAAGTGGCCAACGCTGCCGTCGTAGCTGCCAGAGTGAGTGTCCTGTTCAGGACAGCTGTACCGGGGACGTGTTTTACGAGAAATCGGCTGACTTGGGGTCAATCCTGCACTTCTCTGAATTAGGGGTTTCCAACCATTTGATAAGTGTATACCTATGGGCTATTTGTGATTTAATATGAAAATATCATCAACGTTATGGCTTGTTTGCTAACTTTCTGGCTTACTGGGGAGGTGTGACTGATACACAGCCGCCCCTTGTTTATTGCCAAGCTTCCATTAAGAAGACCTAGGGGGTCTTTCTCAGTTAGGTTTAATTTCTCAGCTGGGTTCATTTAAGCTAGAGGTCTTGGGTGTTCAATACGAATGCTCCTTACCTAAACTCATGTTGGACAATCATAACTTGTTAAGTTAATACAGCTAACTAAAGCTCGATTCTCCACCTGTCTCAGTTGTCCTCGGAGACAAGCCGCCCCCCTCTGATCACTGTAGCTGACCTGCAGAAAGTGCACCTCCGACGCTCCCACTGCGACATCGCGCTCAAGCCGCGCTTGAGCATCGGCAGGTGAGCCCACAAGTGCACTACGACCTGCAGTTCACCATCATTCTGCAACATGCCGTCTTGTTTAAAAACACTAAAGTTCACCAATTGTTAATCAAGTTTTATTGCGAATGGCTCTCTAAAGATGTAGCTGAATTAAACTCATTGCCAGTGTTCTTCGAGATAGCTGTTGCAGTAAGCTCCTGCTGCCAGTGTTTGCCATTGAGCCAGTGCACAGGGGTGCATGTAAGGAAGCCACTTGTACCTGATCCCATGTCCATCCAAGGCAAAAATCATTATACAGTTAGGTGTATAAGACTGACCATGTGGAATTCAGCTTACCTCAATCTGTCACATTTACCATCAGGAATGATGTTCATTTGAAATATCCTGCTAGAACAAATCTTTGTTTAAACAGCCAAAATGATTTGTTTGTTTGTTTTTGTGTTTGAGATGTGGGTTTTTTGAATATATTTTTTTTCTTCCTTAGAAGCCATTTTGGTTTAGTTAACATATTCCTAATGCCCAAGACTATAAGTTCTCTGTGGACTTCAAAGGTCAATTAAAAAAATTTGAATTGAGAATTATGCACTTTTCAATATTAGTTTAAATACTAGAACTTGTGGCCATAAGTGGAATTTAGCAGGAGAACATTTTAAAATGAACTTGAGGAAGCACTTCTTCACACAGCGTGTAGTTGGAGTATGGAATAGTCT
>JAODLD010000044.1:9243061-9276678 GCA_026781065.1 Mormyrops boulengeri | reverse complement strand
CTGAGCTATTAGTTAAGTTCTCCCCAAACGAGCTTGATGGGCCGAATGGCCTCCTCTCATTTGTAAATTTCTTATGTAGAATGGAAAAGATGGAACTCTTTGATTTGTCTCTTTTTATTTCTACATAGATCACCTAATAAAAGTCCGGTGAATTTGCGCAAGCAGCTGAAAAAAGTTCAGATCAACAGGTAAACTTTCAGGAAACTTTAATTTTAGTTGGACTTATGTTCGTGTTTGATGTTCTGTCTCACAGTCAACTCCATCCTATCATCCTATAAGCAAAACGCAAACCTTAGTTTTGCCTGGCAAAGGTTCTTTAAAATGGTGACTAGTATGTATATGAAATGTCAGGCTTTTGATGGATGTCAATTGTGGAAAGGTCCGTTTCTGCATGTGTACTTCACTGTTGCAGGAGCCCCGGAGGGACGCCGCTGACCGACAAAGAGAACCAGGAGTGTGGCACTGGTCTGACCCCCATCATGACCCAGGCTCTACGACGCAAGTTTCAGGTACCGAAGCCCATGGACACACAGGGGTCCCTCTGGGGCCTGCATCACAAAGCTGGATGTTTTGGGTTTGCAAGATAACATGTCATATTTAAGGTAGTCTGGGCTAAATGTAAGTGAACAAAGATCCACAAGATCCATTTAAACTGGGCTCCCTTAGATCCAACAAGCTAACCAACAAATGTCATTTCGTGATACAAGCCCCTGGTATTTATGAGGATGCTGCTTAACATCAACTTTTTCATTTTTGCGTTTTCCTCAGATTGCAATACCCAGAAGCCCTTCTCCAAAACTCAAGAAGACCTTAGAACAAAACTGAAATTTGATGTTTCATATTGTCACTCCAGGTTTTTCGTAACAAGTTTTAAAATTCATCCGAGTGTCTGTAAAAACAAGCTTGCTGCTATCTGCAATAAGTTCTTTCATCTATATTCTGTAATTGACTATAATTTGCTCTGTTCTATTAGTAATATTCTCATAATTGCTCCCTTTGTAATGAGACCATGTATGATCTACCGCAAAGCCACCAGTGAAGAGCATCTCATGTCAGCCTCTTACTGTTACTTCAGCTCTGTGTGGAAAAGGACTCCGCTTACACTCCCCGAACAGCTAAGCATAAGATTCAGATGGACGCTGAAGTCTCACCGTATTTGTGTTTCAACAGAAGGCACAGGGATGATCGGCCGGATGAGAGCAGGGCTAGCTGCAGGATGCTAGCTAATGTTTGGCGATTAGCCATACTGAAACCCTTCAGAAGTGAGGTCAATGAAATCCTGTGCCATATGGTTTTCCCCCTTTCTGTAAAAAAGAAAAAAATTGCGGGTTACTGGTGCACTAACCTTTGACAGCTGCTTTGCACACATCAGTCACACTTGGCAACGATTACGCTGGCTACCTTGTCAAGAACGCATGTTAGCCTTTTAACGAAAATGTACGAAAATACTTGAATTTGCATCGCTTGTGCACATTTAGCCAAAGTTTTACCAATTTGTAAGAAATGTTTACATGTTTAATGTGCTTATTTTACATGTTTTTAAAAATGTGTCATTATTTTGTAAAATTTAATGGCTATTTGTGTATTCTTTTCATTAGAAAGTAAAGGTGTACATATTTTCTGGAAACTCTTTGTATTATGGTTTTTAACTAGTATTCCTCCTATAAAAATGTTTGCAAACAACCGATTTGTACTAATTTCCCTTGTAATCAAATTATAATTAATCTGATTCAATTATTTAATTAATATTTTCAAAAATTATTGTATGTGCAATTCTTGTTACGATGAAAAACGCACTGCACAGTTTGAACTTTATTAAAGATATATTAATTTGCACTTGCTTTTATTCTGAAATCCCCTATTTTTTCTGGATATAAAAATATTTTTTTTATACTTTCTGACCTTTTCATTATGGATGTTGGGAGAGACATTCACCTTCCTGAAATAGCGACAATAACAGTTGTGAAAATGACGTTTTATTTCAAAATATAACATACGGGTTACAATGAAAATGTTTTCTGACTAAAGCATAGAGCTACTGTACACAGACTACCATGACCATATTTTGCTTTTGCTGTGGTCAATACAAGTCCAATACATTTTAAAGAACCTTAATGACATTTACAAGCATGTGTAATACTGTCTGTTTCAAAACTATTTATGTCAGACCTCTTTTTTTAATGCTCAAAATACAATTATACTAACAAAAAGGCACAAAAACATTCAGAGCATCAACAATATCTGAGCACAATGAGAACAATAGAAAATAAAGAAAAAATAAAACAATTAGAGGCCTTCCAACAAACCAAAGTTCTCAGCTTGCTGTATAAGTCTCCACTGCAATTTTCTTCATGTAAATTTCGGGGCTTTTCAAATCTGGCTCTCAGTTTCAAATCCAGGCTGTGTTGTCAGTTCTCCTAGGTTGTTAGTTTAATAATTACTGATTCTGATTGGCTGCAGAGGCTTCACACATGTCTCACAGGTAAAAGAATTCTGGAAAATCAGCAATGCTCGGCCCTTAAAGACCAGGATTGGAATAACCCTGATGCAGATCCATGCACCAAAAATGAGAGCAGTTCTTTGTGGAAAATTGGGGGAGTTCTTAAAAATGGACGCTTGACTTATCTATTCTTTAATTTAACGATTACCACATGGGACCATGAACCCAAAGTAGCGAACCCTCGTTTGTTTCAGCACGGAAGGTTTTCTTTGAAACTCACAGACGGCCCCTGTGCTTCGGACTTTATGGTCCGACCTTAAGATGGCGGTGCCCATGAGTGTGGGTGCGTTACTGCTGTCAGAAATAGCAGAAGACCCGCTGTACAAAGATGAGGGCCTTTGTGTGCTGGGCATCTTCGGGAAAAGCGCTATGCTGCCTGACTCCGCAAAGGAGTCCCTCGTTAACGCCCTGGCGGATAAGAATATTTTCCCTCTATTCGGACCAGATGAGGCAGACTGTCCGGGCGGCGGGAGCTTTATCCAGGCGTACTACAGCCAGGACAGCCGCGTCCTCTACCTGGTGCTCACTTCGGTATATGACAACCGGCAGCTTCTCCGAGCGTGTGAAACGCTGAGTACTGGGATCGGACACTCCGAAGCGCACGATTTCTGGAAAGGGGCGGAAAAGCAGCACTGCTTACAGCTGCTGTACCTATTCTCCCTGTGCCATATCCTTTTGCTGGTTCATCCTACGTGCTCATTTGATGTTACCTACGACAGGCTATTTCGTGCTCTGGATGCTCTGCGGCAGAAAGTGCTGCCGTTGCTGCGCACTGCTATTAAGGACTGCTCGGTGTCCAAGGAATGGAAGCTGAACTGTAGGCCATGCCCTCCACGCCTGCTCTTCGTCTTCCAGATGAACGGGGTGCTGAAAGTCAGCGGGGGTGCTGGGTCGTCAGGATTGAGCGGAAACGGCGCGGATGTGCCCGGGGGAAGCTCTGAGAAGCCCAAAAAGCACTCTCCACGGAGGCGCCTGCAGCACGCACTGGAGGACCAGATTTATAGGATCTTCCGCAAGAGTCGAGTCCTCACCAATCAAAGCAGTAACTGCCTTTTTACCGTTCCCGCAAACCAGGCATTCGTGTACGTGATTCCGGGACCCGACGAAGACCCGATCGGTGCATTGCTGGGGCAGCTGCGGGCGAATTGCGCCCTGCGGGAAAATGATACGGGAGTGTCGGTGCCTGGGAACAGGCGTTACCAGCAGATGCGCCACGCTGCCAGACAGCCTTCATTCAATGTGGAGAACAGCAGCCTCTCTACCGCCGGCGGACAGCTAGTGGACTGCACCCTGAAGGAGTTTCTGTGGCAGCACGTCGATCTTGTGCTGACCAGGAAGGGTTTCGATGACAGCGTGGGTCGCAATCCTCAGCCCTCTCATTTTGAGCTGCCGACGTACTCGAAATGGGCCCAGGTTGCATTTAAACTCTACCAAGTCTTGATCGACAGCAACGAGGAAGAGTCGGCTGAGCTCGCGATGAAACTGCAAGCTCAGCTGAAGGTGTTGGAGGGTTTCCTTGACGCAGACTCCAAGTTCTCCGAAAACAGGTGCCAGAAAGCGCTCCCGCTTGCGCACAGCGCGTACCAGTCCAACCTGCCCCATAACTACACTACGACGGTACACAAGAACCAACTGGCGCAAGCGCTGAGGGTTTACAGCCAGCACGCGCGTGGCGTGGCCTTCCAGCGCTATGCACTGCAGCTGCATGAAGACTGCTACAAATTCTGGAGTAACGGGCATCAGCTATGTGAAGAACGGAGCCTCACAGATCAACATTGTGTCCATAAATTCCACCTCTTGCCCAAGCAAGGTAAATTCCACTACATCCAGACCAGGGGGGTATTCCGCGAAGGAGGATTTCTTGCTTAGCCAGATAACTTCTTGGATTTAAGGTAGTCTGGGCTAAATGGACTTTATTTTCATTCCCTTACATTTAGCCCAGACTACTTCAAATCCGACAAGTTATCCAGCTAAGCAAGAACAGCCCTCAGGCCTGTTTATACACAGATGTAGAAAGAGGTGACACAAAAAATGTTTACATTATTACGTGCTATATGTTAAGTTTATCTTTATTAGAGGTAGTTGACATGTATTGGAAATGCATCTTTATTGGCTCTTGTTTTGTCATATGTTGATATCTGTAATTCTATATTTGTGCTCTGGGAGGAATGACAAACAACCACTTGAGATGCATGAGAGCAGGGAACAAGGATTTATTTGAGGATTTGAGAGAGAACTAATTAAATGAAACCAGACGGGAGGAATGAAATCAAAAGTGAGCAAAAGTCAGCTTCAGTACAAGGATGAGTTTCCGGTTTTTATTTGTAAAGAACATGCAGCAGTGAGCTGAGTTGAGCTTTGGCTGTAGATGCCTTAACTGAAGTGAGAGTGCAAAACACAATCTTGTATAGTGATTGAAAGCAGGGAAAAACGCCACCCTTGTGAAATACACACACCCACCCTTACGAGATTAATCGTTTTCATGTGAAACAGATTTATGTTTATTTCACAGACACTTTTTGTCCAAAGCAACATATAAACAAAATCGGGTTTGATGAATGACGACAGATTTGTCCAGCTCATTTGTTGACGCTGATTTGTTTCCTACACACAATGATTTGGTAATTATTCGTTCGCTAAGCTAGTAATTGTGTGTATCTAAAGGATTCTCCTGATAATTCTGTGCAGGGGAGAAGCCCGAGATGGACCGGAACCCACCCATCCTTTACCACAACAGCAGGGGGCGCTCCACAAGCTCCTGTAACTGTGGCCGCAAGCAGGCCACTCGTGAGGACCCTTTCGACATCCAAGCGGCCAACTATGACTTCTATCAAGTCTGTGTTCGGTGTTGCTGCACCTCCAAAATAGCTTTCAGTTGTCTGCGTCTTATTTCTGCATTTTCTAAAATAACTCGTTCTTGCATGATGTTTGTCTTAGATGCTGGAGGAGAAGTGTTGTGGCAAACTGGAGAGGATCCACTTCCCTATTTTTCAGCCCAGCACGCCAGACCCGGCCCCAGCCTCTAATGAAGCTAGCAAGCCCCTTGAGTCGGGGGCATCTGGGGAAGGAGAGAGGCTAAAGGAGAAGGAGACTTTGGGACATACTCCTGGGGAGGGTACCAGCCTCAGCCTGGCCCTCAGTCTGGGACATTCCACGGACAGCCTTGGAACGTATGGGGAAGGGGCGGAGGGCCAAGAGAAGAGGCCCAGTCTAGTGGACAGACAGCCCTCCACAGTGGAGTATCTCCCAGGCATGATGCACTCCGGTTGTCCCAAGGGTCTCCTACCCAAATTTTCTAGTTGGTCTCTGGTAAAGCTGGGCCCAGCCAAAGCCTACAATTGCCACACTGGTCTGGAGCAACCCGGCTTCCTCCCAGGCTCCGCCTTCTTGCTTCCCTGGGACATCGTGATTCGCTGCCGTTCGGAGGAGGAGCCGGGACTTTCCGAGCCTCTCGACGGAGGCCCCTCCTCCTGGCCGGTCCCAAACAAAACGTTGGCCGGGAAGCGAGGGGGAGTCAGTGGGCTGGGTCGGGGCCGCAGACGGGATGATGTGGCCCGTGCCTTCGTTGGCTTCGAATATGAAGACGGCAGGGGGCGCCGTTTTCTAAGCGCCGGACCAGACAAGGTGGTGAAGGCTCTCGGCCCAGGCACTGTCAAGGAACCCGCCACACGTGTTCTTAATTCTGATATGCCCCTGTACATCCCCTCTCCCGCCCAAGGCCGGGGTCTTAAGCCTCACTACGCCCAGCTAGCACGACTCTTCATTGTCGTTCCTGACGCACCTCTAGACATTATTCTCAACCCACAGGTAGGCTGTGTACAAATACGTAGTACTCTTAACGTTGTGTGTTTAGTTTGACTATAGTGTCCTATGCTGGCATTTTTGGATTACCGTTTCATATCAACACTGAATACTGGTCCCAGGCTAGTTATTACTGTCGGACACCACGTTGGGAAATTAATGGGTTTATTATTAATTGCGTTACTTTATCTGGTTATACTCTAATGGCATATGAGTGAGTGACGGAAAAAATATATCATTAGTATCATTTGATTTCCACCATGTGGGAGAGATGGTTTTGATAGAATTGATTTTGTAATAATTGTAAGATTTTATAGGCTTGTTATGTCCATTTGCTACATTGGCATTTAATACAGAATGTCAGGCTGGTTGTCGCCCTTTCAAGATTTTCTTTATGTTAAAGAGGGTCGTCTTAAAAGTGATTTATTTTCTTCCCCACTTGAACAGGTCCAGCCGGGACCCCCCCCATGCCCAGTGTTCCACCCAGAGCAGACTGAGCTGCTTCTGCCCCCAGACAGCTTCTGGGTGCTACGCTTCCCATATGCCTACGTGACCGAACGAGGGCCCTGCTACCCGCCCAAGGAAAACCAGCCGCTGGCCAGCTACCGCGTTCTGAGGGGCGTCTTGCGTGCGAACACCGTCAGCCCCACACCCTAATGGCCACACCTTTCCGGGGACCTGCCTTTGAGTATCGCTGGCAAAACAAACATGCACACATTCCTGGCAAGCCAGCGTAGGAGACCTACAAACCACAGCTGTGTGGGTTTTAAATAGTTAATTCCAGTGTCCTTCCAGTTAGGAAAAAAATGTTTTTGCCCAAATAGGTCCACTGAGTTTGTGTTCTGTGCTTATATTTGTTGAACTGGAATTTAATAATTATGACAAATAACATTGTGTGGACAAAATTGCCACTACTGTTTTGTGGGAAACAGCGGGCCGCAGTACGTCCGATGCATATTTTCTACTCCATGACATTAAGAAAATTAAATGCCAGGGTTTATTTTATCGTTATCATTATTAAGGATGGTATGGGCGACCATTTTTTTGGTGAATTTTTGGCACATGTACCTTACTTTTGGATTGTTTTATGTGTTTAGATTAAAACCCCTTGTTTGAATTTACCATGCTTTGTACAATGCATCTATTTCTGGGTTGTTTTATCTTCTGTTCTGCTTCCCTATTAGTTACTTAGTGTCAATAGGTGTTTCATTTCCCAAATTACAACAGTGTTTCATATACAAATGTGATACTGGAAACAAAGCGCTCTCTATTCGCGCGAATTGATGCTTGACACTTCAAAGGGATTTTCGTATGGAATACGTTGTTGCAAAAAATCCTGGAGTGTACATTATGTATTCCTATTTGTGTGTATGCATAGCTTTCCATGGTTATGGGCGTTTGTTGTAATCGCGTGACCCTCGAGCGTAAAGTAGTTGCTGGCCCCATTGCGCATGCGCCGTGTTCTCCTGCGTTGCATATCTGGTCATCGGCTCGCGCCGGGTCTGTTTATCGCAGCGCCGCGCGCTGTCTGCGCCCTCAGTACTTGACGTTTACAGACACGGGAAGAATATGGTAGTTTAAAAAGCAAACAAGTAAGCAAATTCTGCTTCTTTCGATATTGTTTTTATTATTACTGACTGCCAGCAAGCATCTCGTGCTGATAGCGAAGCTCCGTGCAGGTATATCTGCCTGCTGTGCACGCCGGCCGCACTGATATGCGTTTCCCTTGCGCTTTCGGAATGATCAGCGAGGAATGATGTGCGCCGCCGTTTACGTCCTATCCGCCGTTACTGGGTACGTCCTCGCCTCGGCTCTTTTTCTCAAGTGTCCGTCTCTGCTCCATCGGAGGAAGCGGGAGCAGTTCCTCAGCAGACACATCTCCCATCGCGGCGGTAAGTGCGTCCGCAGCCGGTTCGCCAGCGCTGTACTTCCCCTCTTCTGGGGCGGTCTGGTCCGGAATGATTCAGTCTGTTTACATGCGGCAGTCTGTGGCCGTATCCTCGCGTCAATAACCCGAATTTAATGGTGACAGTCCCACACGGATGCAAAAAGATTCGTTTTGGAATATGATTATATTGCGCATATACGGAACAGTATTGTTAGTATTATCATTATTAATAATATCACTATAGTGGAATAATTCTGATAATTGTAGGTGTCAGGTTTCATATTAACGCTGGATTTAACAATAATCGATGTTGCATTCTGGGTATTTTATAAGCTGTTGATTGTCTTGATGGGTTTTGTACTGATTCAGTTACTGTTAGACTGTTCAAGTTCAGTAATCAATACTCCTTATTCTTAAAACTGCTTTTTTCATAACATTAGCTCGGGGGGGGGGAGAGCGTAAATAATATACAAAAAGTAAAGTCATAGAGAGTATTTGGTATGGTACGTTTCTTTAGAATTCTTCTAGTGTAATTGTAGCCTATTTAGTTATTTGATAGTTTAGCATATATAGGACCACGTGATCCAGAAAGTATCTGCCCAAACGTGAAACTCCGCAAATGCAGTCAGACTGGTGACTTGGCAATTTCTTTTTCCAGGTGCTGGCGAGAACTTGGAGAACACAATGGCAGCCTTTACACAGTATGTCATTCGTTGACACCTCGCTTGCGTATGGATATTTTCGCAAAGATCATTTTCAGTCAGGAGTAGAAGGCTGATGTTAATCACTGTACAGTAAACGTACTGCAGTCTCCCTTTCTGAGTATCTAACGCTGCCTGTGGTTCTTCCTTTGCTCTCCTCGTGCGGCTCCGCCTGTCTCGTGGTCTGCAGCGCGGTGCAGCTGGGGACGGACATGCTGGAACTGGACTGTCATCTCACGCGGGACGAGCACGTCGTGGTGTCACATGATGCCAACCTAAAGAGGCTCACTGGCATTAATGCCTGCATTTCCGATTTGCCCTATGCTGTGAGTTCTCCTGCTGCGGGCTTCTACTCCTAGCCTGTCTTACTGACTAAACCATGTTCCGACCCTCCCGCCACAGTGTGTTTGCAAGTATTTCTTTCCTGTGCTACAGGTATGATGCCGGGATCTGTTTCAACACCTTTCCTCTATGATGTCCAGCTAAAATCTCTGTGCGTGTGTGTTTATCCGCAGGCGCTGCCTCCGTACTTGTGCAAGCTCGATGTGACCTTCCAAAGCGGTGAGTGTTGCATATGAAACCAGGGGAAGAAACTGCACTTTCTGAGTATCTGAGAGACTTCCTCATTGTAGTATCTACAAGCTCTGTCAAGCTCCTGGGTCGACATTGCACTATATTGTCTTTTGTCTTGCACTGTCTTGTCAGTTATTGTGCTGTTGTTTTGTCCTGTATTGCACTGTTGTTTGTCCTCTTGTCCCCCTGTACACGTGTCTCCTTCCTTGCAATTGTGGCACTAGAATTTCACAGTGTTCCCCATAAAATATATGACAATAAAACTTGGAAACGAAAAACTGAAACTAATATTTCTCAGTGAAAGCAACACGTTAGGAGTCCTATAGCACTAAGCCTCAACTGGTGGGTCGGGACCCAAAAATGGATCACGGGACCATTTTCATTGGCTCACGGAATGTATGGTTAAAAAAAAGTTGTGTTTTTATGTTAGACTTTTTTTTTGTTTTTAGCAGTGCATGAACACATTCTACTGTTACTGCATTATTTATGTTATGGTACTATTAGTTTATTCTTTTTGGAAATAAATTTGGTTCAGATTTTTTTAAATCTTGGTCGTGATTTAAGGATCCCAGAAAAAGGTGAATCCTGAGGCTTAACCAGTTCAGAAATACTGTTCTATATAGTCTGTCACATGCCACTATATCTGGGCATTTTTTTCCTTCCGATCGTGAAATTTCATAGTTGATTTTTCAATCATAAATAAGCAGTATGGTTTTGAGCTAGACCACAAGCAGTAATGATTGAAGTTACATATACAGGCTGGGCAGAATCATTTGACCCTGGAACGTAAACACTGTCTCACATGGAGGCTGTGCCTGCATTGTGAATGACTGTGTGTGATTTTCACCTGTCCGGCATACAGAGTGCTCCTGTGAAGGAGGTGAGGACAAGCGCTTCCCATTGCTGAAAGAGGTGTTTGACTCCTTCCCAGACACTCCCGTCAACATTGACATCAAAGTCAACGACAACACCCTCATACAGAAGGTGTGCTTTCTTGGCATTTGCATCAATGCATGAGCCCTCGTTTTGGTTAGAGTGTGTGTGTGTGTGTGTGTGTGTGTATGTATGTTTGAGCTATTCCGTATGCTAACCCCTAAAGTAACACTCGTGGGAGTTTTACTTACACAAAAATGTTCTGGGGCCAGAGCCAGAAATGATTGGTTCAGATTGATAGCCAATCAGCTAAAGTACCCTAGTACAAGGAAGTGACTGCATTTTGGAAATATATCTTTGCAGGTCTCAGAATTAGTCAAGCAGTATAACAGGGAGCACTTGACCGTATGGGGCAATGCCAGCAGCAAGATAGTGCAGAAGTGCTACAAGGAGGTAGGTGGCGCCATTGAACACGGGTTCATGGCTGCTAAACCATTCAGTGCTGTTTACATGTTTATGGTCTTGTATATGTAATCTGATATATGTGTTTATGTGATGCTTTATGTAAGTTCAACAATCAAGAGGACTCGACCTATAAGCCCCGTTGTTACATTTGCACGTTAAAAGTCATGCTGAAAGCCAAGAAAGTGCGTAGACTATTTGCAGGTCGGTCTTTAATGTGGTCTTTAAATGTAATGTGGTCTTTAAAATACCAGTCAAAAGTTGGTGCACACCTAACCATTGAAAGGTTTATATGTAATATTCTAATTTTAGAATAATTATAAGGACATCAAAACTATAAAATAACAAGTTTTTGGGGTTGGAACTCAGAAGGTTGCTGGTTCAAATCCCCGAGTCAGCAGAGTGATCCCACCATTGGGCCCTTGACCAAGGCCCTTAACCCCAATTGCCCCAGGGACTGGCAGACCCTACTGTCTCCTCTACACCAGTATCATGAGGTGGCCTCCTGGGAAGCTTTTCCAGCCATCCCGACGGAGGTCCCACATGTATGCTGAGTTCTCACTGGCCGCTTTTCCTCCACTCTCTGGTCAAACTCCTCCCAAACCATTTCTACTGTGTTTGGGTCAGGTGGCCAGGTCACGCGGCGCGATACTATCACTCTCCTTTTGACTACTCCTGTGTAACTCTCCCCTCCTGCCAGAATCCCCAGATTCCCATTCTCTTCAGCATGAGGAGAGTGGTCATGCTTGTGGGGCTCTTCTACGCCGGGCTGCTGCCCTTCGTGCCCCTCAAAGAGCAGTTCCTGGAAATCCCCATGCCGTCCATCATCAGAAAGTAAGAGCTGCAGTGTGCTGATGTGCCCTGCTGGTAGCGATCTGCTCGCACGTGTGTTTCATATCCCTCTGTTTGTCTGGTGATGTTGATGCCTTGCAGTCCCCCATTTGCGGCCCGGAATGCAGCATTTTGGTGGCTCAGTTTGTGTGTGAATCAGCCGCAGTGTCCTTCTCACTGTGATCTTTGAATCAATACACATCTACTCAAGCAACACTGTGTCTAGTGTGAAGGTTACATTATGCTGCATTATATATAATATGCTCTAGGTATAAGCATAGCAGGTGAAGGTCGAAAGGAAGTTTGTCAATATGAAACATACACATATTACAGCATATATATGGCATGACAACATTACTGAAGAATTATATCTTTTAAAATGGTAACGTCCTGCAGAGATCTGGACAATACACATATATTGATATCTCTTCTAATTTGAGGAAACTCTAATTGCTATTTTTTATTTTTTTTCCCTTATTATGTAGAAATGCATAGATTATCACTTGACAGTTTAGAATGTAAGGCATTATCTATATATGTAAATATTTTAATAGTTCAAATATACAAATCATGTAACTTTTCAAGTTCATCTGCATGCTTTTGAGGATCTCAAAATTCAGGCAGTGTTGAGATTACAAACCTCACTGTTTAATTCCTGTTTTTTGCTCAGATCGGATTTGCTCGTCTTGACGGTCCACATTCATAAATACAAGTGTCCTGTATCGAACTGTAATGTGAACACATGTGTCATCCGAAACGGCACGCATTCGCACATTGACATGTTTTGTCACAGCTGTCGCTCTTCTCCTCTGTCGCTTTGCCATGCTGCCAGTGCTGCCTGGTGACGATCGTATTTTTATAGGCAAAAAACCGCATGAATTCCTATCTGACTGCTCACATTAATGCCGCATTGCCACGAATCCGATACGTGTGCCATGTAGGACGACATATGAAAGTGACTTAAATCGGACTTAAAAAGACTGGATTTCTGTGTCCACGCAACCCTGCAAAAATCAGATCTGTGTCACACTAAGGCAAATAGTCAGATTTGAGTCGCTTCAGCCTGGTATCTTCAACACTGTCTCATAATATGAACTGAAACTCATAATTTGGAATCCTCTGATGGCACATTGCACTTTTAATATGCACGGATTACGGTACTTAAATATATGCACACTGTAAGGTAAGGTGTACTATTACTTAAACATCTGCACAATGTATACCTTCTATACCTTTCTTTATTTTCTGTATTTATGTACGGTCTTTGGAATGACCAGCTATACATTTCACTACATGTTATACTTGAATAACTATGCATGTGACGCATAAAGGAATCTTGAATCTTAATGTGAATGTAGCCTTAGAGTCCTGAAATTCAGGGTTTGCTTCTAGCCTATTCCGTCAGTCTGACTTGTCCAAGCCACTGTTTATACCTTTTGCCAAAATGTCTTTCCTGTGAGTCATTGTTCGCCTGATGGCTACTGATTATCCCTTATTCTTGGCCATCATGACCAGCGTTCTCGGACCGTACTGATGAAGTTGACCGTTTTGTATGTCTGGGCAGGCTGAAGGGTCCAGAAAATATGACGAGAGGCCAGAGGGCAGCCGTCTGGCTCACTGACACGTGAGTATTTCCATATCTTCAGTCCCATCAGGAGCTGTACTCTGCACTCCGGACGAGTCGCGTTATATTTTGCTTACGATTCAATAGCAATTCAATAGCAATAGCGAAGCAGGTAATTCGCAGTTAAATTACCTGAGTAAAAAAAACTGTGCTATTGCTCGGTCTGGTAAACACATCTTTTATTCTTCAGTTTTTGACAAAGGTTTTATTTGCCTTCTGTGAATGTTGGAGAATCACTGTTTCTTTTTCTTCACAGGCTGCTGATGAGAAAAGCTTTGTTTGACCATTTAACTGCAAGAGGAATTCAGGTAACAAGAAAAAGTGGAACAGATGTTGACCGTTTTTTTATGCTTTTCTTTCAGCTAAAAAATTGAAGTGTCCTGCTTTGTGTCTCGTGTGGGTCTGGGTGTGTGTATCCTGATATTTTTCAACTAAAATATCACAAAGTTATATTTCTTAGATATCACCCAGCCCTAGTTGACTGATTACAAAAGCAGTGGCTCCATTAAAAAAAATAAAATAAAATTAGAATTATTTAAAATGGCTGCATAAAAAACTATGGTAACACTTTACTTGACAGGGCACAAATATAGTATTATGCTATTACTTATGTAAAAATTAACCACAAACTAGTTTTAGTCACATACTGATCTTATGATTATTCATCATTAATGAATCATAATGCATCTTTTATCCCAAGCAGTTACTATATTCGTTACCATATCTGTTAATTCTATAAACCTTTGTGACCTGAATGAAGTGATGAATATCAAGTCAAATACTGATCTCATGATTATTCATCATTAATGAATCGTGATGCATCTTTTATCTCAAGTAGCAACTATATTTTTTCATTATTTGTACTTCAGTAGAATCTGTTATTACTAAGTGTTTGTGCCCCGTCAGGTAAAGTGTTACCAAAATTATTAATAATCTAATTTCAAAAAAGGATGTGTACAGTGTTGTATGAAACTGTGGTACTCAATAGTTTGCTATTTAATTTCCTTATGTAATTTCACCACTTTTCAGTGACATCTTGGAATGGTGTCACACGTGGTTTTTAAAGGTCCGGCACTCTCAGACAAGCTGGCTCACACGTGCTCCATTCTTCCCAAGGTCTACGTCTGGGTGCTGAACGATGAGGAAGACTTCAAGAGAGCCTTCAACCTGGGGGCTACCGGGGTCATGACGGACTTCCCCACTAAGCTGAAGGAGTTCATGGACCAAAATGGCATCACAAGGTCCCACTGAGCTTCTACCACACACTTACACTGCTGGACGTCGGGGCCCTGATCTTCAGCGTCCTGCTTCGTGGTGGCCAGGGTGGGGTTTTCCCATTCTTGGGGAACATCCATATGCACTATATTTTTTAAAGCCAACCTCATAATGTCTTTAGCTTCATCATCTTGTGATAAAACGTTTGTGCTGTCATCACATCTGATGCTACTGGTGCATATATGCATGTATCACAGAATATATTACCTTGACTTTTGATAAGGTTGTGCCTACTTTAGATACATACTTTGCTGCTTGGAAAGGTGCAAATAAAAAACTGAGGCAATATCTCAATATTTTTTTCTCAAAAGCACCTGCCATGGAATATAAGGGTCATTCTCCATTTGGAGTCGCAATGGTGGACGATGAATTCTGAAAAATCAGTTTAGGGATTAATTAAAGTAAACCACCTTCATTTGTCTACGAACATGTCCTATCATCATGTATGCAAAATTAAGATGTAAAAAGATTTTTCCAGTTTGCTGCTGGTGTTATCACGTCACGAGGCATTCAATTTGTCATAAATTAGTTGATTCTTCAATTTATATTTCAATGCGTCCGTTTCTAATGCCATTTAAATAGGATACTCATAATAAAGACTACTTCATCAAAAAAGATCAAACACCTTGTTATAGCTGAAATATCTGATTTCCGTAGCTTTATAATCGTTTGGATCAATCATGACAATAATGTTAGTTAGTCACTGGTGTCACAGATGTGGTGCAACACCAGTCACATTCTGATTAAAATGGAAGGTGACCTTGTGTGACCATTTATAATCAATGTAATAAGACATACTGGATCATTTAACACCTGTGATGTCTAGAAGTTGCTACACGTCATTGCCCGAGAAATATTTACCTTCTCATTCCTTGAGATGCTTCCTCTACAATGGCTCTTCATTCACGGATACAGTAGAGCAAGACCTTAGGTGTTGCGTGTTAAAAAATATGTGTCCCTAATGCCAGTCACCAAAATCACTATAACAAATGTATTTTTGAAGTAAATGACATATTTTAATGTAATACAATGTTAATCCTGTATATTGTGAAAATTTAATGCAATTTTATAAGTTGTACCTTTTATGAATATTGTTTTATATTAAAATTGGTTATTAAAACCATTGACTGTGACAAGCTGTTTTACAGATGCCAAGCAACTATAAAGCATGATGGAAATGGAAAAATCAACCGAATCACGAGGGAAGCATGTTATATAATAATACATCGCCTGTGTGGATGTACATACTGATTCTTGGCTTCATGCCTCATATTTTAAGCATGTTTTTATGCCTTGCAGACTCTGGGACATGGTTTCCCACTCCAAAAGGAGAATCACCCATATATGATGCGTTATCATCCAGAGCTAGGGGATAGATTGTCAATAACCTCGTTAATTATGTTAAGTTAGCTGAATCAGAAAAAGCAGCTACTGTGGTCTTGCAGGATTAACCAACGCTGAGACTTGGCACCGCTTACTTCCCCCAGGTATGGTTCAGTCCTGATCTTTAAGACTGCAGGCTGTGCAATTTATGTTCAGTATTCGGATGGTTCGATGTCTTTCGGTGTGAAAAGCGTGTCCTTGTTTAACCGGCCAGCTTGCAGAATCCTGTCCTCAGCCCTGATATCACATGTTGAGTTCATAGCCCTAGGGCAGGCTTCTCCAGTTCCGGTCCTGGAGGGCCAGTCTGCGACACAGTGTGCAGATTTCCCTGCTCAGACACACCTACTAAACCTGGCCTAAAGGGGACATTCAAGTCTGTGAAGAATCAGAATTGGTCAAAAGGGATTAAATGAACATCTACACTCTCAGTAAAAAATGGGTACAGCCCAGGTACAGGTTTGTACCCCAAGCCACAAACACAATTAATGTACCCCTCAATGATACGGAATGTTCCACAGAGTCCATTTTGCCAGCTAAAAGGTAAATTTACCTACAGCTAGGGTACATTTGGTAGACCCTTTTTCTGACAGTGTGGGCTATTAAGGTTTTCCAAAAGATACTCATATCTGTATTTGTTTGATAATTGTAGGGTCTTATTATCACAGTTTATCCTGCCTGATTTCAGCCTTCGTCCATTGTAATCATTTTGTGCTTTCAACTGGGCTACATTTCGCTATGTCCGTTTAAGTTATGTGTTAAAGGCTATGCAACATTCACAACTTTGCCTTATGTGGATTGTAATGAAATGCTGGTTTAAACTTGTAGTTAAAAAGAAGATGTTGACGTGGTTTGTTATATAGCTGCAGAGTGCAGTAGCCTTTTGTGTGGAGCTGAAGGCTTCCTCTTACAAAGTTATATGCAAAATTATATTCTTATATTCAAACAGGTAATCTGTGTGCTCTTGTTTTTAGTCACAGTGCAAAAGCTCGCAAATTAGGTGAATTGTGTGTATTCATCCGGTGAGGGACTGGCATCCTATTCTGGCTGTCCAGCTTTGCTTTTATTTTTTGTTCTGTTAAAGAAGACATGACTTTTACCAGTAAAGGTCAGTTCATCAGAACACTTTTTATTGAAAATTTAAAAATGTCAGAACAAATTAAAAAGATTGGGTAAATATTACCCTGTCTAAAGTTTAATCCTACAGGATGTAAAATTTCAAAGTATTAAACAGGTTTTTAATACCACCTGATATGGGATGCTGTTTAAAGTACGGCCCTCTCTTCTTAAACCAAAAGGTACACTATGTGCAGCTCAGGTTTAAAATAAACCACAGAAAAAAAGTGGCCTCTAGTGGTCTTGGGTAATTTCTAATGGCACGTTGACATTGGGTTTAATTCAGAACGCAGCATTGATCTATAGCGCGCGCTAAAGATACGGCAGTGGAGTGTAAGAAAATATGTGACTTGTTCAGGTTTGAACTCTAAATTGCTGAACATTCAATCCTGTGTGCTTCATTTTACAGTTTTACCGTGATAAATGATAACGCGTTCCTCAAGGTGCTCTGTAAAGATTTAATATTAGATTCAGATTTCCAAGAGAAACAGGTCGGTTGGAATTACCCTGCAAAATAATAGCAACTGCTTGTTTTATGTTCTGGTAATTGGCATGATAGACGTATTGATGATTTTACATTCAAAGTCACGTATAATGGCGTAACAATTACCGATTCAAAGTCAGCATTTCCTAGTAATACTTCCAAGGTGCCCAAAATGGATTCACAAAAAGCATTTTCACCTACGTTTTTCTTTCCCATATTTAGTAATGCTTAAATAAAACGAATCATAAATATATCTGCACACTTACACTGCATAATAAAAAGTAAAATTTGAAAAACAAGCACACCTAAAAGTTTCAATAATTCGTTTTGCCAGTTAAGTCATTTAAGTATTGCAATACGTAGATGATACATAGATAATTTGTCGCCATATTGTATTTTTAAATGTAAAAATTTATGCAAAATAACTGATCATGGAATTTTGAGTTGCCTGCAGCAAATCCGCCAGATGTCGCTATTAACACTTATTCTGGTTAATGGACGAAGCACATAACACAACATACGAAGTGTTGCACTTAGTAAAATTAGTAATTATATATATATGTATTCTCATTACAAATCTGCTAGTGTAGCGCAAGCTAAGACCCTGGGTTCCTTTAAATCTGAGCTGGATAAGATTTTAACAACTCTGAGCTATTAGTTAAGTTCTCCCCAAACGAGCTTGATGGGCCGAATGGTCTCCTCTTGTTTTATAAATTTCTTATGTTCTTATGTTCTTACTTATCGCGTCAACGTGCTTATTTTAAAGGGATTAATCTATCACGTGAAAATGGTTTATTTTTATGTATGGTAAACTTTGAATGGAGATCCTGAATTTCATATAGCTATCATATTCACCTCGTATATCATTGTGTGAAGTATGTTAACCAGACACTGAACATTGTGAATAATCGGAAAATGCCACAGACCACTCTCCGCAATACGATTAACCACTCAGCCGCAGTTGCGGTTCGCGACAAAATAACGCAGCTACTGATATAACGCGCAGCAGTTCCTTATACGTTACAGTGCGGACGGTTATTGGTTAGCGATATGTACCCCTAGCCAATAAGCGCTATGTTGCCATGCTTTATCGATGCGATTATTGGTGGATGCAGCTGTCATTTCTACGGCGCCGTTAGTGCTTTAGCGAGTTATTGTACTTGCGCCAGTTAGTGCAGTGCGTGCGGGGAGCTGCGCGTCCGATAGAAGACTGAATAAAATAAACGCACAGTTATATACGTAGGCAATGCAAGGGGTTTGCGCCGCATAACGGTGAGGGAGTGCAGCGTCTACAGCTGTTGTTGTCTTGAATTCAGAGGTAATTTTTTATGATTTCTGTCTGACGTGGCTGATCTCAGCCATTGCACTTATTGGAACGTTTGGGATAAAAGTTTATGGGCGCTTCTTCTGATTATTTTAATAATTTTGTGACACCCTCCCCCCAGTAAATGTTGTGGCAGTTGTATTGAAGGTGGCAGTGCTGTTTTGTGACGCGTACAAGGATGCCGAGATCTGCAGCGCTGGCTGCGCATATTTTTTTCTTTCCTTTTTTAAATCACATACTGTTCCTGAAGTTACAGTGGCGTATCCTGCACCAGTGCTGTACAGTTTGCAGCGCATCCAGCAGCAAGGTAGCTGCGGCGGGCGCCGCGTGCCAGTGATCGATAACTTAGACAGAGTCGTAACAGCACGTAAGAGGTTTTGATTGCATGTTATAATAACATTCGCATGAACAGTGTTATAATGAGCGATCGCCTCTCAGTTGTCAGTACTAGTTGGACAGCGTGCATTGTTTTTGCGTAGTTGCGCCATGTTTTAAAATAATTTCAGCGTGACGTTTTTAAGTCGTATTTGCTATATATATGTCCGAATTTTATTTGTGGGTTACATTTTTATCTAATTGTAGATGTGTTTGCACTTGGCAAAAGATTGTCAGCTTTCCTTTGGCTGAGGATACGTCTAGTTGGAACTCATTTGTTTGGTTATAAACTGCTTTAACTCCAATATACCTGAAGTGTCCCATCCACAGTTTCTGATATTTTGTCGGTAATTACTAATTGTCAGATGTATTGTTCCACTGTAGTAACGCAATATTCCCTTCTCTTTGTGCGTGGGCACGTGTCACAATTGCTCTTCAAGCCCGCAATAACTTGAAACGCATGAAATGTTTTATCTTCCTGTTTCGACATATATTTCTGTCCTCTAAAATTGTTTATACGCGCAACATGGAATATAAATTTAACGGCACTTGTTCAAACGCATGTATCAGTTATATATTTAGTGTTGGGTAAGAACTTTCCGTTTGTAACCAATTACAGCGACATCAGGACAGCTTGTAATTGCTTGTTTAGGATTTGGCTTTTCGACAAAAGGCGTCCCCGTGGTGTTTTTTTTAACCATACAAAGGACTGCAGGATTCTAGGTAACCAAGTCTTCTCTAGAAAGTAGGCCTTCAGCACTTTTGGACATTATTTTGCGTGTCCAAAACGGGGTTTAGACCACTCAGAAAATGCGGTAAACTTTGTAAAAATGCTTTACTGAAATGGCATGTTTATGGGGGCCTCTGTGTTTGGGGGTCTGAGCTCTGTCTCCGCTGTGTGTGTGTGCAGTTTGCATGTTCTCTCTGTCGCGTTTTGTTGTTTGTTTCTTCTGCATGTTTTGCTTTCTGACTGTAGCCCAAACACAAGCACTTAGCTTAATCTGTGTCTCTAGATATTGCCCATAGTGTGTGTGTTTTGTGATGGACTGGCATTGCATTGAGGGTCTACCCCAGCTTTGTGACCCATGCTCCAGGCCCCTCAAGAACCTGACTGGGATAAGTGGATGCCAGGGTAATGGACACAGTCAAGATTGGTTGTTTACTGTGAAAGTTTTGAAATTCAGGTAAAACTGCCCCCCCCCCCCCAACAGATTTCACGAGAATAGTGCTTAATCATCATAAGATTTGTCGACCGGCAGTGCTTCTACCAATCGGGGGCCAGACATAAACCCATTAAGGTGCAGTTCGTTGGGCCTGTTACTTGTTGTACTGACTGCAGGTCTCTGTATCTTGCAGTGCAGCCAGTGTGCAGCTTGCGGGTACCTGCCTGTTCAGCAGGAGGTGCAGCCAAGAGATGTCATCAACTATGCGGCAGTAGCACTAATTGGGGTTTGGAAATGTTGCAAGGGGGAAAGCCTACCAGTATATTCCTTAGACTAGAGCAGTGTTTCTCGGCCAGTCCTTGGGGACCCCCAGTTTTTGCTCCCTCCCAGCTTCCTGCCAGACAGTCCTGCTGGGAGCTGGTAGGGAGCAAAAACGTGGACCCAAGGAACAGTTTGAGAAATGCTGGACTAGAGGAATAGTGGAGAATTTCGCTTTATTTCTGTCTTAAACCTGCATACTTTTCAGTACTTAGCCTTTTTTCCCCTATACCTTTTTTCTCCCCAACACCTTTTCTGTTTACCAGATGTTCTGTCTTATGGTTCATTAAATTTTTATTTGATGTTTACAGTCCTGTTTTCGCCAAGTGATAAATCAGAGTTCTAAAATCTAATTGGACGATGGGGACATTAACTTTACGGTGCTCTGGTGAGATGCCATTTGACAGCGTTTGGTTCCTGCATCTCTGGTGCCGAATGGGTTGGGCTATCTCAGCAGCCAAGCTGCCCATCTGTGAAGTCTGGGCGCTGACACGCTGACCTGCATGCAGCCCGGTCCATCTACGCACGTGCGAGCCCTCTTGACGCATGCCGCTCCCAGCTCATGCTGTGGTTGCTCAGAACTGCCTTCTGGGGGGGGGGCTGTTATTTGCAGCTCAGAATAGCTGTACTTGCATAATCACTATTAGAAGCTATTTTGTGGGCTAAACATTGTCACATAGATATAAATTATCTAACAATCTTCTCTATCACTAATTTTTCCCTTAAAGAATGCAATAAAACATGGCCCCTCTAGTTTGCCATTATGTCGTATTGATATTTGGATGAATTTGTGTGTTTATATATTTTGTCTCTCTCATTTTATTAGTTGATTTGAAATATCTTAAAGGGTCTTAATTTATGTTGTACTTGAAAAGTCCTCTGTAGGGTTGCTAGATCTTCAGAAGAGGTTTTGATTTTGAAAAGTACAAAGAATGTGAAGGAAGAGGATTCCCAGAAATGTCTGCTATAACATAAGGGCATTTTGTATTGTAGCCTGGCTTTTTTTTTACTGTCTTAACATAATATCAATGCTGAAAATGTGTGAGCATTAGTACTGTTACAGAGTTCCTTGCTATATAGGACAGTGCTGGTTAGGAGATGACACAATTGTTCTTTGTCCTGACTGCTGTTGTCAGCAACATTCCTGTTGCATAACAAAGGTTGTGATTAGACTGGGTTGTTTGGTCCATCTGTGTAAGAATAAGGAGATATACAGCTTTTGCATTACCTCCGTTTATCAGGAGTGACACACCTGTTTATTGGTGAATTTCACCAAATTTGGCTGAATAAATTATAAGCAGAATCTCAACAGATCAGGCACTAGAATGTAAATGAATCTTTTATAAACAGTTATAAATTTCCTTTAAATCAGGGGTGGCTGATCTAACCCAGAAAGGGCCATTGGGTTTTCGGGTTTTCGCTGCAACTCCCTAATTTAGATTACTAATTAGAGGACTGATTGGCTGAAGAGTCCTCACACCTGTGTTTGAAGAGCTGACCTAAAGGTTACCCCAAACACCTGTATACACACTGCCCACCCCGATTTAAGTTAGATGTTTAAAGATTTTACACCTCTCAGTTGATTTTATTCTATTCAATGTATCATCTAGCTGTCTAAAAATTCATTTGATGGATGTGATTGGGCCATAATGGTGAATTTCAGTGGCCTTTGTCTTCTGCCGCTGATGTACCCGGTTTGGTATCGTGTGTATGTTGTGTGTAGCCCACCGTGCCTCTGGGCCTGCAGAGCCGGCTGTCAGCACTTCGATGTAACGTACAATTAGCCCAGGAAAACAGGGTCCTGATGAAGTGCTGTGCTTTTGTTTCCGTCTTCCTGGAAAGAACGCACTCTCTATAGCCCAGCTGTGTCTGCGGATATTGCCAGAAGGGATGCCAGGCTCTTTGTGCCACCCTTCATTTTTTTTCTTTCTTTCCCTCTTTCTCTTCCTGCTATCAACACCAGGACTGCGACAGACATTAATCGGTGCTTCTGAGCAGCCGATTGGCCTGCGATTAGGACCGAAAAGAGGCAGTTTGAATTGAAATAGGTTCCTGCAAACTGACGAGCAGCTTTTCGAGAGCCGCAGCGGGTTTGTGTTCGGTGCTGGCACACGGATCGGTCGTCATGGGGACGTCAATTTGGCCTTTATTCTTTATTGCTTCTATTTTGGACCCACGCTATACATTGCCGACATAAAGGAGTCACTGCCGGGGGTCCTGCCGCCCTGATGGGCAGGCAGCTCGCCGGCCGAGGGCTGTGGAGGGCGAAAGGCATTCGAGCCACATCAGGACTCGTGCCGGCAATGATTGTTCTGAGAGCCACAAATAGATTGGAAGCTGAAGTTCTGCAAACCGGACTCCCCCATGGGACCGTCCCGGGTTTGCTCGACCTCAGCTATTTGTAATCTTTCCATCGGCACCAGAGGCCTTCATCCTCACCTTGGCTCTGACCTTCTGCTTGGAGCGTGACGTTAATAATGTTGTCTTTGGCTCCTTTTCCGTCCTCTTGGGCTCGGAATGTCACGGAACATGATGAAAATTATTTTTTTAATAATTTTTTTTAAGGTTCCCTTTTGGTGGAAAGTGCATGTAAGGTACACGTCATTCCTGAACATTTATACATAGGGCCTGTGTCAGTGAATGGTCACTGTTTTAACACTTAAGCGACTCTGACGAATTAGATCTGGAGAACATGAATAGAACTGGCCCTCAGATCTGGGGAGCATTTCCCAAAAGCACGGTCTCAAAGTATGTTGGCAACTTTTATCGTTGGAACCATGAAACTGAAGCAGTCCAGCTATGTAAGTTGCTAACAGGAGATTGTGGGAAAGGCACCCCTGTATGTTTCCAGTGAGGAAGACAGTTTTTAAATTATTTTTGTTCACAAGCCAGTGCCACTGGCGTATATCCCAAAACAGGATTGCCATAAACACATTTGTAGCCTCCCTGTTCACTTTCGAAGAAGCAGGTTTTGTTCATCTTGCGTTGCACATCTGATAACAATCACACCCGCAAAGTTTAATCACCTTCTAATATGGCTTCTTCGACTTGGCACAGTCTGACATTTTTGCCATTTCTTTCCGCTGCTGTGCCAGAGCAGAATGAGGCCGCGCGAGGATAAGACAGCCTGACTTTATTTGTGTTTCCATTGCAGTCAGGAACCTGGACCGGGACTCTGCCTGCAAGGCGGTGATGTCATGTTACCAAAAAAACCAAATAGCCGTGGGGTTAACCTAGTTTGGCGGTAACGAGTCAGACTCTGATTAGCATCCACATTGGCCCGTCACACTCTTCTGTTTTGTTACGCTTTGTTAAATTTTGATGGCAATGGAAATACAAACCTTGCCGGCATAGTGCTGTTAAAAGTTCATCCTTCTAGGCGGGAGCCTCTGTATATATCCGTTCCCCTCTACCTTTCCAGTCTGGCTTTCCAAGTCTTCCTTACCCTGTGATCTCATGCCATTAACCAGGTCTGGAAATAATGTACACTCATACCCGCCGGTCATGAAAAATTGTACGTTTTGTGTGCTTTTTTGTCGTCTCTAAGTGTGTGTGCTTGACTCCTGTAAGCTGTGGGGATTCCCACCACTGGCCGGCTTTCCATCCCGACCAGAACAAGGCCACCTCTCAGACCGCCTGGCTGCTGTTATTCGGGCCCTCTGACCTTCGCCCCCCCCGGCTCACTGCCGCGTGCCCGCCTCCCCATTTGCCTACCGTCGTGCCTGTGCTACAGAGGACTTAGTGTAACGTTTGTGTGGCCCTTGTCTTCCTCGCCCACCTGCCTGCTTGCTCTTGGTCAGAGTCGAATTTCTGGATGGAGACGCTACCGTTTACTGCGAGCATCAGGCCTGATGAAGGTGTCCTGAATTGCCATGGTGCCTCTGTCAACAGAGCCCTCCCGGCTGTCCTCGGGGGCACGGGCCCACCCCGCTGTCCTCGGGGGCATTGCTGGCAGACTGAAGGGGCCTAGTGCTTTATAGGGGCCCCAAATTATAATGCAAAATTTACCGGGGGGACCAGGGTGACCGTTTGGTAGGGGGCCCAGAATCTCTAGCTGTACCCCAATGTGCTGCTCTGATGGGGCCCCGTGTGCTGACCATTAACTAGACCCCCCCGGGTTAACGAGCTGTTTCTATCTGTGTCCAGGTGCCCGCCTCCCCCCCCCACGCCCACCACGGCCCTCACCTGTGTGCTGCGGTGCTTCCCCTGCGAGCCGTCCTGGGCCGGCAGCCCCTTCCTGCACCGCCCCCCCAGCCCGCCTCCTGTCAACATGACCCGCTCCAAGACCTTCCAGGCCTACCTGCCCAGCTGTCATCGCACCTACAGCTGCATCCACTGCCGGGCTCATTTGGCCAACCACGACGAGCTCATCTCCAAGGTAGCCTTGCTCCACAGTGCCCTCTGTTGGCAGGACATGGATGTTAGCTGTCCGCTTCCGCCCATTCAGCTGTTCAGTGGCCAGAAACCAGAGGCTTTGATTTTATTTTTTTATGAAAACCTAATCTAAAGCATCTTACTTACATTGTTTTAACTGTTTGTAATATTTTATAGATGCTTATCGAGTATTTACCCTTTGGTCTATTCCGTCTGTTTGAATGGCCATATAGTCTCACCATGAATATCGCCCTAGTCGCCGCCATGGCATTAACAGTCAGGACAATGTAACAGCCTCTCTCTCAGTGACTGGGAGCTACAAAGACTCTCTCTGTGTGTTTCAGTCCTTTCAAGGAAGCCAGGGCAGGGCGTATCTCTTCAACTCCGTGTGAGTGTCTCCTTTCCTCAGTCCCCACCTGATGGGGGGGGGGGGGGGGCATTTAAATCCAGGAAAAAAATTCACCGCCAAGGTGAAGTTTAATGTGCATTTGGTGAAAAAGTAAAATTTTAAAAGACCAATTTTTATTTAGGGGAAGACTAACTTATGGGGTTTTATTGGGGGGGGGGGGGTGGATCTGTAACATATCCTCCACTGACCTTCTCATCCACTGATCGTTAAATGCAGGGTGGGGCACTGGAGCCGCATTCATCCTCAATGTCCCCCCCACAGGGTTAATGTTGGCTGCGGACCGGCGGAGGAGAGAGTTCTGCTCACTGGTCTCCACGCTGTGGCAGATATCTACTGCGAGAACTGCAAGACCACCCTGGGATGGAAATACGTATGTGGGAGCAAGGGAGTGGTGTTTGGGGTGGGGTACATGATGTTCGATATGTACCCTGCGTCTCCTTGTGGCATCTGGGGATACGGCGGTAGCGCCTCCCCATGGGCGGCCCAACGTATTGCACCTGCACCATTTGGCTTGGGTTATTTATATTCCCGCCTGTCTGGTATCCCGGCGGCTGTGGGAACACGCATGTCAGACATGGGCGTGGAAATGCGATACGAATTTTTCTGTACGAAACGTGGGCGGGTGCATCAAACCGGCCATTAAATACAAAGGTTACCGCTCCACGTCCACGATGCTCTCTGGCTTGTTTTCATGGGTCAGCGGTGCCTGGAGGTCTTGGAGATGCCACACGAGGCACAGGGCTTGTGTTTCCTGGAGCGGAGACCTTGTTTTCGTCTAGCCCAGGTTTAAACGCAAGTACGAGTTTTAATCACTTTGTTTAGCTTCAGGGTTCAGGGAAGCCAAACTAGAAAAATATACCAACAACCTAGCAAGGACTAGTTTGGGTCGGAATTTCGCTTTTCTCACTGAGGATTATGCCTGACAGGTCCGCCCTTTAACCCTGTGAACCCCTTCCCTCCCCCAGGAACATGCCTTTGAGAGCAGCCAGAAGTACAAAGAGGGCAAGTTCATCATCGAGCTGGCCCACATGATCAAAGACAACGGCTGGGACTGAAGCGAGGACGTCCAGAGGAGGGAGGGAGCCCGGCGTGTGGATGAGTGCGTCACTTTGGTTTGGTCTAACCTCTGTTTTCTCTCTGACCCGCTCCTATACCCTGACAGTCACTGATAAATCCCACCCACTCCAACCCTGATCACAGGGTGCTCTGGGGTAAGGCTGCGGCCAATGCCCAAAGGAGCCGGGGAATATAGGTTCTGTCCCCTGGGTGGCAGTGATCGAGGACGAGTTTGGCCAGGTGAGCGGTGTAGCTGGGCGGCCACCAGAATTCTCTGCAGATACATACACCCCCTGCCATAACATGGGTCCCCAAACTGGGTGTCGTTTTACTGAAACGGGAATCGTTCGTCACCCAGCCAGTGGAGGAGGTGCTAACTGACCCCTCAGTGAGGTTGGATGCAGCTGGGGGGCCCCTATAAGGTGCTGGGCCCCCTCAATCTGCCAGGGTATCCATGCCCCTCCGACGCTCCTGGATGTACGAGGCAGCCACAGTGGCATCATGGGAGGCCCTCCCAGCCACCACGAGGTGCGTCGCTTTGCACAGCCAGGATATCCGTTCCGGTTTTAGCAGCAGTCAGAGCTAGTCATTGATACACCCGGCTGAAACATGACTGTGTGCTTCTTCCGGTCTGGCCACTCACGTGACCGCACGTGACTCCAAATCTGGGATGTATCAGATCAGCCAGTTTTATTTCTGCAAATTATTCTGCATTGATTCAGTGGTGCAGAACTGATATCGAACATCGAGCAGATAACTAACCGTGAGTTAAAAGTAAATTTGCACAAGGTAGAGGCAGTCAAGTGGTGGTAAGGAAGCCACCTTGACACCTTCTCACTAATAACAGCGATAATAACCAGTGAGAAATACGACAGCCTTGAGTTTAGTGAAATACCATCCACTGGTAGCCATGGGCACATGACTCGCAGTGGAGATGCCCAATCAGAGGCTGTTAAAAGCCCGGCAGCAACCAAAGAACCCACCCATCTACAGTTAGTTGACCAAACGAATGGCTTCCTTTTATGTGTGGGCAAAATTACAGATTGTGATTGGCTGGAGCGTTGTTTGTCGTTGGCCCTTTCTCTGGAATGTATCGCACTGCTTTTGTAAATTACAGATGTTAATATATATATAAATTCATTGAACATGGGCATCATACTATGTTTTGTGCTGTAAATAACTAATTTGTTTTTATTTTTGAACTGTAACGGTTATTTTCATTTTCTTTGTGCTTTAAGTCCTTCGGGGGCCATAGTGTTTACTCTTGTTTTGTTTTCTACTCTGGAAATGTCTCAGTTCTTTTGTAAACGGGAGATGTTGATGGTGTGAGCGAATTTCATCAATAAAGACTCTTGATTCCTCAGTCCCTGCATTTCATGCGTCATGTGGTTCAACCAGGTGACCTCTGTAGTCATAATACGATCGTGTGTTAAGCTACATGATCGCACCATGAGAAATTTATGGTCTAAACTAAGTATGACAATAAAACTAGAGCCCAAAATTTTTCCTGATTCAGCCTAATTGAGGTGAAGAGGAACCACTGAACATAACTTAATATATTGACTTATCTTGGGTTTGCCGGAAATCTCCATTTGCCATCTTCCTGTGGATTTGTTTGTCTCCTCGTGTCACTCATACCTGGGGGGTGGGCACAGGCACCTGGCGGACCCCTCCCCCACGCTAATTCCCGCAGGAATTGTGGCGTTTGCCAAAGTCCGCCTATGAACGGGGCGCTGATTACAGTAACAGGTGGCGTGGTGTTTGCTGAGACTGTGGTCACCTGGCGACCTGGGACAGCGGCCGGCACAAGTTGCCATGTGAGCGATCATGCGCCTTCCAGAGACACCGCTTCCTTGGAAGAAGGGTTTAGGAAACCAAAATAATAGAAAATAATGCTAGGGTCTTTTTATTCTGTGTCACGGTTTACAATCCCGAATCCTGCATTGGTCCCAACAGAAGCTTTGACATCACCACATTTTTTCAATGGGACAATAGCCAACAATTACAAGTACTTCATCCATTACAAATATCTGTCAGCCTTCATCTGCATTTGCTGTGTTGGACCGAACCAATAAAGTGTTTCCCACTCCCATAGGAGAATCAGAACTTCTGTATTTATGTGAGCTCTTCCCGTTAATAAGCGGGATCCAGTTTCTGCAAAGGCTGTTAGAAGCACAGTATGTTACTTCATATTATGAAGTTGTCGGCCATGCATGTGGCCTAAAACCTCTTAAAGTTGCTACTATAATCAATTAAATTTAATCAGTTTGAACCAGGGGACCCAGCAAATTTCAGGGCTCTCTAACCTGCTGTTTATCTCAAAAATCTTGGAAAAATCACACAAACAAAACAACTGCAATTCAACTGTATTTTTCACTACATATAAGTGATATTAATGAATTATGCACAGAAACTGCATCAGTGAAATAACGACAGATTTTTACTGGTGCTGTGATACCTGAACCATTGGATACTCTAGAGTCTAGACCAGGTGCAGCGTAACCCAATTTTTACCAGGCCAGCTTAGTTACGACCCTATATCAAGAATAGGTCTAAATTAACGCTATGATCAAGTGCATGGTGCACTCTGAAATTTACACCAATCAATGTCTATCACACAAATCTGATTGGATGTGCCAGTGAATTTTACATCTGTGGTTTGGCTTCTTGGATTGGCTGTGGGTTCACTAGTTTTGCGCTAAACGTTTGCAGACCTAAGACCCATTTATATAGGTTAATTCTACGACGGAGCTGGGAAATCTGATCGTGGATCAGCATAGGAGCTTGCTGGTTTTAAAATGCTTACATTTCCAACTCTGCCTGGCAGCCCTTTCAGAAATTGCCGTGACCCAAATTTGGGTCGTGACCCAAGGGTTGAGAATTACTTACTTTAGGTCAGCTGCTCAAACCCAGGTGTGAGGACTCTTCAGCCAATCAGTCCTCTAACTAGTGACCTAATTAGGGAGTCACAGCAAAAACGCGTGCACACACACAGCGGCCCTTTCTGGATAAGACTGCCTGCTTCAGACCATGGCACTCTTGTGGACTAGTTGGGAATCCTTAGCTGGTAATACAGGACAGGAACCCTCCTGGTTATCATTTATTCTATCTCATCTCTCTCAGTTTTTCATTTAAATAAGGAATTGTGTGAATCCATCAGAGAGAAGCATGGTGTCCTACAAGGATAAGTGCTGGGTCCATTACTGCTTGCTTTGTACGTGCTGATACTTGGCAAGGCTGCGAGAAAGCATGGTGTTGGTTCCCACTGCAGTACTGAAGATACACAGATATACATCTCAGGTGAGCCATCACAGCTCACAAAGATTGAAGACTGTTAATCAGATATAAGGAGATGATGGCCAAACACTTCCTCTAACCAATCTCTGGTAAAAATTGAAGACTGTCACTTCACTATAGGGCAACCCAAATTTCCAGACTGGTCTACTGTAACATCTTGTGTCATCATTACACTGGCTTCCTGTTATATTCTGTATTGATTAGTTTCAGTTCTGACATTCAAGGATTCCTGATGTCTCTGCCTGACCAGGGTTATTATGGTTAAACTTTTTTATTTAGTTTTTATTCTTACATTATTTTCAATTTTCATTTGAAATCCAATTTAGTTTTAGTGAGTTTTTTTTATGTGGTTTTATTAGTTTCACTTAGTTTTTATTTTGAATATAAATTTCTATTTAGTTTTTAAATATTTTAGTTTCAGTTTAGTTTCATGCACTTTCCTTATCGCCTCCTCGTTTCCGGGGTGAAGCACATGGAGATGTTTCTGCAGGCTCCACATGTCCATCTACCTGCCTGCTCCATATTCCACCTGCCTACCTGTGCTCTCCCACCCTCTGCCTGAAATTTACCTCACGCTGAATTTACCTGGGGCCCAGGACCCCATAAATTGCTTTGACACAATACTTGTTAAAAGCTCTATGAATCTGAAGGTGCTGAGTTAATGTGGTGTAGTCGCTGTGCTCCTCACGGAAGTGGACATGATATGGACTGTGTATGCGTCCCAGAGGTCATCAACAGACGCTGCAGATGTGGAATACTTCACAATGTGATGTCTCACAAAGTCTGTCCCACCTACAAAAGTCTGTGGTGTTACATTATGGGATGTGATGATTACTGAAGGTGAGGGGGCTAATTGCATTAGCATTCACTGAAGCTCTTTTTTTAACAACCCTGGTGACGGATTTTCCTTAATAAGCACATGTTAAATTAATTCAGTATGAAATTTCCCATTAAGGAGTCACAATGTTTTTTTTTGGTTGCTAATTCTTTGGGTGTAACATGTTTTGAAAGAATACCTTTGGAAAAGGGATCTAGTAGCCAGGAACGAAGCGAGTGGAAAATAGCGATTTGGGATCGTTGACGTTCAGGACTGAAACCGCGTCACACGTCAGGAAACCGAACCGCTGCATTCTTCATACACGTAAATGAAAACAGCATGTATGCCAAAGGGGAAACATTTAGGAACAAACTAAATTAGTTTGAACACAATTTCATGCATCTAAAACACGGCATGTAGAGAGAGTTTAAAGCGTGCTGAATTCAGACCAGTAGCAACGTGATGAAATTGGATGAAAACCATACCGAGGTGCTGCCCTGGGGGGGAGAAAACTAAAAGGATTAGCAAGTTTTGAGTGGCTAATATTTCCTTCTAGTTTAAGAAGAGCTACAGCATGCGCTGGCTGAGATTTTAGGGTCTGGTCCTGGCAAGCCAAACTCCCCGACTCTTATTTTTAGATCTGTTTGTGCGGTGTTTACGTGTGATGGAATTACTGCTGGGGGGGGGGGCTCATCTACGTGCAGGGACGCACTCTTGGGGAGTCTGCCTTGAAAGACATCCATTATCAGAACAGAAAATGAATCACGATCCATCATGCACAGCCGGGGGAGAGCAGTAACACACAGTATAAATGGATTAGTTGGCACATTATTGTGACTGTGAGACTTGTTACACCTCAAGGCTGGGTATCCCTTTAGTGTTTTAAACATTTTCCATGACTGGGCGCCTCAGCCATCAGCCCCTGCACGCCTTACATTTGCACCTTTGCGGCCTTTGTCCAGGGGGGTGGTAATGGCCCTCCCCTGCAGTGTGAATCACCTCCCTCGGTTCTGCCTGGATCGGCAAGGTCCAAGTCTCGCATTTTTAAGGCACCAGCTCTGTTACAAGTGGAGCTCAACTGTCTATCTTCCCTGCTGGAGGACGTTCAAGTTGCGGCAGACTTACCTGCATCAGCAGCAAACTTGGTGAAAACATCGTTTTTGTACCACCAGCGTAAAACGGGCGGCTTTCGCGCGATGCTGATGGTTATTAATGCAGTACCTGAGGGATGCAGTCTGGTGGGGGCTGTGTGCAGCGCGGTAGGACGCACCTTCTCATTCGGACAACCTAAATGCAGACTCCGTACTGTAATTATATCTAATAATTCCCGATTCCAATAATATAAAAATGACTTTCTGTAAATTACAATTTTAGCATTACACATTTAAAAATGAAAGGATTAAAGTTAAAATAAGGAATATATAAACCATTGCACCTATGCACGTGTGTGGAATTTTTTTTAAAGTTCTTTCAAATATAACAAATTTATATAGTATATATCCACATGAAACAACCAACAACTTAAGCCTAACAGTTTTTCTTGTCGGGATCTTTACTTCCGTATTGCGTCGCGCATTACCGGGCAGCACAAGCGAGACATCTGGTGGTGGTATATCGAAACTACAGCTGGTGACGGCCAATCGCATAGGGAGTCAGTCCAGTGGGTCAGTGCGGTGCATAAGCAGTTTAGCGTTAAACCTGCGACATAATTACAATTTAAAAAGGACACTGAAAATGTTAGAATGTACATTCGATGCACTCACAAATCTTCCACGTTTCTCAAAAGCACAAATTGAAAGATATATGCATGTTAATTCAATGCAATACAGGTAGTTCTCGATGCCCAAACTAACGATTTTTTTTATTTTCACGAGAATATTCTGCGGTAAAAGTCGAGAACCACGTATGCAAAAAAAAATGTCCCTGAGTGTAAATTAAGAAAAAATCTGGGATGGATTAGTGGTAGTGCTACACTGGGATCCATAGTCAGTTTTATCTGTTAGTGATTAATCCTCTTTATGTAATAAAGTCTCACATCTCAATACTGTATGTTAATCCTGTGAATACATATTCTCAGAGGAGTCCTATTTCAAAGCTCAACAAACAAAATGAAATGAAGGCATGACCAACTGGCACGCCGCTTACCCTCCCCAATAAGGACAGAAAAAAACATCTGAATTTATCTGTCTCCCAGCCCCCCCCCCACATAAAACATGACACTGTTATGTTGTTAGCAAAGCTGGACCATTTTATTAAAACATTTCATATACATAAAATTATATTTTATATAAAATCCTTGGCCTGGATGTGTTATTATCCAAAGGAAGTGAGTGAAAAACCAGCTGGAGACCTGGGATGGCGGGCATAAATGAGATGGAAAATGGCCGAGCCCTGAAATGAACACGTCCAACCAAATCCCTCCCAGCATCTCTGGGCAGGAACCCATCCCAGGCAGCACAGGGTACAGGGCTGGGGGACACCCTGGACGGGGCGCCACTCCGTCACGGGGCCGGGGGACACCCTGGACGGGGCGCCACTCCGTCACGGGGCCGGGGGACACCCTGGACGGGGCGCCACTCCATCACGGCGCACTGCTATATACCATTTGCATTTTATGTTGTACAGCATGTAGCATATCGCATAGTCACTGTGTAAATGTAGCATGTGAAGTATATATAGTAAGTCTAGTCACCGTGTAAGCTTTAGTATGTTCAGTAAATGTGTAAATGTAGCAGCATTAGGCTCAGAGAGACGCATACATGTGTATTGAGGGACTGACAGTGTCCTTCAGGAGTGCAGGAGAGAACCCATGTGACGTGGGGCAGGATTCAAACCCCCAACACCGTGACAGGTGACAGTGCTACATGTATAAACACACACACACACACACACACACACACACACACACACGAACATACACACACACACACACACACACACACACACGAACATACAAACACACACACACACACACAC